>OX155960.1:32597918-33035418 GCA_944548615.1 Micropterix aruncella | reverse complement strand
GGATTTCGCTATCCGTTTTAGGTTTCAATGTATTGAATTTCAATAAATGCAATAGATACGTGTGATCTGAGCATGCAGCTAGGGACCAATAAATCTAACGCGGCCAGTATATTATTTCCTGAAGTAAGCTTTTCTAATCGCAATGGATTAAAGAATTGCATTCAAAATACTTTAGGGCCAAACTCCACTATCCTTAATTAATTCGGGTGGCGAATGGTTTCGTGCAGCTTGGGCCATAAGATCCATTTTGTTCTCGGATCGGCTCAACTCACGATTCAGCTCCTATTCAGAAGCCTCCACGTGCAGAAGGCTATCCCGGGTAAGACTTCCGCGTCTCAGGCCTCACGGCTGGTGGACCGGTTTCTCCTGGTAGGATTGCATCCCGACGCTACTGGACGGCCCATTATTCGGCGACGCCAATCAGTCGTGCACTCTGACTAATTGCTGAAGGAGTCGGGAGACTATGGAAATATACTGTCTCCTAAGCAGCGGGGATGGATGTTGACCTGTCGTCAAACACTCTTGAAATGACCATTAGGCTACCTGATCCTGAATTCAGAGCCGGACAAAAGATGCCGTTGGTCCGCGATAGATTCAAACAGAATCACCGCTTAACATACGGCAGGCAGAGGTCGCGCAAGTGACTTCGAACCTGCAACCAGTCGGGAGGACGGAGGTATCCTGAAGGTTAATTCCAGATGGAGATAACCTTCCAACAGTGATAGTTAGGGGCGAGGCAGCCCGCTGGGTACCTTTCCCGGTGCCTCGCCGTAAGGCGTTGGTCCCTAACGGGCTTGTTGGCGGAGCTAGACAGTAGATTGTCTTGTCTCTAAGTCGTCTACGCTCATCCCACAACTGAAAGAATGATCACATGTCGTTATACCAGCCTGGGGTGACGGTTCACCAGTTGTAGTAGACACCGCCCTACTATCCCTAAATAATTAACAATCAAATAAATTAGCCAATGTGAAATACGTCGATCTTTTTTTTTCAGCATAATTACTTAAGAATAAACAATGTAAACGTGTTGCGGTTCGCGGGCGCACTACGCCGCGCTGCGGTGATAAGAAAAGGAATTTTACATTCGCAGAAATAATAAAGGTTTACATAATGAGCTCAGCGACGCCGGTGGCGCCTCGAATGCGCGCTCGCGAGTGCCCTATTCCGTAGCACATTGTAATAACTGGGTGAACTGTTCGTTATCATTATCAACAGCACATGATACGTGATATGGAACGGTAGATAGGTAGGTATATGCTGCAGGTGGGCACCTTATCAAACGCCGACTGACGCCGGCAGAATGAGTGGCTCGATTCTACAAGAAAAGGCGGATAATAATTAGGTCAAATAAAATTTCAGCATTCCGATAAATTTTAGTGAAAGTTTATAACAATATGAAGATAAACGTACGATAACCTATGAAACAATTGATATCATTCATATAAGACTGACCACCATGTATGCATTTGGCAACTAATGGCACATATGCAACAGGGTTTCCTAAGCGGCGGGGGGTGGATATTGGCCTGTCGTCTTCCACTCTTAAAATGACCACTTGGCAACCTGATCCTGAGTTCAGAGCCGGGCAAAATATGCCATGGTCCGCGATAGATTTAAACCGAATCACCGCTGAACATACGGCAGGTAAAGGACCGCACAAGCGACCTCGAACCTGTAACCAGTCGGGATGGACGAGAAATCCGATCTTAACTGGTAGCGAGAGCCCGCTGAGTAAACCACCCGGCGTCTCGTGGCAAGGAGTTGGACTCTCGCGGGCCAGTTCTCTACCTTCATCCCTTGGCTGAAAGAACAATCATATATTGTTATACCAGCATGGGGTAACGGGTTCGCCCGTTGTAGGTGACACCTCACAATGACCACCATGTAGGCAGTTAACGATTCCAGTGCAGTTCGGGACATTAAGATGAGCTCGTTATCTCGTCGGCTCAACTCATAGTTCAACTCTTACCCAGTAACCTCCTAAAAGAGCGTCGAACCTAGAAAGGACTAGGTTTCCCCTGTCTCGGCAGGTGTATAAGCTCCTCTAGGAAATGGCCTTCAAGCGCTGCTATGCGGTTTGCGCATGGCGCGGAGTCAGCCAATCGAATGTGCACTCCGGCGAACTGGAGGGGTCCGGAAACGATGTTGTACGTTTCATAAGCATATTGAGATGTCAACCACAACGGGCGAATCCGTCACCGCAGGACGTTTTAACGATTCATCGTTCTATCGACCGTGCAGTGAGCGTAGAAGACTTTGGACATAACAAATCCGACGTCTAGCTACGCCACAACCCGTTAGAGTCCAACGCCTTACCGCGAGTAGCCAGGTATGTTACCTGGCGGGCGGCACTCGCGCCCTAACTACCAATTGTGACCAGATTTCTCCGGTCTCTCGATTGGTTCCGAGTTCGAGGTCGCTTGCGCGGTCCTCTCCCTTACGAAGCGGTGAAACGGAGTATACCGAATCTATCGCGGACCAAGGCGTCCTTTGCCCGACTCTGAACCGGGATCGGATGGCCAATGGTCATTTCAAGAGCAGTCGCCGTAAGGTAGACAACTACCCCCGCTCTATAGGAAACAATACAGTTCCCAGACTCCCCCGATTGTTAGTCGGAGAGCACAATCGATTGGCTTGCGCCGCTCGGTGCGCAGACCGTCCAGGAGCGCCAGAGGATTGATTCCCAGGGGAGACTGGTTGACCCAGTGTCCTACCCAGGCTCCGCACCCCATGCGTGGAGGCCATCGGATGGGTGTTGACCCGTGAGTGTGACCGACCCTGAAACAGAATGGGTCTTCGTGGCCAACTGAGCAAGGGCCCATTAGCTCCCACGTTTAAGCAGCGGGAGTGGATGTTAACATGATATCAGCCACTCGTGAAACGATCCCTTGACCACCAGATCCCGAGTGATGGAAGGGCAAAGGGCGCCACGGTCCGCGATAAATTCGAACTGAATCACCGCTAACATCACTTAAGAGGCCGCGCAAGCGATTTCGAACCTGGGACCAGATTGGACGACGGAGAAATCCGGCCAAATCTGGTGGTAAGGTCGAGAGGTCTGCGAGCTGGTTTCACTTCCTAGTGTCTCGCGGTAAGGCGGTAGACTCTCACTGGCATGTCGGCGTAGTTAGACGATGGACTGTATGGTCTTTAAGTCTCTGCTTTCACCCCAGGGTTGAAAGCATGATCTAATATCATTATACCTTTCTGCGTTTCGGGAGCTAAGGGGCCCTTGCTGAGTTGGCCACGAAGACCCATTCTGTTCAGGGTTGGTCACACCCACGGGTCAACACCCATCCGACGGCCTCCACGCATGAAGTGCGAGCCTGGGTAGGACTCTGGCCTTAGGGTTAGTTTCCACTAGAAATCAACCTTCTGGCGCTCCTGGACGGTCTGCGCTCCGTACGGCATTGCCAATCGATTGCGCACTCTGACTAATAGATAGATTCGGTATACACCGTTTCACCGCTTCGTAAGTGAGAGGACCGCGCAAGCGACCTCGGAATCGTAACCAATCGAGAGACTGAAGTAATCTTGTCGCAATTGGAAGTAAGGGCGTGAGTGCAAGCCCGCTGGGTAGCACTCTTGGCTATCTCGTGGTTAAGGCGTTGGCCTCTTACGGGCTTGTGGCGGAGCTTGATGGTAGACTGTTTTTTGTCCAAGTCTTCTGCGCTCTCTTTAGGGAGACAGATTGACAGACAGAATCTTATCCAAAAGAAACATCAGTAAAATTGTGGTTCATATGTCTACGTAACAAGCTTAACGTTACATAAATAATAGTGAAAAACTATCTCTGTAGCTCGATAACAAAAGTTTTTTAAAGATCGTTTGAAGGGTAATCAGTTCATAGTTTGTCTATCGTAATATAGGAACTTGGCAATATATTTTAAATAAAAATCGAATACGAATATAGAATTAGTTTACAACATATTGAGATATTTGTTTTTTTTTGTAGTTTATAACTTAGATTTAGATAAAATCTATGAAGTTGTTGTTTCAACAAATTTTCAACAAATTTCCGACTGATGCAACTGCTTGCTGTAGCCAGACCATGGCTCTTTATCTAACTAATCGTATAAAGTTATAGTTGAAATATTCGTAATTATACATTTTATTTTGATTATGCGATGTGTTCTTTGGAGCTTCCGCATAAATCCTCCCCTCAAGGCAGATTCTTTTTAACCTTAAAAATGTACCCCTGGTGTATTCGGTTTACGGTCTCAGCAGCAATCCTTGCCGGGGTGGCACAATTCGTTTGTTCGTTCGTTCGACACGCTTGGACATATCTCGATCGTGCCATAAAATTACATTTGTTTGTGCTTTAGCTCTTGATCTATGGTTATGATTTTAGGATAAGGATTCAAAGTGACTAGTTACACGTAATAATCTACCAATTGGTATCACGATAAACAATAACAAAAGGGCGTACGCGATGGACATTACAGAGTGCATTCCGCGTGACGGGCGATGGTTGCATTACGTTGCTACGGCATGAATGAAAAGACACGTGACACTGGTACATTGACCATCACCTACTTGTATACCGGGACAAGTTGATTGGTCTCGTGGTCATGCATCGATATCAATTTTGCATTATTGTGTGATACTAACTCACTCTGTTGGTTCTGCGTTCCCATCTACTTAAATTAATATGACATTTAATTATATTTACTATAATTATTTAGTCATGACTCTTCAATCTAATTCTTAGTAGTGCCATCGGTGAAATGAAATAGAAAAAAAAAGTCAACGTAAATACAATGTGTACACATGCTGAATTACAATAGACAATAATAGTAGAATATTTGGGTTTTTCCGACGGATTCTATAAGTTTCTCCTCTGGAAAGAACATCCAAAGAAAACCAGAAGCCACTTCTGTGGTAATATTACTGTCTGCTAGCGACTAAAGAGGAGCCCCTTATTATGAGGGGTCCGCGGCTATCCTCCATTAGAAATTTTTGTAAAAAAATTACATGCCTGTTAACCAAATTTTCCACTATTTTGGCACTTGAACAGTATTTGAGTAAAGGCAAGATCTTTATCAAAAAATACGCTTTTCTTTTGTAGTTTACTTACGTTTACAATACTTTTTTACATTATTTTTATTATTTCTAAATTTGGTACTCATTAGAAAAAATAGTAATAAATTACAACCTGTGCTGTCATCTAAATCCTACTGCAATATCTCAATAAAAAAATATAATTAGAGAAAACGCTTGTAATTATGCCAAGAATATGTAAAGAAAAAGTTGTATTTACTACGATTAAGTTTTAATAATGAAAAAAAAATTGACAAAATGAATTATTTCAAAATTTATAACAATCTTTCAAAATTTCTTTGCTTGGTCTATTGAGATTCAGACCGAGCTAAAAAAATTTGAAAGATTGTTATAAATTTTGAAATAATTCATTTTGACAATTTGTCTTTTCATTATTAAAACTTAATCGTAGTAAAATACAACTTTTTTCTTTACATATTCTTGGCATAATTACAAGCGTTTTCTCTAATCTTATTTTTTTATTGAGGTATTGCACTAGGATTTAGATGATGGCTTTAGCACTGGTTGTACTTTATTACAATTTTTTTAACGGTTACCAAATTTAGATATATTAAAAAACATTTTAAAATGTATTGTAAACGTAAGTAAACTACAAAAGAAAAGCTTAATTTTTGATAATTACTCAATACAGTGCCTTAATTTTTGATAATTACTCAATACAGTGTCTTGCCTTCACTCAATACAGTGCCAAAATACAAGAAAATGTGGTTTACAGGCATGTAATTTTCCAAAAAATTCTAATGGAGGACCGCCGGACCCCCTCCTAATAATGGGCTCCTCTTTAGTCGCTAGCAGACAGTAATATTACTAAAAAAAATGGCTTCTGGTTTTCTTTGGATGTTCTTTCCAGGGGAGAAACTTATAGAATCCGTCGGAAAAACTCAAATATTCTACTATTATTGTCTATTGTAATTCAGCATGTGTACACAATGTATTTACGTTGACTTTTTTTTCTATTTCATTTCAGTTGACTGTAAGATATCGCTATGGAGATAAGTCCGCCATTTGTGCATAAATTGTCTTTTTTATAAAAACGTAAGTTAATATTCATTAACATATCTTTTTATAGCACCATAAAGTTATTCTATTCTATTCTATTCTATTATATTCTATTTGTATTATAAATAATTTAAAGCAGGAGATGCAACCAGAAATCAATCTAGTAAATCGATGGATCATTGACTGAACAAATTTCTTGTAGTAAAAAAAATACCCGAGTAATGAAAACTATAACTCACTTTTTTTGGGCCCCCTTCGGGACCCCCTTCAGTCGGGGGCCCTCGGCGATCGCTGACTAGCCGACCTGGCCAGTCCGGGTCTGCTGTCATGATACAATTATAATTATTTTTTATATTATTCAATGGTCCGTTGAGTAGATGACATAAGAAACATAAATAGATAGGTAAGGTAACAATAAAATACCTTAACTTTTCTAAGAATTGCAGCGAAACTGAAAAATAAGTAAGGTATACTAAAACTAGGTCATGTTATTGTCATAGTTAGAAGGCGTCAGCCAATGTAGAAGTCCCATGTTATTATAATTCTGTATGGGAAAAGGTTCTGAAAGATAGGCTAATAGCAAAACATGATTTCAGATCTTCACCTATCATTATTTTCATAATTTTATTTCTTTTCTTTTCGTCTATATACGTCAAAAGTTTAATACGTCTGAAATTCGGACTTATATTGCGGTATTGACATATTATTCGGCCGGATCAAACTGCTTATTGTGTTGTATGTCACCATTATTAGGCTAGTTGTGCCGCAGCTCTTCAGTGACCCAATGATACAGTCATCCATTGTACTACGCCCACTATAATAAACTGGTTTGAAATAACTAATATATGGAGTCATTGTGGGTCAAACATTGAGCAGATTTGCTAGTCGTTAGATGTAGGCAAAGAGCTGTAATGTGTTTTTTATCATTTGCGTTGACTGTAAAATAATTTTAACCAATCGTGTGAAAAATGCACAATGTAGGAAAGACCTGTAATGTGTTCTTCATCATTCGAGTTGACCGAAAATCATTTTAAACAATCATGTAATATTCAAACTGTAGGCAAAGAGCTGTAATATGTTTTTCATCATTCGCATTGACTGTAAAATTATTTTAATCAATCATGTGAAAAATTCACACTATAGGAAAAGAGCTGTAATAAGTTTTTCATTATTCGCGTTGACTCACCTTAACCAATCATGTAAAAAATTTACACTATAGGCAAAGTAGTATTTACAAAAAAGACAAGAATATTGTTTTTTTGTAAATACTGATTACGCTTAAATAAATAAATTAATAAATTTAAACATTTATTGTAATATTTTATTTGTAGCCCTCCTTAACTACTCGGGGATTTCCCAGATTTACTCATATTAGCACTACGCTAGGCGCCATCGCACACAATTATATCTACACCAATACACTGATAATATTCAATGGGTAAACGCCACATATTCATAAGCACCTATGACATACGAAGCAAAATTATGAACATGGGCCGTTATGTAAGCATGTCTAACCGTATCAGGGGCACTGTATCATTACAGAAGTGTGGCAATTGTGTACAAATAGGCGCCGATTGATACACATACATGCACACTTATCGCGATGCAACTGTCACAACATTGTGCAATTCGGGTCGCAGCGCAGTTCTCTCATTTTATGATCGATGTAAATAATAGCGAATCATTAGGGTGAATGAAACCAGTTTAGGGGGTAAAACTGTTACAGCAACAAAATAATGATTTACGCCATAAAAACCAATTCATATACAGGTATCCCTCGACTTACGCGGCACTTAATTTAAGGTGTTCCCTCACCGGGAGCATTCGCCTGTAATGTAACATTTTAGATTCGATTTTGAGCATTACGTTACAATACTGCCTCCCTGACTAACGATCATTCGCCTGTAATGTAATAGAGATGATTACAAGTGAGGAGTCGGCAAACAAAACGATCTAAATCGGTTTCTGACCCAAACATGTTTTTTTTAATCGGTACGACTTCGGCTGTTCTATCGGTTGGTAAAACTATTTACTACCAAAACGACCTAGAAACCTTAGAAAAATGAGGCAGAAGTCACCAATTTCGTTCGAAGCGATCTATCGCTATTTGAAAATGGTTGATTTTTGGAATTAAAATGAATTTCTTTCAAAACGATCAAAATCTCATACTAAATCATAGCCCGTAAAAATGTTTTATTTCAAAACGGTCTAAATATTTTTTGGCACCTTTTCTTGTTTTTGTTGTGGTATCCCTAATTTACATAATATGCCAACATTCCCATTTGAGTGGACACCAAATTTGTTTGGTGTAAATGGTGAAAAAATGTAATCTGGTACGGTTGCGGCACTCAACGCCGGTTCTAAGAAGACATTCATATATTTCCTAAACAATATTAATTATTTTGAGATTTTTTTAGATATTCATTAATTAAGATTTTAATATATTAGAATTAACGATATAGAAATAAAAAATAGAAAAAAATGCCAAAATGTTTTTATTTCCTGTTTAATAAAACCAGTAGCAATCAAAACGGTATAATATATGAATACAATTGCGATCAAAACGATCTAAATATTCCAGTTTCAGTCAAAACGGTCTAAACGAAAAATTGATTTTTTTATTATGTCCCATTCTTGCAATGAAAAATTCTTGCGAATGCTAGATCTTATACTATCAGCCAAGGTATCAGATAAAAAAACAAAATATACAAATAAACAAATGGAAGTATGCTATTTCGTTTTTTGCCTCTCCTGTAAAATTGAGTTCAACGCTTTTAGATCGTTTCTCAACTCTAGTTACAAGTGGTTCGCATTGATGTTACAAGTTGTATCAAAATATTACCGGTTGCGCATTGTTATCTTTTTTTTAATTTTATTTAGGTACATAGGATTAGGTATACAGTTCATTCATAGGTCATGTAATCTTATAATAATTATATAAATTATTTAATAATTAATATAGGGAGGTTTAACACATCTTACATGACCTTTACTGCCAATAGCACATCTAACTAGGCGATAATTTGGCCCGTCTCTAGATGTGCATATTTTTATGCAATTTTAAGAAATGAAGTGTTTTTTTTTAAATAAATTATTTGGACCCACCACCTGTATATACACATAAATATACCAATTTTATAAAAAATATAGCTATGTAATAAATATATACATTTATAGTTGTAATTTAATAAAATTTAATTAAGAAAAATAGATAAGTGATACTAAATAAATTGTCGTGCGTTGCAAAGAAGTTGATCAGATTTTACATATCCCTTGTTAAGTAGCCATCTATTAAGGTTTGCTTTAAATATTTTTATGTTAGGATAATTTTTCATGTCTTCACTAAGGGAATTATATAATTTTGGGGCTATGTAGAATATATGTCTCTGGGCAAATGTTGTCCTGACTGACGGAATTATATAATTGTAATTCTCTGATCTTCTCCCTCACTGATGTAATGCTCGAATCTGTAACGTTACATTACAGGCGAATGCTCCCGGTGAGGGTGCATTTTTACGCGAATTTCGAGTAACGCGAAAAAAAATTGCGGCAACGCTCAAGTTACGCGGTACTTCAGCTACGCGGCTTTGGAGTATTGTTTACTTAAAAAGAAAAATTATAATCATAGATGAAGGTTTTTACGTAAAAAAGATAATATGTAAATATCGTAGTTTGCACTAAACCTGAGTCTCGATTTACAGGGAACCAGGCAATTTAATTTTTAGTGAACATTTTACTACAACGTTTAATAAAATATTTATTGTTATCCTAGAACTTTTATCCTAGAACGGGTTGTCCCAGTTGGGTGACAGAGTCGAATGAACATGAGGTTAAGTTTTGCCATTCGGTTCCTGTTATTTTTGTAAGCAAAATCAATGTTTTATAAAAAATAGTTCTTAAATAAATAATTGAATTGTTATTTAACAACCACAAAAAATATTTTTTTGAATTTGAATGAATTTTTGAAACAAGGCAAGTTAATAGAGATATGTTCATTTTAGCAATGACGATCTCAGACCTCGTAATAGCAACCTGGCGGGGTTTTTTTTAAATTCAATAATGGTGTATACGAGATGACGTCATATCTCTATCACTTTCCCATTCCATGTTAGAATCAATCAAATATCAGTCGACGAACCCTGATAGGGGCCCGTGACGTCTTCCACTATTCATTCTGTTTGGTGGAGCTTCTCGTGAGCCGGGCCAATCGACCCGGCTTTCATTTAGGTCTTCACAGGGCTTGCACGCCCTGCGGCAGGTATTGTAATGGGACGTCTGACGGATCAGTCGTCTTATTGTGATAGGATGAGACGGGGGTGTATATATGGCATCTTCTGAGGCGATGACTGCTGTGCTGCAGTACCCGAGCTGGTGGTCCGTTAGAATCTCAATTGAAAAGCGTTTAGTCGGGGAGGTAGTGACTTATTTTCCCAGTTTGTAAAAGTAATTAAATCTGGTCTAATATCGATGCTAATTAAGAAATTCCGAGTCTGGTGAGGATTATGCGATGGGTGGGTGTGCGATACGTGCATCCGAATTGTACTTATTTTCCCAGTTATAAAACTTTCCATTCACTAGAGTCGATCAATAAATGCACAAAAAAAGCAATCTGTCTTATTTACAATTGAACGAAGCTAGTCTGGCGGGTACATTTCTATAATTACAAAAGCGGAAAAAGTCGATGCGATTTACGGATAGTTCGCCTTTATTTTTGCAGATTTAAAACTTATAATACAAATGGCTATTTTCACAGATTATCATTTGAAAGAAGTCTGGCTGCTTTAAAAAGTCGCGAAATGCGTCTGGCGGGATTTATAAATTAGACAAAGGTACAAAGTCATTGCTCTCATTTCCAGTCTTGAAATTTTTGTACAGAATAATTGATTCGATAATTCCACGAAAACAACACCTTTGGCTAATTTTCATAATAACTAAAGCCTCGCCAGACTCTACTGAAGTGTATGGCTGTGCGCAGTGTTTTATGCGCGTAATTCGTTTAAGAGCCCGTTCACATATTTTTTCCAGAAAGGCAAGAAAAGTGGATTTTTGGCGTTCTAATTCCAAGAAATAAAGAGGTTTCTACAAACTTTAATTACTGAATTACCTGGACCATTTCTTGATGTTGACCATAGCGGCCTTTAATTTTAGATGTAACGAATATTATTTACTTATTCAGCCCATTTTCCGAAAGTCGTTATTCGTAAAACGCTCGGAAGGCAAACTTTGAGCTCCTTAATACAGTAATATCACTACAACGAAAACCGTATACTATTTTTTTTTATGTCCGTCATGTATTCTTGATGTACACTACGGCTTTATTTTTTCGTTTTTTGACCACATATCCAAGGTATACATTACTTACAATTACACAAAATTAAAAAAAAATCTTCCTGTATCATTCTAATTTTCTCAGAAATAAAATAAGATTCTTATATAATACTTATACTATATTAAAGTTCACTCTTTTAGCAATACGACATAATATAAATTATTGTCATTAGAAAGGAGAAAACACTGCAAAAAACAATTAGAAATTGTGTATATATTTGCTTGCGCAAGAGAAGAGCGCTCAGTGCCGCGGTTTTTCTCCCAGGGTTGAATAGTTATTTATTTATTTATTTATTTATTTATCCTATCTTTTATAGTTACATCCAAAAAAAAATGCGTTCATTTTTTCAACTCATTTTAAAAGAATACCTACGCTATTTTGTAATACGGCTCTTAATGCGCGTCAACATCGTTTAATGCATGTCACTATGACGACAATTAAACTAGTCTGGCAAGGTTTTGGGGATCGCAAATAACAGCCAGATGTTATCCTAAGCTATCGTTTCAATGTTAGGTATGATCTGACAAATTTTCTGATCTGGTGAAAAACAGCCACCATTCTGTTAGGTTTCTCAGGTGCCAGACACCTTTGTCATACCTATAGATCAGCCAGATATTTCTTTTTTAATCAATATTGCATTCGACTTGATAGTAAAACTATTTTCATTAGTGCTAAAAAAGTGCAGTACATTTGTATATTCAAAGGCATTTTCCAGCTCAACCCACCGGAAAACCCCCGTAAAAATACATTTTCCTACTTTCTAGCTACTTAGAATAATAGTCACTGAATAATGCTATCGACGTTTGGTGACTGGGAAAATAGGTACCGAAAAAAATCACTAGCTCCCCAACTAGATAGAAAATGACCTCATCCCGTGTAAGTCATTTCTTTTTATTTTTATTAAAAACATACAGCATCAAAATATAACATACTAGCTGACCCGTGCCCACTTCGTTGGGCGGTAAAACTTTTTACCTGTTACGAAATTATGAGTGTCGTTCGGTTAGTACTGAGTACTATGATTTATTTCCTGATTTATTACTGCATATGTATGTATGTATTTGCATGCCAATTTGACTATAATACCGTTACTTGTGAGTGTCTTCTTGTGAGTGTCTTATTTGTGAGCGTATTATCTCTTTAACTATTTATACAGTAAAAGGGAAATTATATGCAGTTAAAGGGAAAAGCCTTTTGTTTTAAACACTTGAGACGATAAATTTATTTATTTTGATAAGAATTCATAATTGTTGATAATATTACCAATAAACATGACCTAACGATTTAAATTATTTTTTAAATATAAAATACTACTTTTTTGTGACTTAAATATAAAAGTTAGACATATGCTGTCGCTGACTTTTTTGTAGGCATTATCAAGCTCTACAACTTTCCCTAGAACTTAATCATATATCTCTCATCGTTAAGGCAGCGTTAGTTAGAAACGTTTTCGTTCGACCGCTTATTCTCAGACTTACTTTGCAAATCCGACTACCACGAAGTCTTTTCATTTTTCGGATTAATATATAGCCTATGACACTCACAAATAACGTGGCTTTATATTGGTAAAAGAATTTTTAAAATCGGTTCAGTAGATCCAGAGATTACTTCCTACAACGTCACAAACTTTACCTCTTTATAATATTAGTATAGATAGTATAGATAAGCATAATATATAACGGTAGTAAATGCAACGATGTTTTAAATTATTTGCTATATGAGGATTATAAAATATGCTAAACAATACAATACAAAGAAAACCAAAAAGAATTTAAGACTAAAGGTGGCCATTCACGGTAGCGCCATTTGGCGTGGCTCCAAATGACTGAAGTCAAATGGATGGACGCCAAACTTGTACCCCACTCACGATCAGTCTAAATGGTTTTCATTTTTCGCGTTTGACGGGGGTCTACATACCTTGTCATAAGTTCTGATTCAGAAGAAGAACTTTTACTAAGTGCGGCCGCTGTTTATCACCACATAGTCACCAGAAAACCGAAAACGAAACAATACAAAGAGTGGTTGAAAAAAAGAAGTACCTACATACAATTAAATTTATTTAATGAATTATCATCAGAGCCAAGCGATTGGAGAAACTATCTGAGGATGGACAAACCTACATACCTACTTCAAACTAATAGAACTGGTAACTCCACTCATAACGAAACAAGACACCAATACCTTATAAGAGGATGAGTGCCACTCTTCGTTTCTTAGCATCAGGAATGAGCTACGAGGAACTAAAGTTTCCAACTGTCATATCTACACAACTTTTGGCTTATACTAATTGCTCTGTGGCATTCAATCTTTTGTGTTAATTTCTATAATAATTTTCATTCACATTCCATAGGAATTCTAAGTCCTTGTACTTCTATTTATTTATTTCTTAAAAAATAAATAATTACATTAAATACTTTATTTCTGGCCGATAACATGTTTTCGATAATAGTTTCAATGAATGAAGTCTCCAATGCTCACGTTTATCATTTATTGAATTCAATCATCATCATCATCATCATCATCATCATTTATTCATTCCATAAAAGCATTTCACAATACTGAGGAACATGTCAAATTTTACAATCATAATTTATAATTTACCGGATGGATAAAACCGCTTTAATTAATTAAAAGGAAAAATAAAAAAATTGTAATCAGAGGTGATTACTTAAAAATAGTCAAATTTATAAAATAATCAATAATCAAACAATAAATAATATCAATACAATGAAAAAGAAAAATTCTGAAACATGCGTAATTAAAAACAATGTCAATAAAATCTAAAACTTAGTGCGAAAGTATAGTCATAATATGGTTATTTATAATCAAGCAATTGTAGACGCAATATCATAAAAGTCGCCCAATGTGTAAAGGGCATGTTTGACTAACTGATTTTTCAAGCGGATTTTATATGCTGCCATCTTCAAGTCTTCTCGTCGATGACGGCAAAGCATTGAACAATTTAAAACTAATATATAAAAATGTTTTTTTGATATTTAGTCAAGCGTACTTTAGGCAATAATACATTGTTTTTATGTCGCGTATTATGGCTATGTCGAGTGGAGTGAAGCTCGCAATTTGAAAGATTCTCTTTGGCGTATAAAAGGCACTGATATATGTACATGGACGACATGGTAAGGATATCAGCTTTAATAAAAAAAACCAGCTTTAATAAAAAACCAGGATACCAGCTTTAATAAATTAATCATGAGTGGATGGTTCAGAATATTCGACAGAGCGGACGCCAACGTCGATAAATCTTCCCAAAAAAAATAAGACCCTCTTACAAGGGGTAAGAAACATAATTAGTCACGGACGCCGAGGATATGAGATTCCTTGAAAAATAACTGATAACTCAAAGGAAAGGACAGAAAGGGGCTATAAAATAAACGAGCTGCCGAACCTGAAACGCGACACTCCAGGGACCGACCACCGCTTCCATTCAAACTAAATCGTGAGAAAGACTCCTTAGCAACACATGGTAACGATAAATTCACGAGCGAGGCGACGGGCAAAAGACTACGAAATAAAAACTGTGGACGTTACAAAAAATCATACATACTCCAAATCCCACAATTAACCCTAGAAATAATATAGCTTAAAATGTAAAGAAAATTGCATGATTAATTAATTTAAGCATAGCATATAGTATTCGTTTAATGTAAAGTAAAGCGCTAGGAGAGACAACTTAATTAGCCTAATTAACGATCTAACATTAATATTAACTTGTTACTAATGATCTGAAACTAACCTATGTTTAAGACAATGTGTACTCGGGAAAGGTGGCGTTTGCGACGAGAATCTGTAATAATAATAATAATAATAATGCTTTATTTAAGAGAAAGTAGTACAAAAATTATGTCTTAAAAACTACCCAACTAGGTTAATGCCCGTACTAGGGTAGATTCTTTTCCTTTAAATTAAGCAAATAATATGTCTATAAAATGTTTAAATGTAAGACAGAGACAACTATTGTATTCATGGAGGAAGCATGATTGCGACGTCTCTTTCAAACGGGGTTGTATCTGTTTATGCGCCCTGTTTCGTGATTGGATAATACGTGTGCGGTGTATTTATGGGGGTGTGTTTAGAAATTTTTGGAAGGAGCTAGACCAATGAAAGGTAAGGGCGGTCGCTATCTTAAAAAAAATGTAAGGCGATCGACGACAGAAAAGAGCGAAAGCTTCAGTTTTAAATTGGCAAAGGGTCTGCGCGAACGCGCCGCGACCTACGCACCGGGGACTTAGTGTAAATTATAAGTACTCGGAACTCAATGTAAAAGTAAAGATAAGTGACCGAATAAAAGAAAGTCTCGCGAATAAAAAGTGTTTACTTTCGACGGAAGCTTATCCTGCGTGACCTAAGGAAAGTGAGGTTCTATTAATGAAGCCTCTCGCTGAACTAATTTCCTTGTGAGGTTGGAATCCACCACTCGTTCGAGACAACCACCCCTGAGAGAAAAACCAACCTAGCTGGTGAGTGATTACCATTTGAATACAGTCCAAGGTGAAAACCATTGAAGATAATCGAAGGGGTAATTACCCAGCGCAAAGGGGTCGCATAAATTCACAAGTTAAGTGGGTTTATGCAAACCGGGTAAAAATCCCAGCCATCGTGGTCCTCCGTCAAGCCGAATAAAGAAAATCGGAAAGAAAAGCGACTTTGGATCAAGAACGAGAAAACAAAAATAAAAATATGGATTCGAAAAGCACGCAATCCGAAAATCCAAGACCTTCATCGCGCGCCTGGTCAGGAAGCAGCAGAAGAAGCGAGCACGTTCAGGAACTGCGAGCAGCATCTGAAGAACTTCGAAGAGTGAACCTCCAAAAAGCCAAGAAAAATCTGATAAAAATAAATTGGATGCAGAACTGAAAAAAGTGGCTGCGCGGCGCACAGCGCGCAGAGCGGCTGAAGAAATCGAAGAAGAAGCTGACATGGACCTTCAACGAGCGGCGATGCAGGAAGAACTGGATGCAGCGGAAGAAGACTCGCGGCATGCTATGAGGATGCTGGAAATTGTCTCCGAAACCTTCGGGACAGAAACGAGCAGTCGAGGAAATGATCGCGACGTCGCAGGGGACGACACGGCAGCTAGCAGAGTGTCGAGATGGGCCGAGTATCAAACTCCAGCTGCTGAGACGTCACCAGAACCCTGGGGGGGAACATTCGCAGAAGAAAATGGAGATGCGGCATTAGAAGCGGCACGGCGGCGTGAAGACGGCGGGCGATCAGAACCGGGCAACGCGGCGGCGTCCGGCGCGACGGTGGCGGACGGCGCGGCGAATGCGGGCGGCGCGGCGAATGCGGGCGGCGCGGCAGCTGCGGACAACGCCAGGGCGAGAGCAGAGACCAAGGCGGTGTCGGCGGCGGCGGTAAAGGCCGCCGCTGATACAGACCTGGGTACGAGCAGCGATGGAATTAGCAGCTCGAGCGAAAAAATGATAAAAGAGGTATGTAGGATTTTTTCTGTAGCGTCCACAAAACCGCATTTTGCAAAAGAGTTACCTTCATTTCACGGGAATCCTTTAGAATTCGTAGCCTTCAAAGCTATCTTCAAACAGTCGAGAGACGTAATGCATTTAAATGATGCACAAAACTTATTGCGTCTGCAGACAGCATTAAAGGGTAGAGCACGCGAGGCAGTGACAGGCTTGCTTTTAAGTCCTGACAACGTGACAAACATCATGACCACGTTAGAGGCGCTATTCGGTAATACGAATTTAATCATTCAGAGAACGATAGCGGATTTGAGGAGAGAAAAAGGGTTATCTGATAGTCTAGATGCAGACGGTTTAATGCGATTTGCGTGCCAGATAAAAAATCTGGTCGCGACCGTAAAATCGGTAAATAAATTAGAACATCTTTATAATCCAGACTTATTGGCTTCACTTGTGGCAAAATTGCCAAAGAACTTATTAACTCTGTGGCTAGCTGACAGGGGAAGGGTTGATTTAAACGATCCGGTATTAGTTTATTTCGCATTATGGTTAGAGAAATTAGCGATCAGCGCACAAGACGCCGGTCTATGTACCGCAGAGCTTCCTAGGAAAAGTTATGATAACCCGCGAGACAAGAGACAGAAAGAAACTGGCTCTAAAAAATATATTTTACATACCCAGGGCAAAGAGGAACCTAAGTGCCCTCGGTGTGAGAAATCCCATTATTTAAATAAATGTGAAGAATTTAAAAATCTAACTTTAGCAAGCCGCTGGGATGAGATAAAGAAAATGCGTAGGTGTTTCAAATGTTTAGGGCACAACCACGGCCGAAAATCGTGTTCGGCATATAAACGGTTTCCAAAGGGCAAATATCATTATCTGCTGACCGCCCCGCCGCCTGCAAACGAGGCGGACATTGCGGCGGCGCCGCGCGCGAGCTCCGAGGTAGTGGCGAACGCAGTATCTGGAAATCAGGTCATTCTGCAAGTATTACCGATAACCGTGGTTGGAACCAGGGGTAGAAAAACATTATATGCGTTGTTAGACGCAGGCGCGACTGCTTCACTCATTGATCAGGGCGTGGCAATAGAACTAGGGATTCGAGGCCCGACGCAGGGATTACAGCTCTCTGGAATCGGGAATATGAAAGAGAGTAATAACAGTGCCGAAGCGGTGTCCTTCAAAGTGAGGGGAGATTTAGGTAAGAAGGAGTACGTAGTACGAGCTTACAGCGTAGCCTCGCTAAATCTACCGGAGGTCAAAAGCGTGATAGGTGCGCAGAGGCCGATCGGAGGGATGGTGCGTTCGACTCAGGCGACAACCGTAAAACCTGACCTGCTCCTGGGAGCTAATTGTTGGGAACTGATAGTCTCTAGAGGGTTAAAAATGGTGGACGGGGGCCTATCGGTATCTAAAACACTCCTGGGGTGGGTGGCTATCGGCGGAAATGACACTTTCGAACGAGAAATTAGGTACCCGGCGCTATGCTTAAATCAGGAAAATGAACCTTCTTTGGATAAATTAATGGAAGAAAATCTGAAGCTAGAGTACGATTGGCCACAGAAAAAGCGAAAGCTTCAGGCCGATGTTAGGGCTGAGAAAATCTTAGAAGATACTACTTCTCTTAAAAATGGAGTCTGGGAGACAGGTCTGTTATGGAAAGAGGTTAACTTTTCCGTACCAGATAACCGAGACATGGCAATGACTCGTCTGAGGTCAGTGGAACGGAAAATGGACTCCGACCGTCTTTATGGAGAAAAATACTGCCAGCAGATAGAGAGATATCTAGCTGAGGGGTATGCTTCGGAAGTCGATGAAAAACAATTAAAAAACCGCCCTCGAGTGTTATTTCTTCCGCACCTGGGGGTTATTCACCCCGCGAAGAAAGACAAAATTCGTGTCGTTCACGACGCTGCGTCCTCGGGCGCAGGCGGATCACTGAATAGCATGTTATTAGGTGGACCGGACTATTTAAATAGCATATTAGGAATTTTATTACGATTCCGTGAAAATGCAATCGCTTTCACGGCCGACATACGAGATATGTATCTTCGGATAAAAGTGAGAGAGGAAGATAGCTTCAGTCAGCTGTTTCTCTGGCGAGGTTTCCAGCGTGAAAGTCCTCCAAAAATATTAAAAATGGACTGTCTAATATTCGGTAGTTGTAGCTCCCCGGCCTCCGCGATCTACGTAAAAAATAAAAACGCAGCTCGGTTTAAGGACCAGTACCCAGCGGCTGTAAAAATAATAGAGCGCGATTCGTACGTTGATGATTTGCTGTCGGGAGTAGACACGTTAGAGGAAGCAAAACAAGTCATCAGGGAAATTAATTTGATTCATAAAGCTGGCAATTTCACTATGTCCGGTTGGGCTTCAAATAAAAACGAGGCTTTAACCGGGATACCAGAAGAAAACCGCGCGCTCGCGCAAGTATCTCTGGAAAAGGGTGAGTTGACGTCACAACGAATATTAGGCTTGACGTGGTTACCTGCCTCTGATCAGTTAGCATTTAATGTGAGCATGGACCGCCTCAGCGAAGATCTGACGACGGGAAATAAGATTCCGTCGAAGCGGGAAGCCCTAAAATTAATAATGAAGCTATGGGACCCAATGGGTGCGCTTTCACCGCTCACTATAAGAGCTAAACTGATCATGCAGCAGGTATGGAGTAGCCGAGTGGCCTGGGACGACGAGATCCCGGGCGATGTAGTTAAATATTGGCTCCGGTGGTTGCAAGAACTGAGATTAGCGCAAGGTGTGCGAATCGCACGTTACAATGGCGCTACCAAACAAGCAGGTGAAAAGAGGCAATTGCACGTATTCTGCGATTCGTCTGAAAAGGCGATGTGCGCTGTTGCATATGTTAGGATCACAGGCTGTAGCGGCGAGCACAAGGTATCCTTTATGGCTAGCAAAACTCGAGTGGCACCTTTGAAAGGCAAACTGACAATCCCCAGGTTAGAACTGACTGCGGCGCTGCTAGGTGCTGAACTGGCCTCAAAAATAAAACAAGAAAGCGCATTAAGTTTCGATGACGTCTTTATGTGGACAGACTCTAAAAATGTGTGGTGGTGGATTTTGTCACAAAAGGAATGTCACCTCCAGTTTGTAGCCAATAGACTAGGTGTGATCGATGAGCTCACGTCTCCAAGACAGTGGCATTGGTTAGCAGGGAGCGACAACCCCGCTGATGATGGCACACGGAATACCACCAAGATAGATTTAAGCCCGGAAGGTAGATGGTTCGCGGGACCTGCTTTCTTGCGTGGCAGTAGAGAACACAGGCCGCTCCAGGAGCCAACCGATCCGAAACCGGAAGAGAGAGCATTGTTAGAATTTAAGACAAAACTTGTACTAACAACGACAGAAAAAAATGAAAGCGTAATTGACATAGGTAGATTTTCCCAGTACATGCGGGCGAGTCGAACCATGGCATATGTGACAAAATTTATAGATCTGTGTAAAAAAAAAACCACGTCAAAAGTACTCGAAAGCGACGATATCGCAACCGGAAAAAAAATTCTGATCAAGGAATCACAACATCGAATTTTCGCACACGAGATAGACCTGATACGTCATCAGAAAATATTGCCGAAAGACAGCCGTCTGTTCGGATTGAACGCGTATATCGACGCGGAAGGGTTAATACGGCTAGGAGGCCGGATCGAAAATGCTAAAGACACACTTTTCGACACAAAAAGGCCATATATATTACACGGTAAGGATAGATTCACGGTGTTACTCGTGAAACATTTACACGAGGTTAATGCTCACGGCGGCGCTGAATTAATTTTATCAGTGCTAAGAGAACAGTTTTGGGTCATTGGAGCGCGACAAACGGTGAAAAAGATCTCACGAGAATGTGTCTATTGCACTATCCGGCGCGCGAAGCCTATGACCGCGCAAATGGGCCAACTCCCATCCGCGCGAATAACCACCCGAAGGCGCTGTTTCCACACTGTAGGTGTGGACGCCTTTGGGCCGTTTTTCGTCACTAATCGAAAGAAAGTGGGAAAACGATATGGTTTACTCTTCACTTGTTTTAACACGAGAGCGACCCATATCGAACTAGCTGGAGATTTGTCAACCAGCTCGGCCCTGTTAGCTATAAGACGTTTTATAGCAGCCAGGGGGAAGCCGCGGGAAATTATGAGCGACAACGCCACTGGTTTCCGCGGTGCGGACGCTGAATTAAGAAAAGTTTTGTCAGCTATCGACAACCATGAAATAAGGGATCGTCTAAGTGCCGACGAGATTAAATGGAGGTTCTCCCCTCCTTCAGGACCACATTTCGGTGGAGTTTGGGAGAGTCGATAAAAACGGCAAAAAAATCGTTATATGCCATATTAAAGGAGCGCGCGCCAAATGAAGATGTGCTGAGAACATTATTATGCGAAGTCTCAGCGATGATGAACCACAGGCCGCTCACGTATATATCTCTAGATACTCGGGATGAGAGACCACTCACACCTGCGGATTTCCTATTAGGCCATGCAGATGATAGTACAGCGGTTGGTCAGAATAATACAACTGAGTTATCTAACAAAAATCACTGGAAACAATCGCAAATACTTGCTGATGCGTTCTGGTACCGGTGGTCTAAAGAAGTACTTCCATTGTTGGTTAAAAGACCTAAGTGGGCGACAAAGGGAACTCCGTTAAAAATCGGAGACTTAGTAGTCCTGTTAGATCCTTCCCTGGAACGAGGGAGGTGGGCCAGAGGTCGGGTGACTCAAGTTTTCCCTGACAAAACAGGCCAAGTGCGAATAGTAGACCTATTAGTGGACGGGAAAGTGTATAGGAGCCCTGTCAGTAAACTTGTAAAAATACATACAACAGCTGACCAGGCAGAAACAACTGTCACTAATGTCTAAGTGGAAAAAGCGAAAGTCTATTCGACACAGTAGAAAATAAAAATAGTCTAGCTAGAATTTAAAAGTGAAAACGCAAGTTGACGTTTGTCTCGTAAGAAATGAAAAACGAAAGTTAACGGAAAGCGGTACGTATCCTAAGTAGAATAATGAGAAATTCTCATTGGTTGAATGAGAAAGGATCTGTCACCTAACTAGACCAATAAGGAAAATTGAACATGACATTTAGCTAAGTAGAATCCCATAGGTGAATGAGTAAAAAAATAAGACTGGATTATGTAAATAAAATGTAAATTAGGTAAACCAAATAGATGGAGACAGGAGCCAATGAGGCTCAGAGCCCATTGGGGGGGGGGGGGGGGGAATGGTTCAGAATATTCGACAGAGCGGACGCCAACGTCGATAAATCTTCCCAAAAAAAATAAGACCCTCTTACAAGGGGTAGGAAACATAATTAGTCACGGACGCCGAGGATATGAGATTCCTTGAAAAATAGCTGATATCTCAAAGGAAAGGACAGAATGGGCTATAAAATAAACGAGCTGCCGACCCTGAAACGCGACACTCCAGGGACCGACCACCGCTTCCATTCAAACTAAATCGTGAGAAAGACTCCTTAGCAACACATGGTAACGATAAATTCACGAGCGAGGCGACGGGCAAAAGACTACGAAATAAAAACTGTGGACGTTACAAAAAATCATACATACTCCAAATCCCACAATTAACCCTAGAAATAATATAGCTTAAAATGTAAAGAAAATTGCATGATTAATTAATTTAAGCATAGCATATAGTATTCGTTTAATGTAAAGTAAAGCGCTAGGAGAGACAACTTAATTAGCCTAATTAACGATCTAACATTAATATTAACTTGTTACTAATGATCTGAAACTAACCTATGTTTAAGACAATGTGTACTCGGGAAAGGTGGCGTTTGCGACGAGAATCTGTAATAATAATAATAATAATAATGCTTTATTTAAGAGAAAGTAGTACAAAAATTATGTCTTAAAAACTACCCAACTAGGTTAATGCCCGTACTAGGGTAGATTCTTTTCCTTTAAATTAAGCAAATAATATGTCTATAAAATGTTTAAATGTAAGACAGAGACAACTATTGTATTCGCTTCGCGCTCTAGCGTGCAAGCGAGGAAGCATGATTGCGACGTCTCTTTCAAACGGGGTTGTATCTGTTTATGCGCCCTGTTTCGTGATTGGATAATACGTGTGCGGTGTATTTATGGGGGTGTGTTTAGAAATTTTTGGAAGGAGCTAGACCAATGAAAGGTAAGGGCGGTCGCTATCTTAAAAAAAATGTAAGGCGATCGACGACAGAAAAGAGCGAAAGCTTCAGTTTTAAATTGGCAAAGGGTCTGCGCGAACGCGCCGCGACCTACGCACCGGGGACTTAGTGTAAATTATAAGTACTCGGAACTCAATGTAAAAGTAAAGATAAGTGACCGAATAAAAGAAAGTCTCGCGAATAAAAAGTGTTTACTTTCGACGGAAGCTTATCCTGCGTGACCTAAGGAAAGTGAGGTTCTATTAATGAAGCCTCTCGCTGAACTAATTTCCTTGTGAGGTTGGAATCCACCACTCGTTCGAGACAACCACCCCTGAGAGAAAAACCAACCTAGCTGGTGAGTGATTACCATTTGAATACAGTCCAAGGTGAAAACCATTGAAGATAATCGAAGGGGTAATTACCCAGCGCAAAGGGGTCGCATAAATTCATAAGTTAAGTGGGTTTATGCAAACCGGGTAAAAATCCCAGCCAGTGGATAAATGTTTGACCAACAAAATATACAACCCGCGACGGTGCGGCTCACTCGACGTCACCGCGTGGAATGAACGCAAATAGATGTTAGCGCATTCACGGGAAGCGTGGCGCGATGGACAGGCGCAATGCATTGGCACTCACGGTCTGACGGCGCAATGTTTTAGCGTCAAGCCACGGCTTGGCGCGATGGATTATAAAGCGACCGGAAATCCAGATTTGTACATCGCGCCAAATGATTTCGCACTCACGGTCCAATTTTGGCTGTATATCGCGCCATTTGGCGTGATGGCATGACCGTGAAGGCCACCTTTAACAGCTGTCGCTATGTGCGAGTGTATGGGTGTCGGTGTGTTTGTGTGATGGAGAGCGTGTATGTGTGCATGTGTGCGTTTGCCTGTGTACGTGTATGTGTGTGTGTGGGTGTGTGTGTGTGTATCTGTAGTGCGTATGTGCTTGTGAGTGCTTGTATGTGCATATGGAAATTCGGGATGCTAATTCAATCCGATCTGATAGCCAGCTTTTCACGTACCTCCTTAACAAAGGATCGACTATTTTGGTGGTTAAATATGTCAATATCGTTAAAGCCTACATTGTATGCATGCATAATGCGTGGCAAAAACGAATTGGAACCATAGTTAGTGTTGTATCTTGGTACGTAAAAACTTAAGTGAGCGCGAGCGAGTCAGGAATGATCACCCTACTCAGGATGCATGTACTGTCCAACCCAGTATGAACAATTTTATGTAGAAACAACATATCTGATTTTACTCGCCGGTCGTCCAATGTCTCTAAACCATATTGTAGCAGACCTTCAGCGTATGACAAGCCGTTGAAAAATAAGCGAAAATGTAGATGACGTATAAATCGTTTTTGAATACGCTCAATCGGAGACCAAATATTAGAAGCAAATTCAAGCAGGCTGCGTACGTATGCGACATAAAGCGTCCTCAAAGAAATTGTGTTTTTAAGAGGTCTAAAAATCTCATAATAAAACCGAGGGTGCTGTAAGTTGTAAGCGTTTTCCCATCGATTCAAAAACCGAGCCCTACTTAGTAGCCTAAGTATACAATATAAGGACGTATGAAATCGGGGACTATTGCGGTTGTTTGACATTAAAAATAAGATTCCTTATAAATAAGAACGAATTTACCGCATGAAGTTTGTAACACCCGACGTTTCGGCGACGTTGCAGCCGCCGTTGTCCGATTTTTTATCATATTTATAATATAAGGACGACGTGGTCATAAGCTTCGCGTATTTTTCGCGAGCGAATGCCAAAAAATGTTGGCGCGGCGACCATAGTTCCGACGATGATATGCGGTCCGAAGGTATTTACGAGAAAACGATTCAAACAATATTTATTATGCTATTAAAAGTTTGTAGTATCAGTACAAACTATTAATAACATAATACAAACTAATAATAGTTTGTTTTATTACTACTCACAGTGCTGTAGCTGAGACTGAAAACATTATATGTTATACAATGGTGTGCAAATGGAAATATTTATTGATACTTTTTCTCCCGCCAGAGGGCGCAGAGAGCAGCGGCCTAAGGAGCGCCTCGCGCAGTGCGTCGCGCACTTTACGCCTCTTTGACCAATCGCCGCTAGCGCAACACCTACAAAAAACTGCAATCTTTGCTAAAAGCTGAGTTTACTTCGTGGCAGTTTCATTTATTCGAAATTCAAATTATTCTCATTTCGAAATTTCACTTTATGTTATTATCTTTTGTTTTTGTTTATCTTTTTTTTAATGCAGTTCAATATTTTTACTTTCCTGTCAAGGAAAGTATTGTGGACGCACTTCTGTGTGTCTCTCTGTGCGTATTCTCCGACGATAGCGCCGAAACGCTTCATCCGATTGAGCTGAAATTTGGCATGCAGGCATCACTTGGTCATGGCATGAGATGAAAAGATTGTGGTTGAAATCCGTCCACCCAGGGTTGGCTCCCGACGAGAGAACTCCTCAACGGACAACAGCAGAGACTCAAAATTTTGTATACGAATTTATTTATGATAGCAACTTCCATGTTTCACCATGACATGGCTGATGCACTCTGGGTTGGCTCCTGACGAGGGAACTCCTCAACGGGGAACAGCAGAGACCGAAATTTTTGTGTAATCATTTAATTATGATAGCAACTTTTAAGTTTCACCATGACATGGCTGATGTACCCTAGGTTGGCTCCCGACGAGGGAACTCCTCAACGGTCAACAGCAGACACAAAATTCGAAAAGTCGTAAAAGTCAGAAAAGTCGGAAAAGTCGAAGTCGATTTCGATTTTCGAGGGTTAAAGGGTGGCGCTAGGTTGGGGGTAGGGGGGTTGTGGTAGGATTTATGATATTAATATTCAGATGAATTAAGTTCCTGGCTACTTGACAGGAAAATCTTGGGGTGACACAACCGACTTTATTTTCTTCTGTCGTTATTATTTTTATAATTTCAGCAATAGCTTGTTAATTATTCTTCCGCCGTAACCACATTTACATATTTTTCGCAATGTTTAAGTATTATGAGCTATTTAAAGTAGTCATGATACTCAGATATTTTTGCCGGATTTTGCTTCTTAGCATGTCGTAAAGGCACCGAACACTCTCTGTTGATGTCGGTATATGGTGTTTTTTAGCCGATGTGTATTATGTAGGCACTAGAGTTAGAGATTTGGTCTAGCGATTGAGTTCAATAAGTTTTGCATAAACTAGATAGTGTTGGTTCTTGGAAACATATATAATTTTCAGAACCTATTTATTAGACTTCTGTTAGGGATGCTGAAGAATATGACTGAAACGATTAAAAATTTATCTAGTGGCAGTTGGCCAGCAATATCTTTCATCGTTATTTACTTAGTCTCAAAAATGGGGCTGGGATCCACCGATACAACCACCGCCAGTCGTTAACGGGATCCAATGGGCCCTGTTGCAGTTGTCCACTAAGACCCATATGTTCAGGTTCGGTCAAACTCACGGGTCAACTGCCATCCGGCGGCCTCCACGAAGAAGTGCGAGCCCGGGTAGAACTCTGGCCTGCGGGCCAGTTTCCCCTAGGAGTCAACCTTCGGGCGCTCTTGGACGGTTTGCGTACCGTGCGGCGTCAGCTAATCGATTGTGCATTCTGACCGACAGCCGGGGAAGTCTGGAAACAGCACTGTCTCCAATAGAGCGGGGGTAGTTGTTCACCTTACGGCAACTGCCCTTGAAACGACCAATCGGCTACCCGATTCCGGGTGAAGAGCCAGATAAAAAACGCTGTGGCCCGCGATAGATTCGGTAGATACCGTATCACCACTTCGTAAGGGAGAGGACTGCGCAAGCGACCTCGAACCTGTAACCAGTCGGGATACAGGAGTAATCTGGCTGCAACTGGTAGTAAGGGTGCGAGTGTCGGCCCGCTGGTTGATTAATCTGGTTATCTGGTGGTAAGTCGTTGGCTTGTTACGGGCGTGTTGCGTAACTAGACGGTGGACTGTTTTCGTCCTAAGTCTTCTGCGCTCACCTTACGGGAGATAGAACGATCTAATATTGTTAAAACTTCCTGAGGTGACGGGTTCGCCCGTTGTAGTCGACAGCTCTAGTTATCTAACTAAACATTTTATACCGTTACTTAACCAAACATTTGTAACTTTGGATATTCTGAGATCTCTGAGAACTAATAAATATACATAATTCTGTGGCTTGAACAAAATCCAAAATACATTTGATCTACGTTAATTTACGGACAATCAGTAGTGGGTTAAATGCCAGCTATAATTACGTCCAGTAGCGTCGTTCAAATTCTTAGCTTTGTAGTGAACAGCGCGTCCCTGTGGAACTCTCACATTGTCTAAAAAACTCTGGTTACGTAGTAAAACTCGAAAACTGTCCTATATCTTCAGATGTTGCATATATGCAGGAAACAATTGAGTGATTTGTTGTTGCATTAGTTTGAGTTTACAGCCAATAATTTAGGTACTCGTACTAAATGAAAACAGTTCGATCCGACTAGACATTTACAATGTTGTGGCTACATTTACAAGTTTTGTTAAAATTAATGGTAATGTAGGTCTATTTGTTTAAGTGTATTTGTAAAAACATTTGTTTATGACTGTTTTTTACCTAAATAAAAAAAATATTAAAAAAATGTGTACGATGTATTAGATAGTAAAACTCTTAAATCTGTTTCGCACTTGCGCAGTCTCTATTGGTGTTATGAAATCCACTCGTGGGGCAGGAGTTTCTATAGGGTTTTCCAATAAGGACGAGTCAATGTTGACAGTCTGTGTTAATGTTGACAAATACAATAAGCTGTGTGTGAGGTTTTAACGGTATTCATTTTTTATTTGAAATGCGTATTTTATTATGTATGTGGACATCGTTCCAATGTCCGCCGCGGCTTCGCACAGTGGTACGGATCTGAGAGGTGCAATTTTCAATGACTCTGCCGCATAGATCCGGCTGAATTTGAGCGATGGCCCGGGTTATAATGACTTTGAGGGCATCGGCTGATTGCATCATTGGCATAGACCTGTGACTTCAGAAAACCCCACAAGAATAGGTCTAGCGGGGTCAAATCACACGATCTTGGTGGCAAATTCACGACACCTCAGCGAGAGACAACAATGCACTAACGAATTTCGTTAATAAAGTGCTGCTCAATCGCGTAACTTGCCATGATGATTTGGCATCAGTGACTGAATAATAAACGACAGATTTGACAGACGCCGTAAAAACAACATGGCTGCCAACGACTGTCAATATCGACCCGCCCTTATTTAAAACCCTATATGGGAATGTCGATAAATTAAACTAATCACAAAAAAAACTAATTGTGAAGATTATGAATAGGCAACCTCAGAGATATCTAACGGAAACATACAAAGAGTCCCAGGTTTTTGACATACGTCAGCTTTATTTTAGGTAAGAAGTAATAAATAAAGTAGGTTATAAAAGAAACATATATAACCTGATGGCAATAGGTAGGAAAGGAACGGAGAAGTAGGTCATTCAACTCCAATGTAATACCTAATAAATACTAATGATATGCAATTTAATTAAAATGATAACATTATTATTTTATCCACATGTTATTTTTATATTTAGTGTAGGTTGGTATACATCGTATTTTATGTTTATATGGCGCAACATTCAATGATAGTATAAATAGGTTAGACTAAAGAGCTGACGATCGTCATCTGCGGGTAGGCGGTAAACTGCTACTGTTGTTTATGACGGTGGTAGGGCGGTGAAATTGGCACGCACGAATTTTGAAAGGTTGCTTCAAACTTCACGCGGTAAATTCGTTTTTAAACCTATTTATAATGTCAAACAAATGCGATATGAATTCATATTCGAAGCTATTACTAACAACAACAAAAAAGTATATTTGAAATACATACATTAATTTGAAATACACAAAAATGTGCAGGATCTGCCAAGGAGCGGAGGAAACTCTCCAGCACCTCATGTGCGAGTGTGGCCCGCTGATGCGTAAAAGATACGCCCACTTGGGTGGTTATACCTCCAACCTGAGGGATAAAACAATCTGGCGCCAAAAGCCTGCTGCGGTTCTTAAATGACACAAGGCTTAGCGCAGAACTATAGTAGGTGGCAAACACAATAGATCAGCAATGGTCGCAGTGTTACAAGGCTCATAAAGACCTTAGAAAAGCCCCACTCAACAAATAAATAAACATAATACATTAATTTGTACATACAATACATTAATTTGTTAAGGATTGAAATCTAGATTGCCCTGCCTCTGAGATTGGATTGAAATCTAATACGTAATTTAATTGTGTTATACATGATGTACTAACTACCAGGTTTAAAAACGAATTCAAAATGTGTTAGGCAAATTCATTTATAGATTTGCGGAGCTCGTAGGGTTAGTAATTTTATTTATAAATAAAATTATATACACACACACACACACAAACACACCCTCACACATGCACACACACACACACACATACACACACACACACACAAATGCGTATGGTAGTACAAGTTAAAACCAATCAGTTTAATATGTTATTTTAAATACTAACAAAAAAAGAAAACTGCACGTTTGAAATGTCACCCTTAATGTATAAGCAACTCATCACCATAAAAAAAAATATTTCTTCATTTGGACGTATTCCTATGTTATACATTTATACATACGTTCAACTTTTATACGATATCGAACTAATAAAGACTACGATCAAAAAAAAAGGCTAATAGTCCAAATAAGCTCGTTCGATCTGTACTAAAGCCTCATAGCGCGGTGCGTATTCTCTAGCCGCGATTAGCGATTTTTAAAGAGGGAGTCGTCGGTCGCGATGCGCGTCGCGTCGCGCCGCCTGGCAATGTTGGCAGAAGAGCCACGTCGGTTCTCTGAAGTGCAATGGACGCCAGGCCAGCAGTGCTGCGACAACGATGGTCGTTATAAACTATCACTTGGTAGAGGCCGACGACGTCACTCGACCGACCAACTTTAATGGAAGCAACTGCACCAAATATAATTGATGTCGGCGGCGCCGCACATACGCTCGACGAATTATTTATAGCGTCGTTAAAGTGTTAACTCTACGCCCTTTAGAGTGATATCATAGAAATATTCGTGCTACACCAGAATAAACATGGTAGGCTGATTCTAATTACGACATCCTATAATGTGATAATCGGAATATCAAGTATAGATACAAATCCAATCGATTGAGATTGTCGATGCTAAGGGGAAACGAGTTACGGTCAGCGCGCAAGCTCCGAGGAATCGGGGACTGAGGAAGCGGGCGTATTACGCCGCGCCCGACCGTCGCGTCGCTTCATATCCCGCAATCTCCCACAACTTATAGTACTCTCCGAGTACTAGTACTGGGAGAATGCAGGGTATGAAGCGACGGTCAAGGGTAGCGTAATCCGCCTGCTTCCCCAGCCCCCGATTCCTTGGAGCTTGCGCGCGGACAGTATCTCTATATGTTTAACGATCGCTGTCGTATCGTCACTCTGAGATGAGTCGCAAAGACTTTTGGATGTTACGCCACTGTCCATCACAGTTCTATCCAAACAGCGAGGGATGTGTCAAGCCAGCGCTAGTTTTGGGTGCGTTCAAGTATTACGTAACCTAATTTTTTAAGATTTTTGACCCCCCCCCCCCCCCTCCATATAACGCGCCGTAACGTTTTTCTGTACCCCCCTCCCCCCTCCTCCTCCCTAAACGTTACGTAGCACCCAAGTGACCATTTTTACCTAAAAGTCACCGGAAAGTCGCTAAAATACCTTTGTTATTGTTTTAGTCGCGTTTGTGGTAATAATAAATAAAACAAGAGATTTCTAACTCGCAATGTATGTGTATATTGTTTATTTTATTTATTCATATTTTTGTTTAATAAACATCACATCACACATAATGTAATAAACGTTTGCTTGAGTTTAAAATATGTTAAAATGGGCTCAAATTTGTCCTAATAAACGTTTATTACTAATCTTACAATAAATTATGCCGTTTTCCTGACTTGGCCCTGTCCTTACATACATTTGTTGGATTTATCCACCATTATTCTTCTTAGGCATTCTCCTATTTTAGCTTTTTTTTATAATAAACTCCTAAAATAAAATTACATATTTATATATTTATAAAAGGGTTTCCAACTTGGGAGATTTAATTCCCCAGTTTTTGAGTTTTAAAAAAAACAATGTTACGTAATTACGTAACGCGTCGTTCGAACCCACCTTCCGCCCCTGTAATCCATCGTAACTTTTTACAGGACCCCCCCCCCCCCCTTCCCCCAAATTGCATTACGTAATACCTACTTTAACGTCCCTTTTGCAAGGACTAGTCCTAGGATCTAGGTCTGAGTGGATCCGCTAGACTAGACGCAGCTCAAGGTCGCTTGCGCAAACTTCTACCTAGTGAGAGCATTTACATAGCCCGTGGAGCTCATTGCCCGCTTTATTTTCCGAAGTCGATTGGACAACAGGCCAACTTTCAAATTTAAACAACTTTCGGCTAGGACAAGAACAATTTTATTTCGCAAATTAACAACCTGCCAAAAAAAACAATATAATGATCTGATCCAAAGTATCTGGACATATTTGAAGAATATCTACATAAGCTTCTAGGAACATAAAAATCAAAATTACGGTGGTAATAGAAATTAAATTCTGGAAAATCTTGCATCACTAGAGATGATTCAATTTGTTAAGATCAAAAGCTACTTTAAAATTCGTCGTAAATCCGAAATGGTGCACTGCGTTTTAAAATATTGTGAAATAAATCAATGAATGTCAAAATGCGTAAGAATACGTATATGTAACTATTCTACTATAATACAATTGCGACCACGTACGCAAAATCTACATAATGAATAATAAACAGCAAATAAGTCTAACAATTAAAATGTCATAAAAATGCTGTTTTTTGTCGAATTATTCACTTATATAGTACCGTTAGTTGCAGGCGGTGGCATTGACGATTCGACGAAAAAAATGTCCACAGCTGTACTCATAGCGATCAGTCGCGACGTCCCATACAAAAAAACTAAATTTAACAGCTGACAGGTGAATGTTAAAGACTGCGGACAGATCTTCGTGTCTTTCCTTGTCCTTATTCAGAATACACAAGACAATGTAATTGGCATGGTGGTTCTTATCACAGAGATAAAGACTGTTGATGCAGTTGTTGCCAAGTGAAATAATTTTAGCCTTAAAACGTAGGTGAGAAACAAAATTGAGGCACACAGGGTACTGTGTCACAACTTTGTTTGCACTAATAATGGTGAAATCCTCAATATAAAAAGTAGAGCGCTCACGTGTGTGGGTGTACGAGAGAGAGAAAGAGAGGGAATATATGGTAAATGATAACCCGTATTTTAATATAGTCAACTTCGAGTCAATGTGGACAATGACAGAGTCAACTACGAAATCTGAGATTGTGTATTTGAAATGAAAGAGTCTGTCAAGGACCTATGGGTGATTTTTGATAACAATCTTACTTTCAATCGACACATCACGTCAAACGCAGTCATGTTTATTGGAGACCAATGTACAATCAGGAATTGGGATATTACACTGAATATCCTCAGATATATCGTTTATAACTTTAATCGGCGCTGGCTTAGCAAGGTTTCCTTCACCAAAGCCTCTGTTACCATAATAAGGTCAAAGCGCATATCAGAAGTCTTGGAGAGAACCAATTCAAAAAATTAATAGTTAATAGATTAGTCAAGAATGCGATGACTTAAGATATTTGGATAATGCTGAGTTCATATTCCAAGAGTATCACAATGTAAAATAAAGAAAAATTCCTGATACTTGACATTTGTCAAAAAGCGTAATATGTATTTATTTTTATCACCGGATGCTATATTGCTAGATTTGACCATTAATTTTTTTTTTTTTTTTTTTAGTATACGAATATATATTTCTATAACTATCACATTATTACTTTGACAATTATGGTTACAGACATTGTGCTCTTTATTTAAACAGAAATTTTAGTTACTAAATTATTTTCTAATTATCAAGGATTTCAAACCGATTATAAATTACTTAAATTAATTTATATAGTCACAACTATCACGAAGACTAATTTTCCATAATCACCAAGAATGTTAGACGCAATTACACATCCAAGTGTAGGAATGCCTACCTACTGGAGTAGAATAAATTGTATTGTATTGTTCTGTATCGTATTTTAATTATTTTGAAACGGTCGAATAAATTGCAAACAACAAATTTGGATAAGTAATATCAAACTTTTCTGATGGTCATTTAATTTTATATTTTACTTTATAGCATATTAACCCTCATATGGTTTTAGACCATTACAACATAAGTTACATACTTGATTTAAACCTAAACTGTGTTCTACGCCCTAAAAGAAGAATTTTGAAGGTCGCTGGAAATCGTATAGTATGTAGATGGATTTAAACGCTGGCTTTAAAATCAGTGAAAGATTTATTTATTTATTTATTTCATAACAAATCAACATTACAGTTTCTACCAATCCTTTGATTTGCAATATACACATAAATATAAAAAATAATAGAATTCTTACAAGTACATACATAACATGTTTAAATAAGCGTTAAATACAAATACCGGCATTAAGAATAGAAAAACTTAAACTTACAAACTTACAGTACATAAGAGTGAAAACAGTTTATATAATTCTGCCATAAACAAGTAGCGCAATGCCCACACCTTGAAGAGATGCGGGCTCGCTGTAAAAATATCAAAGTCTGGCGCTGTCGAACATAGCGCATTTATGTGCCGCAAAGCTCGTGTAAGCAGACTCCATAGACTTAGGTTGGTGCGCGAGGACGGCTCCGCAAATAGATTATGAGTGCGAGCACGATTATAATTGTCCGGGACAAAGAGACAAACCTTCGCTAGCATGCTAGGATTATCAACACTTCCCCTAATCAGCTTGAAAACGTAGGCCATGGCGAGCATTTCTCTACGCAACTTAAGAGAGTTATAGCCCACCATGCCTAGTAGGAAACTAGTAGGGTATAAGTACGGATAATATCCGTACTGCTTAAAATATATAAATCGTAAGAAACATTTTTGAATTTTTTCCAACATAGTGATATAATGATCCTGATGTGGATTCCATATAACTGCATTCGTTTCCAATCTGCTTCTCACAATGTGGATAATACATTCCATAAAAGAACAGAACAACATATTCCATAAAAAGTCAATCTGCAAAAGTAGTCTCACAGTAACAAGTAGACGAAAACTATTATATTACTAACCTTAACACTTTTCGTCGATTGTTCGGATGCAATCGTTCAGCCATCGGTGGATCCACTTCTTTCAGTTTGTTGTGCAGTATTTCATTTGGAAGAGTGGTACTATCGCCATAGTCTTCGGCCTCCCAGTCTCTCTGCTGGTCCTTGGTTTCAGGTGCGGATTCAGCATCGGATTTGATTCTCTTAACTCTTCTTTGCTCATCTCTCTCGTATAGCAAGGTATCGGTGTCGTTTGAATCGCCGTCTTGAACGAGAATTCTCCATAAAATGGATTCCATGTAATAATTGGTTCCACCGACGACAATAGGAATGGTGTTCTTTGACATCAAATCGTCGATCTTTAAACGGTTAGTTAAGAATTGCTATTTGAAATCAACCGTCGCTATTTCCACAGACTGTGGCTTTTTAAAATAAAATATATGAATGGATTTTCCGCCTGATTCCACTAAAGACGTTCAGATTCTATTTGGTAGGGCAGAGATTTATGCTGTCACCCACAGAACAGCGAAAGCCCGCCACGAAAGTTAGCGGCGGCCTTTCGCTGAACTGTGCTGCCATTTCTGCTGCGCAGTCTAAGTAAAACGTTGCTCATAGTCTAGAAATGTATAACTATTATCAGAACTGTCAGAACAGAACGTAAAAAATAGGGCATTTTTCATATAATATTGAATAATAAATTTTGAACCATAAAAGAGAAAACAGAGACGTGAAATCAAAAACCTAGAATTGTTTTCCTCAAATTTACAAAAGGTACTTTAAATGTAAGTAAAGAAAAGTAACTTTCGTACATTTTTTATTCCTTTTTACATTAATAAAAAAAAAGAATTTAATTAAACTTCAACCGACCCTTTGAAAAGACAAAGGTTTCTTTTAGACAATGTGAAAAATTAATGGAAATAGCTGGTGTAGATTTTCCAGTCCACTTTACCTAACTCTGTTTAATTAATGTAGACTAAAGGGGTGTGAGATTCTTCAGTCGAAAAGGGCAAAAATATTTTCAACAAGTCCAATTAGATATTCAAGCGCGGTTCGGGCAATACGGACGTCGCGGCGCAATTGGATGTTCAGGGAAGGGCGGCCGATAAATGAAAGATAAATGAAGATATGCCTTTACTCATGTTCTCAAGTATGCCACCGCTGTTTGCCAATCGTATGATGATTTCGTCAGTTGAAATCAATGACATAAAATTAAAACATATCCGCTCCCATGTTTGAGTGGGGCATTTGACAGCAATAGGCGCGTTCGCGTAGCGTTCGAGTTCGCATACAAGACTTAGTAATTCTAATTACTTATTAAGTTTACCCTTCAGGTAGCTACTTTATTTCCTAGCAATTTAGGATTTTAATTCGCAAGTCTTTGTTCGTCACATTTTATAGGCATAATCGTTCAAGAATGTTTATGTATACACGACATGTAAATATGCGAAAAAAATAATAAACCTAATTTATACACTTTTATTAACTTGACCTATGTATAACACTGTAAAGGAAACTTACAACTTACTTTCTACCCTTATCTAATTGTCGTATCGATTTCAAAATCGCACACTTTGCAATTCTGATGACAATACAATTATATGGTACCATCTAGCTTGTAAAATGATACAGGTGGGGGAGGTGGTCATTGGGGCTCCTCAATGGCTAATGAGCCCATCAAGGTTTGGGCTATTTGACATGTCTCAATAAGTCCTTTGGTTACGTGTGATTGTGACCAGGAGGTAAAAACGTGTTTATTAATATTTTAAAATACTTAATCACTTATTTAACTATCAATGCGTATTTTAGTAACAATAATAATAATAAGTTTATTATAATAAATTTATTAATTATAATAGGCTTTCTAAATTATGTGTGCGTACAACGTCATAATCAGTAGTATATCAATTTACTTATTTATTGCTTTTATAACTTTGCCCCTAAAACTGGTTAAGCAAACATATGATAAGGATGGCGGATGGTATCATTCGATTATAAATTATCTAATAGCGTTAATCCCAATAAAATTACATTTAAAAATTAATAAATATTATTTGAAAAAAAGAAGTAGACTATAAAATCAACATTATTTAGTATTCGAACAGTGCGATTACGATAGTTATATAATGGCGATGGAATAATCCTGAGCCCTATGAGCGGCCATTGGGAGTAAGTTCAATAGGATGTTGTTATAAAAGTCGATATCATATTTTAGGGGTAATTCAATCACGGATACCAACCGAATTCAATCGTATATGAAAGTACCTACATAGTAAACATTTAGTAAACGATAGTTGATAGTTAATCTATGTTACTCTTTGAAAACATCCTTAATTGGAGCCTTTGAGCCCAATGGGGTACTGCAATTTTTACTTAAAACTCCGTTTACACATAAAATACGCGTCGGGTGGCCAACATGCCATTTTAAAGGTAGATGACAAAAAGTCATCATCTACCCTACTTCTTAGGAAAACCAACGTTTCCAGACTCCTCCAGTAATTCGCCAGATACAACCCTGCTTATGTAGAGTGTAATGTCGAGGGCTTGTCCGGGGGAAATCAGTCAATCCAAGTCTTCTAGGAAGCTCCCGGTTGGGAGCTGAACCATGAGTTGGGCCGGCTACAAAACAAGCTGGTCTTGAGGCTCAAGTTGCATTCATGGAACCATTACGCCTCTACGATACTAAAATTTATAACGGCCTATCTAGGATTTTTCCTACGGCGGCGGTAGGAATTCCAATATTTTACTCGAAAATCAATTATGGCGTCGGCGAGGCAGCGACGTTAAAAACTGTGCGCCACGACAGGAAATGACAATTTATTCTTTAATATAAATGGAGAAATGGGGGTAGCAAATATAATGATCGCACATTTATTTTTTTGTCGAGGGGTTTTAGTGAGAATAATTAAAATGTAATAGGCGTACGTAGGGGTGCACATTGCAGAATAATTTAAATACCCCCATATCGATTGTTAGTAAATAGATAATGACGAGTCAGTTATGTTCCAATATACCTGGATAGGAATGAACACAGCATCGTCATCTTCCTCGACCAGGCGAAAGCTTTTGATACAGTACCACATTCGACAAACTACTATCGAAGCTAGAAAATCTTAAGAGTAAGGGGCATTAAACAAGACTGGTTCCGAAATTACACCACTGGACGCATGCAAAGGGGCAAGTAGGACAACTTAACAAGCCACTCAAAACCCAGGAGTACAAGGGAGCAATGCGAGGTTTTATATTACAAATCACAAAAAAAAATGGTTTATCGTTTTAAAAAAAAAGAGATTAAAGCGGTAGTGGATAATATCATACATACCAATTATTTTATATTATGATGTACATTTGTTCATCAGTGTAATCAAATTAACTACATACATATGTATCCAATTGGTGTTAGTGTTGTTTATTATTATAACAATTATTTTTATTTAAATTAATAACCGACTGTAATAGCAATAACTTTATTTATTTAAGATTATATCATTGCTTTTCCCCTTTAATACAGGCAAATGCCTAGTGTGGTAGAATGATCCCGGAGGAATTACGCTTATTATTGTATTGACTTTTGGTAACTAATATTAAAGCGACATGATACCTGGGAACGACCATATATAAAGAATTTTAGTTTTATGAGTTTTTTGAGAAATATAAGTATTAATTTTAAAAAGTTGCTCAGCGAATCTCTCGATAAGGAACCAATTTAAAATGTGGACTCTAAAAAGTTGCTCATTGCATTGGACATTAAGGCTTTTAAACTGACTTCGAAAACTTTCAGGCGCGATTACTCCTACAATTTAAGGGGTGAATGTGTTTTATTTTAATTTCATTATATTGACTGATTAATTCTCTAGGGTCGCGCTTAGTCACATTTTTTATTTGGGCCCTAAATTCATTACAATTAATTAACACGTGAGAGCGCCCTGAGAGTTACGCTACATATGCTTTGCCATTAACAGTCTTATACCACTACTGCGTGAATATAGTTATTCTGTGCTAGCGCTGCGATAAAAAGTTTAGTATGCGAATGGTCGACGGTGCGAGCGGACGTGGAATCGTACCTGACGCTTCGTCAACGCTGAATTTTTATTGGTCAAATCCTACAAAACTGACCCCCCCCCCCCCCCTAGTTTTTCGTGTGTCCCCCCACTTCGAATATTTTTCTGAGGTCTCATGTCGCCTTAAGAGTTAGTAATTAAATAACATGTAGTAACGATATTATGGGATAAATAAAAATGTTAAAAAGTACTTTAATTTCCGATTTACAAATTTTAAACGTGTATGACAGCGTTATTTCAGTCGGCGATTTTGTTTTATTCATTCATTTTACATCATCACTAAAAAGGATACTATATTGAGAGCTCTGTTCCGAAAATCAACCACACAGTACTTGTGATGTGGTTCGAGAATATCAAGCAGATGATGTGGTGCCATTTTTCTCTCCTCCGCCGTAGCCTTCGCGGTGATGATATCAAGGCCTTTATAAATCTGAAACAAAGAGAAAGTTGATTGATATGGATGACATTAATACTGAAGCATGGTCGACGTTAACTCATAAGGACTGGGCGAAAGTAAACATCCTTGTCGCGCACGCACACTTTTTGTTTTGAACAACTGAACAATTTGTCAACAATTAAGTAGGATTGATTATTGTTGTTGGGGCTAGGAAAAGTCTAACTAGTTGTTTTGGAACTTAAGTTTTGGGAAAAAAAATCGGTTGTGTAACCCCTAGACTTTTCCGACAAGTAGCCAGGGAATTATTTCATCTGAATATTCATTTTATTAAAAAGTCGACGAGCAGTTAGCGAAAATTCATATTAATATGCAACGCAAAACAAAGAAAATTTGAATTTCGAATCTCATTGAATTTAAAAATCAAATTGCAAACGAAGGTCGCCGTGAGTCTTCGAATTCGCTTTTTGTCGGCGCTTTTAACCGGTCGAAAGCGCGCAAAAAAACTGCGCCGCAACTTTTTGGTCGATTTTGTAAATAAATACTAACAATCCGACAGGTGAATGACCTAACTATTTAATTAATATATGGTGGACTTGAAATATTATTTGTGTATATGAGACAATCCGACCAAAATTAAAAATTTGATTACGGCCCAACAAGGCATCTTGGTACCGTGAATACCGTGATAGTATTATGAACAAGCAACTTTTTTTTCGTGATGAAGACGGATACATATATTTTCCCTCTTCCCTCCCCCGAGACGATAAAGACCATTTCCAGACTGACATCTGTGTGTCTGTCTTTGTGTGTGTTATCATCCACGGTAACGCCCAAAAGCTTCATCCGATTGATATGAAATTTGGCTTGCATGTATCATTTTGTCATGGCAATAGTTAAAAAGATTGTGGTCGAAATCGGTCCACCAGAAGGCGCGCTATTCACACTTCACTCTCGATACATCGGACATATAAACTTGAAATTCGGTACATAGGCGCCTTGTTGGACCGAAATCACATTGTAAAATTTCGCTTGGAATATCTCGTATACAAACGACACACATAATATTTCAAGTCCGCCATATATTCATTGAATAGTGAGGCCCTTAAAAGCGCTGACGCTTGCGATGCGCGGCTTGTTCGAAACTCGAATTCGAAGGCTCACGTCCACCGGCGTTTGCAATTTGATTTTTAATTTGAAAGAGATGACGCGCGTTCGAAATTTGAAATAGAATAATAGAAAACTTTATTGTGCTATAAAAACATTAATGAATACTGAACTGGTTTTATAAAAAAAGACAATTTATTCACAATGAGCGATATCTTACAGTTAATCATTTGATAAACTAATTCCTAATTGTCACCGTACAATACACACAGAAGTGATAAAGTTAAATTTAAAATAAACTAATACAAATATATGTCAATAACTTATGCTAAGGTTGCCCATGAAAGGATAAAGGAGAGGACAGGATGACGTATTTGGTTAGTGGCATTATGAAAATAAATGTGTCCAACAATTTTTTGAAAGTGAGCGACGAAAATGCAGGCATGACAGAGTGATGGAGCTGATTCCATAAACGAGCAGAATGGACCGTAAAAGAGTGCATGTAAACAGAAGAGTGATGTAACGAAATGGCGAGCGTGTTATCCCGGCATGATCGAACTGGAAGACCGTGGCCTCCCAAAGCGTGGAATTTCTCCTTGAGATAGGAAGGCAAAATGGGGTTATTGAGTATGTTGTAGAGTAGCGACAACGTATGCAAATTTCTTCGCTCGCGAATAGTAAGCCAATGAAGTTGGTCACGAAATTTCTTCTACATACTACATATCGCATATTTCTTCTCGGTAATGAATTCTCAGGGTTGGGTGGCAGTTATCTACGTAATAAACGCAGCAGACGCGTTGCGTGCTTGTTTGGTCAAATAACATAAAAACGCAGACTGAGGGTAAACAACAAATGAGGAATACATTATTAATTTCATTACTGACAGGTGACATCTACAAGTAGATTGAATGGGAAAATTACATTCCAATGATTAAAGTCCGGTCAATGAACTGAGCGCGTAATCGCAATTAAGATAGATTTGTAGACATAAACTTAGTCCTGTTGTTAGAATTTATAAACCACGAAAAAACAGCAAGATGAAACGATGATTTTTTTATTACATAATGCAATACAGAATTCGCTGAATATTCACTGTCAATGGCGTATCTTAGCACATTATTTGCGAAGTTAAATAAATACTGGGGCAGACATGGCGACGGAAAAATACATTATTAATAGGATAAAAGAGTCTGAATGATGCCAAAAAACCTATTATTACCTGCAGATATAAAAGTATATTCCCAGACAGATATTTAAAGATAAAATTAGAGATAATTTAGAGCTCTTTATTGGTGTAGTTTTCGTAATTTTTTTGTGAATACATTGTTATAATTAGCTGCAAAATTCCTAATCTAAATATAATATATATAGAAGGGGGAGGGGGGGGGGGGGTACATGTGAAAGCGCCCAAACAACATCGCATGAACAATAAAAGATGTAATTAAAAATGTTTAAGCTATTAATGTTATACAAATATTTAGGTAAAGGTCCAAAGTTTCATGAGACTAAAGTCTTATTTAGTAATCTTTTATATTTAATTTATATATTTTATGATTTCTAGACTACTCTTTGTAAAATAACATATCCCTGTGTCAATTTATATGTCAATAAGTTATTGAATCCTCTAAGAGGGTTAAAAATCTTTTAAAATTCATTAGTGTTTTTGTAAATTCTGTAAAAAAAGTCAATGAGCAATAGCAATGAAAACTAAATAAAAAAAATAATGAACACAACTAGAAATAATGAATTTTGCAAATTTTTTGTGAAAACCAATATGCTCAGAAAGTTTAAAGCACTCTCCGACTTATCAACTTTTTAGGATTAAATGAGTTACGTTTGGTGACAAATATTTTATATGGGTCGAAAGATGATCCCAGCAAAATGTGCTTTTTTCTCTGACTTTCGCAAACTAATTCTCAATGTATTTAGGAGTTTAACAAAATGAGTCTTTAATCAGAATGTACTTCAGACCTTTATTTACTGATCCGTGTGTAATTTAAATATAATTCGTAATATTTCAGGCAGTGACCCTTAAAATACTTGCAGTATCGCTTTCTCGTATGTTATATAGCTAAAATGAGAGGTCTTCATAGGGCCCAGTGGGTGATTTTATTAGTAGTAACTACAACCGTATGTTTCGAGTGCTGTTATTCGGAATGGGCTCTCGTGATCAAGCGTGGGCGCCACGCAAGGGCCTTTATTCCACTGATTCCACTGATAAATAAAAGCTTAGATTGGGCCCTCAAATACTACACAGGACATCCATAAATTTTGACCGTCCAAGAAAGATTATACGGTTTATCTAATGAACATCGGTTTATATCAACCACAAGTTTTCTGATCAAAGACAAGCTTTCTTCCTTGGGCCCAGGTTATATAATGACATAGAAGCGAAATGGAAACACCTAAAGAACATTCAACAGTTTAAATATAATATAAATAAATGGTTATTTGAATTAGGGAGGTCTAAATCCGAAAACTTGTCTTGCATTGCGTATATTATATAATGGTTGATTTTAAAGCTAATATCGTATACAAATACATAAAGTATTATGCATATAAAATTAATATAACGTATGGTATTTCTTATTTTTCCCAATATTTTTATAATCGTATTTATATAATTGTATTCTAATATAAATATGTTTAGACCATAATATATTTATTATTTATTATAATCGAATTTAGATATTTATGTAGGTACTTCCCATATTATTACATAAATATTATTAGGTATATACATTGTAATATTTATACAGATTATTATATTATATTATATATAAAATTTTAATTAGGTACATTTACTATTTCTAAAAATAAAACGTTAGTCAATTTAGTTCTTTATAAATTAAATCGCTAATTTTAATTGTTTACTGTGACCCGCCTAGATACAGGACATTACAGTCCTAGTTAGGTGGGCACTGACCATCCGAGTTACTTTATAACATTGGTAATAATGTGGCTATATGTATAAAAAAATGAATAAAGTACTAAATAAATAAAATAAATAAGTAAGTCTTATTTACGATTCATTGGTTCTACTCCCTACTGGGCTATAATTAAAATTGCTACTGTGAAAGTGGTGACGCGTCTCCTGGTCGAACGACGGGGTCAACAGGGTGAGAGTGGAAGGCGTGATTCCCGACGTGAAGGTGTAGGCGTGTTCGTATCAAACGTCGTGGGTCACCAGTGTGAGATGAGCGGTTACTGTCCGCCAGGGAATGATATTGATCGATCGAAATGTACTGCGTTTTATATTGTAAGCAGTGACGCATTAGTTGTGAGTGGGGTGAGAAATGTGTCTTAATTTCGTATCGATCAGAAGAAATGACATTAGTCATCACCTGACTGTGCGTAAAATGCCAAATTTAGTTGGAAATCAACTGCAGCTGGCTCGTGTGTATTTGAGCGAATTTGCGGTTTCGATTCTGTAGAAATTACTTTTTTGTTGTGGGTATGTTGGACTGAAGCTCCAACACTACCGAAAAATCTTGGTATTTCTCATTTTATTGACTTATCCAAGGCGTTCGACATTATAGCGCACGATATTATATTAGTAAGTATAAAAGAAATGCATTCAAAAAGGTCAGAAAGCAACATCTCAAAGGATTCAGAACAATTCTATTGAAAAGTTTCAAAACGAAGAAAGTCGATATATTTGGAAAGAGCACGAGTAATGACACGCTTATGCATATACATATGGGGACGTGGTCTTTAAGGTTTAGAAAATTTTAAACGTTTAGATGCAGGTGAACACCATGTAAGAGAGGACATATTAGGACACACGAGTAATTACACGCTCATGCGTATACACGTGGGGCTTTGGTCTTTTTGAATGAGAAAATGTTCAACGGTCAGCAGCAGCTGTAAACCATCGGAAAGAGGACATTTCTCCTAAATGCAGTAAATGCGGAGATGAAGAAGAGGCCGCCCTACATCTTTTGTGCGTGTATACAAACTTTTGTGCGAGTATAGGCTAAATGCTAGCAATTCAAATTGCATACGCGATTTGGAGATCCTTAAGTGAATCCTAACGAACTGCTGCGCTAAGTAGTATTTTTATCCTCGAGACCACCATGCCGCCGTCGTAAATGAAAACACAGTAACTTCATTTACTGCGTTTATACAAGTTTGGTTCTTTATAATCACGAGTTGGAGTACTATAAGGCAAATTTTTCGGTTTGTCTGTCGATGAATAGTTACCGAGATACCTTAGATAAAAACACAGTACTTTTTAAAAAATCTGAATATTTTTAATAAAAAACACAGTATGTATATTTTTTTAAGTTAAAATACAGTAACCTATTATTTACTGTAATCTTTTTAAATACCTATAAGCATTTAAGAAATATTTCTGTTTGGTTACAACACGGCTTCTTTAGATACTGTGGATTTAGGTAAAATTTTGTTAAAAGTTAATTTATTAATTATTACGAATTAATCACAGTATCTCAATTACTGTGTTTAAGGTGTCTGCAGTTTTTTATTTATTTAAAAATATATATTTTTTACATGGTTAGAACACAGTTACGCTGTTACAGCTTAAAAATATAAAATTTATCAAATTATTTTCCTAAATTAAAACACAATATCTAATTTAATTAATTAAACAATTATAATTTAGTATATATTTTTATGCAGAATTGAAGTTCTAACTATTTTTAAACATTAAAGATTAAAAGAAATAATCTATATTGATTACTTTGTTCATGAAAACAAATATTTAACAACTGAACTTTGACCGCGTTTTTCTCAAAACGTTTTTTTTCATGTTACTGTGTTTTCAATTATGACGGCAGCATAATCGTCTCATGGGACGGCTCGATGCATCTCTACAGATGCCAGAGCCATCACGCGGTAGCTACATAATCAGCCGCCGCCCCTCAAAAGCAAAAAAGAAGAAGAAGAAACAGGTGAACAAAAAAAACAAAAACGTATTGTGTAAAAGACGAAAGCAAGCAATGATAGAGCAGAGTCGCACTTAAAACGCTTCTGTTATGTTCTGGTATTTATTAAATTATATTAACGCATTAACTAAGCATATTTTTATTACTAATATCCTTATCTATTTATATCTATAAACATTTATTTAGATTACTTTTATTAAAATGAAAACGTCCGATATAAGCCCTATAACAACTGTATGATATATACAACTCCCCGCTGACTTCCATTGACATTCCATTGTCAAGATTAACGAGTCCATTGCCAAACTGAAAATTTAAATTTCCTGTGGTGGCCAAAGTTAGTTATCCCGCATAGAAAACCGTTAGCGATAACCACGCGATATCGCGTGAATATTTGTTAAGTGAGGACCGCAACACGCGATATCGCGTGAACGTCAATGAATGTGTTAAGGTGGTTCAACGCGTATATTCAGTTCTTTTGCTTTTTTAATAAATAGCGGTATTACATAGTTAAGTAATAGAATCCTAAAAGAATATTATGCTCAGTACTGAAAATATATTTCTATGAAATCAGCTGTTCGCTCACCAAATTTCGTGTTACTTATGACGCGGCGACGTACATAAGCCTTTCATGTTTAAAGTCGGAAATTATATTTTTAACAAAATTCAAAATAACCCATTTCCTATTCTAATATTTCAAACTTTCAAGTAAAAGAATCTAAAACGTATAGAAATATTCCTACAATGTATCTGTCGAGATAAGAAAAATCAACCAATTGGCAAAAATGCACAACGTAATAATGGTCACCAGTGCAACTCCCGCTACGCTGTTGCATCTACTAGCTACACGATTTGTGTCTATAGGCGTTTCCGAAAAGTAATATCTCCATGCCCCTAGCCCAGGAAATAAATGTTTTTTCCGAAGTTGGTAACACTGTTGTATATCGTAGCTCTACTACCCCTTTTTAGCGAGAGATGACCCGACTCAGTCAGATGTTTAGTTTGCGTATGACATGCATTTAGGATAGACGCTTCTACGTCGGCCACCACCACCTTACTAAAGTGATGCATTATGGCCGGAAAATCATGGCCACTGTTTTTTTGGGCAGGAAAGAGGTTCTTCTGATTAAGTTTATGGCAACTGGGATAACCATCAATGCAGATTTATATTGTGAGACTTTGAAAAAACTTGGCAAAACCATCCGAAATCTTTGGCGAGGCATGCTGACGAAGGAGGTTTGTCTACTTCATGACAATGCTCGGACCCACTTGCCTGTGACACGAAAGTAATTTAGTACCAGTTTAAGAGGGACTCGATCTCCCATCCCTCCTACAACCTTGCCCTGTCTGACTACTTGTTCTTGAGCTTAAAGAAGCATTTGGGAGGAAATCGGATAGAGACCGATAAAGAACTGAAGAAAGAAGTCACGCAATACCTGAAAAAGGAGATGGCGGCAAGTTTCTATGAAGCTACCACACACAAACTCCCAGTACGCCTTCAAAAGTCAATCCAAGTGAATGGCGATTATGTTGAAAAGTAATTAATATATACCTATGTATTTTATACCCATGTATTTTAATTATTTAGACATAGGTTCATTCGATTATTATAATAATGTACATTTGGGACAGGCAGGCACAATGGCCAATCTTCATTTTTCTTTATGAAAACTTCGCCCCCGCGCGGCCGCCGCACAGTTGGTCTAAATCCCATAAAGTAGCCAAAACCTTAAATTTAAATAAAGCAAATATTGACGGAAAACAAAACGTTGGTAACTTGTTGGCCAAACGTTGGAAGCGACAAACTCGACGCGACGGTGGAAAATATTGACATCTTGACTATATTTATGAGAATTGTCGGAGTAGCTGATTGCAAATTAATTCATGTTAAAATTATTGGGTTTACTTAGCAACTGACTGAAAATGCAAAAGAAAGAATAACAAATTATTATCTACTTAATAGGTAGAAAAAAACGTACGCACATTTGACCAGCGGATGCCAATTCAGTCGTTATAGTTAAACAGACTTTCCTTCGTTTCGAACATTCACTGTCAATGTCAAATATTATGATAGGCCGCCCTCTGTTTGCGATGTCGTATGAGACGTATGTACGGGCAAGTATCAGAGTATTTTTTTAAAATAAATATTTGCTGCTATGCTGTAACGTAAAAGAGCCGAATCGCTTTTTTAAGATCGCTGCTGAGAAAACCAACACGCAAAAAAATATACTAACGCTTATGAAATGACGTATATTATATGCCTAGAGCACATAATATACACCAGGATCTCAGAAACTATAAGTAATAGAAGATAATACAAAAAGTTAACAGTCACCTCGTGGTTAAACTTAGAACGGGCTATAATAATTGAATGCGTATACAAAATTGCGTGATTGTACTGTTGACCGTTGAGGAGTTTCCTCGTTGGAAGCCAACCTTGGGTGCCGCAGTCCTGTCTTGGTGGAACTTAGAATGGGCTGTCGTAATTGAATGCATATACAAAATATCGTGTCTGTGCCATCGACCGTTGAGGAGTCCCCTCGTCGGGAACCAACCCTGAGTGCAGCAGCCATGTCATGGTGAAACTTAGAACGGGCTATAATAACTGAATGCGTATACAAAATTTCGTGTATATGCTGTTGACCTTTGAGGAGTCCCCTCGTCGGAAGCCAACCCTAGGTGTTGAATCAGGTCATCGTTACCATAGAAAATTCATTATCGTCGTAACTGTACCAACATGTAAATTTTCAAGTTCACATGATAATATTTGAAGAGTTCCCTCAATTCCTTATGGATCCCATCATCAGAACAGGATTTTGATAAAAATGGGACCAATCTGGAGGATATCCTTTCCAATAAAAAAAATATTTTCCAATTCGTTTCAGCCGGAGCTCAGAGGTAACAAACATTTTTTTTAAATGTACCACCGAATTGATAACCTCCTTTTTTGAAAGGTTAAAGACAAATAACTTAACATGGACAGAAACGGGTTCTCCGCGTGTCATTGTGTTTTATTCTTAAATTTGTTTAATTTCCCCATTGCTTTCGTAAGGACTGCCATTTTTGAATACTATTGACTCATGTACCCGGATTGAAACGTGAAACAGCCGTATGCTCAGTGCCGAAATTCTCTCGTATGCATGGTGAATTGTTAAAGTGAGACAGTACATTGTCATTTTACTTTCCAGGCCCACCAACTTTGAACAGGCAAGTCACTTTTTGCAAAGGAAGTCGTCTTGTTTTTTTTGCTTTTCCTTGCTTGCTTTATACTTTTCTTGACCACCAATCGACTAGGAGGGAAAGTGCTTTGAACGCGCAATTTTTTTTTCCAGATGAAGACGGAAATGGTCCCGATTGCGTTTCTTTGTGAACTAAAACTGAAATTAGTTCAAGCGAACGAGATAGAGCAATGTGTTAGTGCGGAATATTAAACAAACGATCGTCGATAAAAACTACCTGTCGAACTTATATTCGTCCGAATAAATTTGAACACATTTCGTGCGGTGTTAGATTCAGATGCTATATTTTTGTTGGGTAGTTTTTATAGGAAAAAGTGACAAGTGTTCATTTCACATTCCTCTCTAGCGTATTGCCCTATATCGTTCACACGAACTAATTTCCGATTTTAGTTTACGAAGAAACGCAATCGAGCCCTATATTCATTTTGTGCCCTATATCCTGAGACGATTGTCTATAGCCAGAAATTCGTTACACAAGTGAAATTTCGGTAGAAATATCTCATATACAAGTTACACTAATAATAATTAAATTCCGTCATATATTTAAATCAAATATTATCGACATCTGTTAGCGCTTGGCCCAACCCCGGCCCGCCCTTAGCCGTGAAACAACCCGCGCTGCCCGAGGCGGTTGCAACGAAACACAACCGGGTTCGCCCACCGGCCGATAGAGGGCGCTTATTGATTTAATTTATGAAATTAATATTCAGATGTAATCAGTCCTTGAGTACTTGCCGGGAAAGTCTTGGGGTGACACAACCGATTTTTTCCTCCTTGTTATATTCCTCATTGATATTGTCAGTTTTTAAGTTTAGTAAGTAATATTTAAGTTTTGCAAGGCTTTGGTCAGCTTTTTGGGATATGAGCCTACAGTGCTTTGGGATGGCTTCGGGCGGGCGGCCGCAGGCGCAGCCCGATCGCGGCGAAAGCGCGCCCGTGGGCGGCCGCCCGCGAAATATGGCGTTGCCTGGCGGTTTATGGCCAATAATTGAGATCGTGACTAATGCCCTATAAATCTCTCCTTCCTCCACACCATGCACTCATATCTAGATCAACCTCTTATGAATACCGAAACGTATTACACTGAAATTAGATAGAGAAAAATCTTATAACAGGCTAAAAGCGACATACAGCTACTGAAGATGACCTCAGACAATATGGTACTTGAGTTCATACAGAAAATTATGCATACATTCATATGCATCCAAAAGGTAAAGAATCATACCCCTTTTCTAACACTACTTTGGAAATTGTAGTTATATACACAGATCGCTTTAAGATGAACGGAGAGACAGTAGTACTACCAAACAACCCCAAACTCAATCATCAAAGTCAACGTGCGTATTTTAACCCTTCGAGTAACGGTATAATTTCATGTCAGACTGCGGCAATTTATTGAAATTTCTTGCAATATCGCCGTGCTCGACAAAAAGTACTATAACTATGGAACTACTATAGCAATCATTAAAAAAAATACTATGCAATGATCGCAATGAAATTTCATATATAGAAAATAGAAATCTCATTTTGTAAAATAAATAGATAATTATGAATAAATGTAAGAAAATCGAAAAAGTGAAAAAAACTCGGCATTTCTAACTTGTACTTGTCGCAATGAAAAATACGGAACCCTATTTAGAAATTGTAAATGCTATCGTGATCTTTATTCGATTCTCTATCGAAAGATAATATTTCGTTTTTATTAGCTCATTATTAGCTCACAAAAACCAATAAAAATTTTGATTTCGCGAAAAAATAAATTATGTTTGACAATGAAATTTTACCAGAAATATCCGAGAAATGACGCGCCAAATTATTCTAGCGGCCGTCCATGTATATATGGTAATAATGAGATATTTAGTGTGGATTTTAGGATGCGTTCGAATTAGAAAATAATATTACCGTGCGCTCCGGGAGCAAGCCGCTAATATTGGTCGTTACGTAGTCAACGGTGTTCTGATGTGCAATCAAATTTGGTCGCTATGTAGCCGAAGGCTTTACACAACTTAACCTCAGCTTTCGCACACAAAATCTACAGTGAAATGTAGAGCGCGCAGTCAATGAGCGTGACAGAAACTGTGCGGAGATTTCTTTTTTTATTCCATTGATCGAAAAATAATCGACATTACGAAAAATTGTCATTAAAATTTCTCAATCCCATAATTTACATTACAAAATCGAATGTACTATTTTTGTCTCTTGAAGTATGCAATGTACTTTACGTTGTGTATACACTTTTGATTTTGATTAATTTAGAATTAGGATTAAAGAAAACTCCCTCATCTTTAATTTCAGTAATTTAGGTAATGTACACCAAGCGATGGAGTAATCGTACATCAATGCGATGCTTGAGGCAGATTCTCGGTGTCTCACTCCGCGACCGAATTCGAAACAAGACCATTAGATAAAGATGCGATCTACTAACAACGATCGAAGAAGAAGTACAAAAACGTCGGCTACGATGGTTCGGCCATGTTTACCGAGTGAACGATAATCGCTTGCCACGTAAACTTCTTTGGCGGGACCGTCCGACAGAATGGAGAATTCAGCGATCGGCACCGAAGAAAACCTGGCTAATTAACATCAAAGACGACCTTAAGAATCAACGATTATCGGCTAGGGATGCTCGAGACGTGGCAAAAAATCGTCAAGCATGGAAGCGAATCGTGAATGGAGCTACGTGAAAGAGCTACCGCGAAGCATATTGGCGAGCTTTTCTCTCGCATACTGTTCAATTTATTGCTCTATCTGTCACATGATTTACGAGCAAAGGGTATGGAGCCAATTATTTGTATCTGACGGCATATCTCTAGCTAATATATCGATGATATTGATATTAAAATGTCGTTTTGAGCATGTCTCCATGCCTAAACTGTTTTAATATTACGATGAAAGAGCTCGCGTGCCACAGGACTTTCAATGGAATGTTCTTACTTCTTATACTTAAAAAATATATACATAAATATTGTTATCAACGTAGAATCCATTGTCATTATAATCATAACTACGAAATTAAACAGTAAAAAACAGTTATGTAAAAATAGGTACATATCCATTAAAGAAATAAAAACAGTCGAATATATGTATTTATTATTTATTTTATGAATTCTATAAATACATCTAGCGAATAAAATGAATTACTAATTAAAAATAGCTTCAATTTCTTTTTAAATGTGACACGTTTCCTATTATTTGTATTCTATTTTATTCTATTCTGAGTTGTAATAAAAAATGGAGGTAAATTACGGACTTTGCCCTGAACATAGCCCCACAATCTGTTTTCATGATTGGTGAATAACGTTTTGTTTTCTATATATATATATATAATCAGTAGAATAGAAATGCAGTAACAAATTACATAAATGTAAAAACATTAGTGTGTTTTTAATCTGGTAAATGCACGATTCTAATTCATCAAACTTCGATATAATTCTAACGGCATTTTTTTGCAGTTTAAATACAGTGTCCGTCTAGCATTGCTAATATGCTTCTCAATTCCTTAGGTCATAACCTAAGAGCTACTGAAAATAACCGTAATATACAAGTTTTGTGTGATTTTATTTGAGAGTTTGCCTAAGAAGCCATACATATAAGTGCGTATCATGCTGGGCTTCGTTCAATGAACGACTAAATATTTTATGCCGTCGACCTGATTCAACGTAGCCAAAATGATGTTCTGTTTTGATGCCAAAATGAGGTTCTGTTCTAATGCGTGTTCTGTTTTGTCTGAAATTTAATGTAATGTGATTTAGTGATATTAAGAACATGTAATTAGCAATAACTAGTGTCCTAAATAAATAAAATAAAATACAAACGGAGCTGACATGGAATTCAGCGACCGGAGTTGGGCCCATCATGATACTATTTTTTACACTTCTGGGGGGTGAGCAGTGGATTCCGGACTAACGACCGGCTGTGGTAGGTTTAGGACAGCTGTCTTGCCACATGTGAGCGTTCACCTTACCACCCATTCACTCCCCCTTCGGAGACATAGAAGTTTTATATATTTTTTCTAGGAACGAGTTGATTATTTTTCTGGAAAGACCTGGTGAAATAGAGATTTAGCTGGCAGGCCACGAGCGCCAACTTCCACCGCGTGAAGGTGAACAATGAAGCTGTTCCGGGTTACGGCATATGCGAGATCATGGTATTTATTTAATTTGTACTCGTGGTCTTTTGGGATATTTGATTCCCATGGAACAGTTAATTCTACAATAAGGGCCACTTTCCGAGATAGAGAGTAAAGAGTTATATCTGGACGGAGGGCTGTGCATCCGAGACTTTCAGGGAATTTATACTGCTTAGAGACCGAATCGACCTCCAGAATCAAATCTGAAGCTTTCTCAATTATTGAGAAAGGTTTTGTAGTTGAATGTTTTTTTGCCTTTATCCCGCACAAACTATATTGGAGGTTTGGAGGATACTGTCAAACCCTTGTTGGCATGAGCCACTGAGAGGCTAATTACCTCGCGAATAACCGCGAGAACTTTGTCACGGCGGTAAGTGTACCGTCCTTGATCTAATGCCACCTTGCAGCCAGCTAGAATATGTCTAGCTATGCAAGGGGTATTACTACAAAGGGGACATGAACTATCCTCGGCATAGCTCCAACGAGCAAGGTTACTGGGGTCTGGAAGTGTATACTGAAATGCATTCATTATAATCTAGATTTGCATTCGATATCATTTCCGGTTGGTAACACTCATAATCGGACTGGTATCATCCGCAAACATATTTACATGAGTGTCAGTTGAATTAATCGGAATATTGTTAACATAAAATATAAGAAGCGCCTTAAAACGGGCATTCAGCCCAACCAAATTGTTAGATTTGTCGCTACAGCACTGTGTATAATTGATTCAAGAAGAATCATATTCTGAATTTTTAAATTATACATTAATCTCATTTGAAATACGACACATATCACATATAAACCGATTTTATAAAACAGCTATTTCGTTTTCTTTTTACTATTATATAGGTTTTTTATTTATTATTTCATAACAATTTTTATTTTGTTTGAAACCCATAGAATCGAAACATCTTTTTCATAAAATTACATTTTAAATTGCTACAAAATTGGTGTCTTCCTTAGAACATGCGCTGCCTAGTTAGGAGTGATGCAAAATTGTGTTTAAATAATTCTTATATATTTTGTCTAACAAATGAAAAATAATAGTTATTAAGCTATAAATGGGTACAAATAGAGTTGTCAACTACAACGGGCGAACCCGCCACCTCTGAAAGTTTTAACGATTGTTCGTTCTATCTCCCGTGAAATGAGCGCAGAAGATTTGGACAAAACAGTCCACCGTCAAGCTCCGCCACATGCTCGTAAAAGGCCAACCCAGCGGGCTCACACTTACGCCCTTATTTCCAATTGCGACCAGATTACTGCGGTCTCTCGATTGGTTACGAGTTTGAGGTCGCTTGCGCGGTCCCCTCCCTTACGAAACGGTGAAACGGTGTAAACCGAATATATCGCGGACCACGGCATCCTTTGCCCGGCTGTTCACCCAGGATCGGGTAGCCGATGGTGGTTTCAAGAGCAGTCGCCGTAAGGTCCGCAACCACCCCCGCTCTATAGGAAACAGTACTGCTTCCAGACTCCCCCGACTGTTAGTCAGAGTGCACAATCGACTGGCTTACGCCGCACGGTGCGCAGACTGTCCAAGAGCGCCAGAAGGTTGACTCCTAGAGAAAACTAGCCCTAAGGCCAGAGTCCTTCCCAGGCTCGCACTTCATTCGTAAAGCGCCGGATGGGTGTTGACCCGTGAGTGTGACAAACCCTGAACTAATTGGGTCTTCATGGCCAACTCAGCAAAGGCATATTAGCTCCCTATAAATGGGTACAAAACAAAATGTGTGGTGATTATGTTTGCTTTATTATAGCGATTTGAATTACAGATGTATTATATGTATAAATAAGGAACGAGTGGCCACAAAAGCATTTGTTGAGTCCGTGCTCTACCTACTTCTTGTTTTTTTAAAATTCCCATTTCTAAAAAATCTGCTTACTTATTTTAAAATAATGTTGAATGCTGTTTTCATGGAGTTTTCTAACATCATACTTATATTCCAGGCCACACGCAAAGCCACACGAACTACGCGTAAGAAATATAACACCACAAGTTACTTTTATAAAGGCGCCTCTTATCGTATCCTATATAAGGCTTATCGATTGGAAAGTTTATTGAATATTCACGGTTGCGAGCTGATATAAAATTGCATTATCAAGACCACACGGACCCAATCTATCTAGAGACGCAAATAGCATGGTTTAGTTAACTGCTTTTAGCTAAGTTCCTGAAGATTGTCACATCCACCCACTTTTATTAGGACTACATTGTCTGGAGAAACGTAAGCGATGCGCTATAGTCTACGATCTTTCATCCTACATAAATCGACATAACGACAATTATGAATGTATTCAAGACCGCTTACTGACTTCTTCGGCTTCTTATGCCTGAGTTTCAAACTTTTCCAAATACTGCTTAAAATACTGAAACTCGATTATCTCTTGTAGAATACATATGCTGTGACGATATACTACTACATCTGTCCAGTTTAAAAATAGTGGTTTTCATTTTAAGAACATTATGTCTGGATGTATGTCTGTCTATGTCGCAGTATGTGAATTTAATAATCTTTCGGATTACGAAATTCCCATTCCTCTTGTAAAGCAGCATTTAAATTCAAAATATTGCCCGTTAACTTAACTCTTGCTTTTATTTTGCGCTTTAGTTGATCCCATGTTCTGTTTGATTTAGGTCGGGGCTAGGTATTAGCGAACCAAGCAGACTAGGGTCTTGCGAAGTTTACACCAATTAACCCGGAGTATGGCACCACATGGTATTTAAGTAATACCAGGAAGTATTAAATAAACTTCAAACCCTCTTTATCACCGCATACACCACCAACGTATACAAGACCAGTCCGACCATCGAGTAATATGCCACCACTAGTGGAACCGTAACTAAACCTGATGCATTCTTCAAATCAGCAGTGTACAGAGCGCTCTCGGGGCTTTTATACACTCTTGTCCTTCTATTGTTGCCTGCACTCAACGGTGGAAAGCATAGCCAGTGGCGTAGCCAGGATTTTGGTTTGAGTGGGGGTCTGCCACCTGGTGGTTCGGGGGATATCCCCAGTACTTCCCCCCCCCCCCCAGTAAGGTAGAGGGGGGTACGGGGTTTCTCCCCCGGAAAATTTAGCAAATTTTACAGTGAAAATGGTGCAATCTAAGGCCGCAATCAACTGAAATTCTACTTCAAATTTTGGACTGGTTTGCATTGGAAAAGTCACGTAGTATGATGCATATACCAGTGTTTAATGTATGCTAGACAGCACCTAACAGAAACCCCAATTAATGCAGACATTCACTCGCATCATACCCGCGGTAGCTCCCTTTTATGCGTACCCCGAATACGACTGGCAAAAGTACAGAAAAGCTACTTGTACCTTAGCATTAAATACTATAATCTACTCCCTACAAAATTTAAACAGCTGGAGGACATAAAATTAAAAAGAACATCAAGGAGATGCTGATATGCCACCCTTCCTATATTTTGGCCGAATTTGAGGGCCACGATTTTTCAAATATTGTGCCCATTTAAATTACTTAAAAAAGTAGAGCCTTATTGTCTGATTATTTTATATGGTCTTATATCTGTACTTTTAGTTTAAAATGCATAACGTAGATTTAATTTGATTATTTAACATTTTACTGACAATTTGAATATTACGATAAATAATTTTACTACGTATCTTTTCGAATCACTAACTACTTCAAATATTAAGCTTCTATTTTGATTATTTATATTTATAGTTTGACAATCTAGTAGTTAATTCTTGACTAACTATGTATGTTCAGTAAAGAGTAGTAGCGAAACTTACTACATAACCCAATTATTTTGACACGTCCAAGAGCGGTCTTTAGCCGTCAATTGGACACGACGAAAATGTAATGTAATGTAATGTATTACATATTTGAATGAGTAAAATATCTTTAAACCACCTTTAAGAATTTGAAATTTTTAAACCTCATTACTCATATACTCATCAACATTTCATATTATATGTTGAATAACTGCTATAAATATTAAAATTGTTTTTAAATAAAATCTGAGCAAATTATTGTCAGTTAAAAAATCAGTAATTAGGCCATGATTTATATCATGACTTTTCATTAAAAATATAGCACATTTTTAATTTTGCTATTCGTTTAGCTTAGTTTGAACTTTTTAAAAATCTGGTTTAGCCTATCATGAGTTCACTTAAATTGATCTTGTTAAAGAAATATTCGTACTGTTGGGATATTTTAGTGTTCTATATGAATTTAATTAATCTGCTTGGTTTAGTGTAAAATAACACTTAGGCCTGCATATTATTTAAATAATAATCTTGTTATATAAAGATAACATATAAAGGATACAAATAAACATATAAAGGATTCATATAAATAATAAAAATTAGCATATAAAGGATAAATAAAATATAAAAGGAATAAAAAATAACATATAAAAGGAAAAAAATATAAAATATAAAAGGAAAAATAAAATATAATTTATAAAGGATACAAATAATGACTGCTTAGAAAAATCGTTTTTTATTTTACAATCATATATAATATTATATCACAAAAACATATTTACATAGTTTAATCGACATTATGTTCTAGAAATTCCCCTTTAGGTTTTAGAAAGTTCCTTATAAGTTTTCTTTTTTGGTTTCTTGGATAGTGTATAGACATTCAGGAAAGACCGTTGAGCCGTTCGTTCTCCATGGAGTTACTAAGTTACGTTTTTATCCTTTTCAAAGATGAAAATGACCTTTTCACCAAGTTGAAACGGGCCAGCACTTTGATCAGATAATTTATGTGAGAATCACATTCATCCAAAACTGCCATGATCGATTTCCAGTGCAGACATTCTCCAAATGAATAAACAATCTCCAGGAACCGTGTTTATTGTATGAATTTTTGATGAACGAATCTAAAACGGATATGAATAACGTAATGTGCGTCAATAATTAACGATCAATCGAATGTAATAAAATAAATTCCCTTTTGTACGCGATGAAAGCATATGTTTCGTGTCACACTGTTACTCAAATATAGAAAGATAGTAAAAAATAATGAGGTTTTTCCCATGCGAACATCGCAATTATTCAATAGAAATTGGAATTACACATCTAACACGTAGTGTCTAATTGCGTATTGAATTCAATATCGAAAACAGAGACGATATAACGTAACCGCATCGGACAGATTTGAATAAAAACTGGTTGCCTAATAATAATATTATTATTTGTGATAGTACCTGTATAGCATATCATGCCTTACTGTAAAATTTTTGTTGTTTTGTAAAAAAATCATATGTTAGCATATTTTCACTTATCCTGGGCCGGATCTGGAAGACTGACTATCTTGGTAATTGACAGTTGAAGATGTCCATTGCCGCGTGCGAGACCGCCATCTCAGGATGTTATAACGACCTTTGTCATATTGCTACCCTAAAATTAGTCGCAAAGACTTGAGACGAAACCGATCTACTGATCCAGTTTTGCTACAAATCGGCATAGGCCAAAGCTCAAACCGCGGGGCACTGGGAAGCAATTCTGTTGAGTTGGGTGGTGGTGGAGGGGTTGCGGGGGAGGTGAGAGGAGGGGGGTAGGGGGGTTGAGAGAGGGTTGAGGGGCTTGCCCGATTTTTACTTTCCTGGCAAGGAAAGTATTTTTGGACACACTTCTGTGGGTCTGTGTGTCTGTATGTCTGTATGTATTCTTCATCCGATTGTGATGAAATTTGGCATGCAGGGATCATTTGGTTATGGCAAGAGTTGAAAATCATTGTGGTTGAAATCGGTCCACCAGGGGGCGCGCTAGTCTTACTTCAATCTCGAAATATTGGGCTTATAAACTTGAAATTCGGTATACAGATGCGTCGTAGGGTCGAAACCACATTGTTAAACTTTGTTGCAATATCTCTTATACAAATTACAATATCTCTTGTACCCGGGAAACAAACCATATTGGAAAATAGTCATTTTAATACCACGGAAATACTAGATTTGCTGTCGGTGGGGGGGGGGGGAGGAAGGCGAGGGGCTGGTTCTTCGTCTGTGGTTTCCTATTTCTCCTTAACTAGAATGCCAAAAATCAAAGAAAACAGACCAAGTAGGTACTCATGTATAAAGGAACGGACGAAAATATTCTTTTTCTTCCGATATTCTTCAATTTCCGTGGGTTCATATCCTGCCTTATCTACAGTGCTTTAATACATACCCAAGTGCTTAGGAAGCAAAAGGGGTTTCAGGGGGGTGGTGTTGTGGGGGGGAAGGTGATTAGGGAGGTTGATTTTAGGGGAGGGTATTAGGGGGAAAAGGAGACGATGCGGGGCGTAGCGTGGGGAGGGGGGCGGTAGGAAGGAAGGCTTTGGGGGCGTATTGGGGGGGGTAAGAGGAAATAAGGGTTGAATGAGGAGCTCGGGAGGGGGGAACGAGGGAGAAAGGAGGGGGGATATGATGTAAGGGGGGTTGGGAGTTTGAAAGGGAGGCGGTTAGGGGGGGGGGGTTGACAGAGGGGTGAAGGGAGAAGGAGGAGTTTAAATCAGGGATAGGGGAGAGGGGGCTGGAAAGTGGGGGAGTGAGAGAGAGGGGTGAAGGGTGGGAGGGGGCGGGCTGGGGTTTGGGGGAGGAGGGGGGAAGTTATGGGATGGAGAAGGGTGGAGGGGGTTGAGGGGTTTGGAGGGGGGTTATAAGGGGGTTTGGCGAGCGAGGGGGGTTGTCTCCTTGCTGGGAAGTCTTGGTGTGACGCAACAGTTTAGTCAACACTTCTTTTTTTAAATGTTTAAATATTATTCATTTCGAGTAATTTTTGAAGGAAAATGTATGGTTTATTGTATGTAAAAAATATTAAAAAATCTCTTCGAAAATTAGCTTCACTTAAGCAACTAGAGAATGTTCCTCTATGTTTAATAACTTAAAGTCTGTCTGAGAGAAATGAACTTCAATTCAGTAATTATACCGTAGTGCTCTCATTTAGAATTTACTATCTGTTGTGCCACACAGTCAAACGCCTTAAAGGTAAGCAACAGACGCCTATAGAGTGTTGCGATTTAATTCAGTCGTCAATTTCGCTCAGAGTCGCGTCGGTCCCATGTAAATGAATGAAAAATATTACTTTGTAGGATTATTACTGAAATATGACGAATTTTATAACTTCAACAGACATACGAATAGATAGATAGAGCCCTCGCCTTATACTGCGCCGCACGATTACCCGGTCTCGGAAGCTAGCTGGACTACTGTACCGTGATAATGCTAGGGACAGATACGTATTCGTTATAACAACACTCGAAGAAGGACTATACCCTTTAGCTTCCCTCGGCAAAATTGGGTTCTTCGGGGTTTTTCGCCTTACTTTATTTTTTCCCAATGCTAAGCACGTCCAAGCAAACTCTCACCTTAGTGTCATCGCACCGATTACGCGCGACCTGGCCGGGGATCCCGAAACTCCATTCTATCAGGTATTTAAAACGTGTGAAACGGTCCATATTAGCAGACTGGTTTGATAAATTGGACCATGGGGTCGGCAAATTGGACCTAGGAATTGGTCGGATATTGTTTTTTTTGTAAAATATAAAAAATATATAAAACAATACATAAAATATAGTGGTGACAATTTTTGTTGTCCCAGATATTTTCACATAAACTTATTCTCATTCAATCTTCATAATATTCACATAACTAAAAGTATTTGTCGAAACATGTAAATTCTCTGTTCCATTTTATCTGTCTGAGAGAAATGAACTTCAATTCAGTAATTATACCGTAGTGCTCTCATTTAGAATTTACTATCTGTTGTGCCACACAGTCAAACGCCTTAAAGGTAAGCAACAGACGCCTATAGAGTGTTGCGATTTAATTCAGTCGTCAATTTCGCTCAGAGTCGCGTCGGTCCCATGTAAATGAATGAAAAATATTACTTTGTAGGATTATTACTGAAATATGACGAATTTTATAACTTCAACAGACATACGAATAGATAGATAGAGCCCTCGCCTTATACTGCGCCGCACGATTACCCGGTCTCGGAAGCTAGCTGGACTACTGTACCGTGATAATGCTAGGGACAGATACGTATTCGTTATAACAACACTCGAAGAAGGACTATACCCTTTAGCTTCCCTCGGCAAAATTGGGTTCTTCGGGGTTTTTCGCCTTACTTTATTTTTTCCCAATGCTAAGCACGTCCAAGCAAACTCTCACCTTAGTGTCATCGCACCGATTACGCGCGACCTGGCCGGGGATCCCGAAACTCCATTCTATCAGGTATTTAAAACGTGTGAAACGGTCCATATTAGCAGACTGGTTTGATAAATTGGACCATGGGGTCGGCAAATTGGACCTAGGAATTGGTCGGATATTGTTTTTTTTGTAAAATATAAAAAATATATAAAACAATACATAAAATATAGTGGTGACAATTTTTGTTGTCCCAGATATTTTCACATAAACTTATTCTCATTCAATCTTCATAATATTCACATAACTAAAAGTATTTGTCGAAACATGTAAATTCTCTGTTCCATTTTATCTGTCTGAGAGAAATGAACTTCAATTCAGTAATTATACCGTAGTGCTCTCATTTAGAATTTACTATCTGTTGTGCCACACAGTCAAACGCCTTAAAGGTAAGCAACAGACGCCTATAGAGTGTTGCGATTTAATTCAGTCGTCAATTTCGCTCAGAGTCGCGTCGGTCCCATGTAAATGAATGAAAAATATTACTTTGTAGGATTATTACTGAAATATGACGAATTTTATAACTTCAACAGACATACGAATAGATAGATAGAGCCCTCGCCTTATACTGCGCCGCACGATTACCCGGTCTCGGAAGCTAGCTGGACTACTGTACCGTGATAATGCTAGGGACAGATACGTATTCGTTATAACAACACTCGAAGAAGGACTATACCCTTTAGCTTCCCTCGGCAAAATTGGGTTCTTCGGGGTTTTTCGCCTTACTTTATTTTTTCCCAATGCTAAGCACGTCCAAGCAAACTCTCACCTTAGTGTCATCGCACCGATTACGCGCGACCTGGCCGGGGATCCCGAAACTCCATTCTATCAGGTAGTTTAACCGTTAAGTACTGAGGTTGGTCCCAGGGACCACAAAAAAATATTGTATTTTCCCCTATTAAAATTTTATGGACTCAGGGGTATTGCTTACGTGGCGACAGCGGCCGGATATAACAAGAACTAACAAAGGAATTATTATGTTTTTTTTTTAAATGCGGTCCTACGGAACAACTTTAATACTTACTTGACAATTTTATTATATTTTCAGTTATCGGTATAAAAAACAATTAGAATATCATATCCTCAACAAGTATCTGATGTTAACCTTTGATACCTCTTTTCAAAGATTAATCGCCACACGACGTAAGAGAAAATTTGATTAGTGATTCTAATACCGACGACTACTATTTCAATGAAAAAGTAGCTTTTGCAAAATTCTCGAAATAAAGATTTTTTGTAAATTGTTTTCCTGTTTTGATTTTTAGTAAGGTAACTTGAGCCCATATGCAAAGTATCCGGAGAATGTTACCATTCTCCGGATTCAATAATGTAGTCACTTTACAGTGACTACATTGTTGAAGATAACTAGTCTGACAAAAATTCAGGAACCTCATGTTAGCAGCAGACTTTGTAGGGGTCTTGAAGAGCCCGCAGGTTCATTTTGCCACAGCGATCTAACGTCATAAGAGTGAGTATTTGTAACTAAATATTTTGAAATTGCCTTTATGTATAGCATGTATACTCTACTTTTTAAAGAACATATATTTTTTAAATCATACCTGTTCGTTCCTGCTTGCTAAGAAATGTCTCGGGGTCGCACTATGGCTTATTAAGCAATATTCAGAGGAAATATAAACTTAAAGGAAAAAAATATTTCGCATGAAGTTTAAAGAAGGAACTTTAAACCCTTTAACAGAGAAACCGAAAACGTTATTCAAAGAAGACTACAGGTATTGTAACGTTTGGATAGAAAAAAGCATTTTGAATTTCACGCTAGAAGAATGTGTGACGTGCGAATAATTTATGTGTATAACATCGAAGACTATCGCGGTTATTTAACATTATAAATAAGACAAAACGAAATTACCGCTTAAAGTTTGTAGCACTCAACGTTTTGGCGATATTGCAACACCTACTTGGATGTTGCAACATCTGCAACGTGGCAGACCTACGTTTTTTCTTCTTCATAATGTAAGGGTCAAAAATGGAAAAAGGCGTTTTTTTATTATCCTTAAAAAAACTGAACCCTTGAAATTACAGTTTTTTTTCGAAATCACAAAATCTTCTCTTTTTAAACGACTGCCCAACAAAACAATAGTGTAATGTGTTCAGGGTTCTTCTATGTACGTTTTCCGTTTCTTTATTTTACCATAACTTGTAAACGCTTAAACCGACGTAGAAGTGTGTGATATTGTTAGAATCGTTGTCATCCCGAGTGTCATAGGGTACCTTAACTGTTTAAATACCAAGTAAGTCGTTATCTAAATATCCAAATGTACAAATATCTTATTTTTTTTATTTTCTTTTATTCAGGAAAATAACAGTGTATAAAAGTAAGTAACCAAACAAGATAGATATAAAAATTACACCAGAGACAATTTTCCACTAAATGATAACATCAAGATTATCTAAATGATAAGAGAAAGAAAAAATCGAGAAAAGAAAGATGATAGGAAGTGAGGGACCAAGAAGGGAAGGAGGAACATAGTAAAAATAAATACATTATAATGATGGGTGTCCACGTATTTAACAAATTTACCAGTACGATATTTATTTGAAGTTGAGACAGATACGTTGGTATGAATAAGTACAAGTGCAAACAGTAGATAATAAGTAATAAATTTTAAACAATTATTAAATTTTAAATATTAAGTGTTAAATATCGCCCTCTTTAACAAATTTCTGAATCCAATGTTCGATTCAGCGAAGATATCTATTGATGCGTATCGATCATCGTAAACCCTACACACACGGTTTAAGAAAGAGTTTTTACGGTAGTTGTTATTGCAACGGCTAATGTGAAACAATGAGGACTGTCTTGTCGTTCTTCATGGGGTCCGGAAAAGTATTAGCTGGACCAAGTCCATGCAGTTTAATTTGTTGTTTATGATTTTATATAGAAAGACTAGATCATAGTACATCCTTCGATCAGCCAAAGAAGTAAAATTGTTCGAGTGGTGAACGTTCATGCCGTAAGAATTGTCCAGTGTGAAGCAAAATCTATAGTTTAAAATTTAAATATTTCAAAAATTTAGGCTGGATGCGCTCGATTCTGTTATTATGGATGGCATATGAGGGGTTCCACACTTGCGAGCAGTATTCAAGATGCGGGCGGACGTAGGCATAGTAAAGCGTTTTAATAGTGTGTAAATTAAAAAGTGATTTAGAAGTCCTTAGAATGAAACCCAACATTCCAAATGCTTTTTTCGTTATTGTGTCGATATGATCAATAAACTGCAGTTTGTCGTCCAATAGACCTAGGTCTTTAGTAACGGATTTAGAATGGATGACAATATTAAAGAGTTGGCATTGGTGTTTAATCATATCTCTTTTCCTGGTAAATCGAACCAAGTGGCATTTGTGTACGTTGAGCTGTAGGTGGTTCAGTTTGCAATAGGTAGAAAAGCGATTGAGGTCTTCTTGGAAGTTTAAACAATCTTGTATCGAGCTAATGCGCATAAAGGCTTTCATATCGTCCGCGAATAGAAGGATTTTAGCATGCTTAAAATATTCGTCGATATCGTTAATATATAATGTGAATAATAAAGGCCCAAGAATACTACCTTGCGGTACACCAGAGGTTACTAATTCTCTATTTGACTTGAAGCCTGCTGCCACTACAATTTGACTTCTTTTTCTAATATATGATTTCAACCAGCTCAGTAAGTCGCCATATATACCTATCTTTAATAGTTTCGATATTAGAGTAGGATGGTTTACTTTATCGAAGGCCTTACTAAAGTCTGTGTAGATGGCGTCTGTCTGGTAACGTTTATCCATATTTGTCAGCAAGGTCTCAGTGAACAGAATCAGGTTGGATGTGGTTGATCGTCCTGATTGGAAGCCGTGTTGGGAGTCGCTAATATATGTTTTCACTGCTGCATGTAACTGAGCATATACCATATATCAATAAATTAGCATAAATATATCGTGTTTAGTGTCAAATAAAAGGTCTGATTGAGTACATTCCGGAAATATACATGTATCTATATGGATAAAAACATAAACCACAAATATTTGATAAAAAAACGTAAAAAAATAATTATAAATACGAATAGTTCAGTTTCTGTAACGGCAGTCGTGTTTTTTATTCTTTTTAATACATCTACTTGTTTTGCTTACAATATGACAAATAAATTATGTTATTGTTTTAAAATAATGCATTGTATAGATAAGATCTAATTAGAGCCGTTGAAGAATAGGAAATTTTCAAAAAATGTATTTTTAAATTGATCATTTCTTTTATTTATAAATTAAATAATTAAACAATATACCAGGGACCAAAATCAGTATTTACGGGATTTTTTTCAAGTCGGTACTAAAGGGTTAAAACGGCAAATTAACCGATTCATGAGTATACGAGAGCCTCGACTTCCATGAAAAAAGGCATAACCAACTTGCCCCGCAAGTCGTAGAATTTACCGAAGCGAACCACAAAACGCCGACTCACTAAAAAATCAATTCAATCGGCTTTTTACGAGATTAAAGCTATTGGTAAAAAGATGCATCTACGCTAGGCGAAAAATGTTTGAAGAAGGTTTACGGGGCGAGTTGTAAAGTAAATCTTTTCCCAAAAAGTATTCGAGCGTTCATTTAAATTAATACCAATTTAATTCAATTCTTTATTTAGCAAATCATACAGTATTACAGAGACATTACATTTTTTTTAATTACAGATTAATAATAAATAAAACCGATTACAGATTTTAATAAAATTACAGAAATTACGTTCAACTATTAATTACATTACATTACATTACATTTTAGTCGTGTCCAATTAACGGTTAAAGACCGCTCTTGGACGTGTCAAAATATTTGGGTTAGGTAGTAAGTTTCGTTACTACTCTTTACTGAACATAGGGGAGAGTCGGTTATATTGGACCGGTTTAAAATATATATATTTTTTTACTGGTTAGGGTTCAGTTACACGTTCTAATAAATTTTATATTAAAGACTACTTATTAACCGTTATAGTGCCGACGAGCGCCGTCGAGCTTGTAGGTGGATATGTGTTTGAAACCTTGTGAAGAGAATGTTGAAAGGAATATGAAAATTGCAGTATTTTTACAGAAATGACACATTTTTCTTGTTCATATAAATTGTCTATAAAAATAGACCTTTCTTTTGCCATTTTAAAGCATTTTGGAGAAATATATTTGGCACAAAAACGGTTAATATATAAGAATAAATAGTGTTCAAATGTTTCTGACCACATGAACCTATATATAAACTAAAAAAAATAAAACGTGTGAAACGGTCCATATTACCAGACTGGTTTGATAAATTGGACCATGGGGTCGGCAAATTGGACCTAGGAATTGGTCGGATATTGTTTTTTTTGTAAAATATAAAAAATATATAAAACAATACATAAAATATAGTGGTGACAATTGTGATATAAAACAACTTGTTAATATGCATTTTTATGAAGTGAAGTAAATATTACACGTTAAGTCCAAAGAAGACCAACCTATTCATTTTGAAAACATTTGTCACAAGTGTCTGGGTTGCTTAGGCGACACAAGTGTCTGGGGTGTTTTTTTTGAATTTTATGTCCTCCAGCTGTTTAAATTTTGTAGGGAGTAGATTATAGAATTTAATGCTAAGGTACAAGTAGCTTTTCTGTAATTTTTCCAGTCGTATTCGGGGATATAACGAATATACCTAAACATATATATAACCTAAACAAATATAAATAAAATAAATAATATAAACATAATAATATAAATATATACAAATATAAATAAATAATATAAACATATATATACCTAACATATATATAACGAATATACCTAACATTTTCTGCTACATAAGAGGCTTGTGTTTAGGGTGTGTGTGACTATTTTAAGTGTATGAGTGTGAAGTGTGGGCTTATATAATAGTAGTAATAGCGTATATAAAATATTATTATTATATTTTTTATTCCGTAGCAAGCAATTGGGGGGGGGGGGGTCGCCCTCGCAGCCAATACGCTACTGTCGGTGCCGCTAGATCTCGTCCTCCATTAACGATTCGCTTCCATTCTTGACGATTTTTTGCCACGTCTTGAGCATCCCTAGCCGATAATCGTTGATTCTTAAGGTCGTCTTTGATATTATTAAGCCAGGTTTTGTTCGGTGCCGATCGCTGAATCCTCCATTCTGTCGGACGGTCGCATATAAAATATAATAATAGTAATAATAATCAGACAGTTTATTGCATTTTATAGGATTTCATTTACGGAGTATTTATAAGTGCTTATGGAATTATTAAAAATATCAATATCATTTAAGGTGACATGGTACCTGGGAACGACCATATTTCAAGAATTTTAGTTTTAGGATTAAAAAAAATATATAAGCATTAATTAAAAAAAGTTTTTAAGCGAAACCCTCGATAAGGAACCAATTTACAATTTGGACTCAAAATAGTTCTTCATTACCTTGGACATTAAGTCATTAATTAAAGTGATTTCAAAAACTTTCAGGCGCGATTACTTTAACAATGTAAGCGGTGAGTGTGTTTTATTTTCATTTCATTATATTGACTGGTTAATTCTCTAGCGTCGCGCTTAGTCACATTTTTATTAAGGCTCTAAATTAATTACAATTAGTCAAAACGTGACAGCGTTCCGAGAGTTACGCTAAATATGCTTTACCATTAACACCCTTATACCACCACTGCGCAAAGAGAGTTATTCTGTGCTAGCGCTGCGATCGAAAGTTTAATATGCGTCCGGTCGCCGGCGCGAGCGGACGTGGAATCTTGCCTGACGCTTCGTCAACGCTGGATTTTTATTGGTCAAACCCTACAAAATTGACGCCGCCTATTTCTTCGCGTGTCCGCCCATTTCGAATATTTTTCTGCGGTCTCATGTCGCTTGGGTATTATAAAGCTCACAGCAGCATGTGAGTACTCCATTTCTGGATGCATTCATAGTTGCATGCAGAAAAAGGTCAAATTTGGGCATGGTTAGCATTGGGGCGTTAATATTGATCTTACCCACTAAATCAGAGCAATCTAATATGCAATTCATTATTTTATAAAGGCATTGAATATCATAGATGGTATATGCCTTGAATGAATATATGGCGTTAAAAAGGCTCAATGCCATACCACGATTTGGAAGCTAGGATTTTACTAACTTTATATGAACGAACTATTAACGAATTATTAACGAACTTTAGATAACATAATAAAATTATAACATAATAGCGAACGAATTTTAATCATATCCCTTATTATTGTAATATTATTTACATAAAAATGCCAATTTTTAACTTGGTAATTTGGTTTCAATACGTAATAGTTGAGCACTTCAATGTTCAGATAGGCTAGTAGATGGTAATCTATATCTCCGTAGTATTTATGTGATGTAATCAGCCTATATAAAAATTGCGATAGATGGCAAATCTATCGGTTAAATAATTCGGTTTTTATAATCAATCGGTCCTTTATAAAAAAACAATTCATTAGCAAAGTTATTAGTTTCACCGTCAATGCTATCAGCGCCATCTGCGTATCGCCGGCGCAAAACTGTACTATGGGTTGCCAAAATTTACTATGGAGTTAAGCAATCTAATACTATATATAATCAATGGTAATACTAAGAGCAATGGAGTATTTATGTCTTCCGTTATCTTCTTCGTTATTTTCAACATACCTTAAAAAAATGGCAAACTGCCATTCTGCGCCGGGTATAGGTACATGGCGTCGCACTATGTGCTATTTAGGCTCAAAACCTAGCCATAAATACAAATTATTCATTTTAATCTATGTGATTAATTTTAAATATCCGGATACCCAGATAGATAATGACGTGTTAAAAATATTACCTATTATTTATCTAACACTAAGAAGTTGACGTCTGGCAGTTCGCCTTCGCTTAGCGCGCACGTAGGCTTTGTTTTCTACACTCGGTTGTGAATATAATTTGCATTATATATTTTTTGTATTATGTGTGATTTTTGTTGAAAAAAATCATTATAGACATTATGTTAGTTCAAGGTATAAACATTATATTTTTAAAAAATGCTATATGGTTTTAAATTATATTACTAACTATTTTTATGGTAAGAAAAACGTTTAAATAGGGTTTGATTTCTTGTATATTATTTGACTATACATATTGATGTTTTCAAAAATGTTCTACTCATTACTGTAGTGACTATACAGTCAAAGTAAAAAATGTCATATTAAACCACTGAGTTTCCTTTTACCTTTCCAAAAGAAAAACATTTCACAAGTTATCACATTTTTTTAAAAGTTTACTCCAAAGAAAATATACAAAACTGATCCTTTCTTGACAAGTATGCGGCCTTAATAAAAAATATAAGAAGCTGGAGTTCTGAAAGGAGGCACTAAAACTTTTCAAGCAAGACTAATTCACTGATTCAGCACGTGAAGACGAATAGAAAAGTAGATATTTACTTGAAATAAAATGTATATTGTTGTAAAAAATTGTATTTTTATTTATTTATGTAAAAATAAATAATTTCTAAAAAATTATTAACATGATTGAAATAATATGGCATTCTTTTGTTTATTTCAAAACTTTTAAATTGTCCTACGTATGAGTTTAAAACATTTGTATTTAAAACTTTTTCTATATATTAAGATTAGGCCGTAATCCTACGTCCTGTATATGGTATCAACCCTTAAAAGAACAAGTATGTTACTTCGATTGTTGTTTAAATGGCGTTAATATACATTTTATTTAAAAAAAACGCAGCAAATCATTTTTTGTCAGGTTTTGAGGCCAAATACCGCACTGTGCGACGCCTTAAAATATACCAATATCGTCTAGATTAGAGTGATGATAATTGATTTCTAACAATTAACCGCTGGAATGCTAATACCACCGATCGGTGGTTTTCTCGTTGCGACAACTCGCGGGGGCCGATCTCCGTGTTTATGCAATTAGGTAATTATATGCGAAAAAAGTCGCCTTTATCGAAAAAGCCACCATTATACAGTAGTATGCGTGCACTAACACCTCCTACAGAGAAATTTTCGAGGGTTGAAAACATGCCGTCGTGTTTCATTCCCATGACTAGGTTTTCTAAGGGTTAATCATATATTTGTTGTCCCAGATATTTTCACATAAACTTATTCTCATTCAATCTTCATAATATTCACATAACTAAAAGTATTTGTCGAAACATTTAAATTCTCTGTTCCATTTTATCTTAGTTACTAAATCTTGTAAACGGGACTCGGAATCCCTACTGAATTGATTGTACGAGTCACTGATATCACTTCCCATTTAAATATTTTCCTCCGAGATAGTGGCGCTTCGGTAGACCGAAGTGGCCGCTCACTGAGTTACTCAACTCCTAGCGCATTAGAGATAAATTTGAATAAAACCGTCGCGTCGTCGCACGAGAAGACGTCTCGCATTGCTTATAACTTCTTTTGTATGAAAAAAAAACAAGATGCTTAACAAACTAGAAGATGATGTTCGACAGTCTCAATAATCTAGATAGTTCTTCCACCCTCAATTTCCTCGAATGCTTTTTGAAAATCGACCGCCATTTTACACGACTGCCCAGAAAAAGGAGTGTTATGTGATTAGGATTAATTTATGTATGTTTTCCGTTTCTTTATTCCACCATAACTTCTAAGAGCTTGAACCGATTTATAAGTGTGTGGTATTGTGTAATTACTATGTCATAAGGTATCTAAAGTGCTCAAATGTCAATAAATTAAGATAAATATATCATGTTTAGTATCAAATAAAAAGTCTAATGGAGTACATTTCGGAAATATATATGTATACATACGAATAAATACAGAAACTACAAAAAAAATCATAAAAAAACCTTTTTTAATACTTGAGCAGTAGGTAACCGACTAAAGTGCTGCAGCGGCGCAGCGGAGCGCGAGTTTCAAGATACCTGCCGTAGGGCGTATGCAAACTTTATTATCTCACAAATCTTGCTTCTAAATACATCAGTTCACTTTTCGTAGAGGTAGTCGTGTTTTTTTTATTATTGTTCTAGTCAGCAAAAGGCTTGAGCGAGCACGGATAGGCTGCTTGCTTATAGGCTTGCTATAGGCTGCACGTTATACAAGACAAACGAACACATTCACCGTATTCAGCAGCACGATAATCAGATAGAGATTCGTATTATTATACTATAGGCGACGAGGAAAATCGCAAGAGAAAACGCAGTTGCAGTGTTGCCCATCGGCGATGTTAGTATTTATTTATTTTTTCTTTATTTATTTTATTATTCGTATACTTATTTAACATTATTATGTCTACTCAAAAAAATAACCTAGGCATAACACCTGTACTAAGGCATTATTACTTAATTATTGCTACTTTGATATACACATGGTAGGTTATATATTATTTTGACAATGAATTGTACTTTTTTTTTACTACATATTTTTATATTAAATCCTTTATTACTTAACATATATTAAATATTAATGACTGTTTCTTTCTTTTCTCACATATAACTTTATTTATATATTTAATTGAATTTTATATTATTGCCGATTATATAATAGAATTGCATTTTATTTATTATATTATCTTTTAATATTTTTTATAATTATAATTTTTTTTTTGAAGACCACATTTTAGGGCAATTTAGTGTTATTAGCTTTTTACTAAAACTTGAACATCTGAAAGCAATTAAACAATCAAGCAAACTTGATTGTAATATTAGAGTCCTATTCACCCTAGAACGGGCTAGTCCCAGTTGGGTGAATCAAATAAGCAAAAGGTTAAGGTTTTGCCATTCGGTTCCTGTTATTTTTGTAAGCAAATCAATGTTTTATAGTAATTAATTCTTAAATAAATAAATAAATAAAAAGGTAATGTAATTAAAATTACTTAAGAGACTACTTTCAAAAACCGGGTTCGGAAATCCGTTTTTTCAGCATCTAATCAATTAAATGTCTTTTTTTTCATTTTAATATAAAAGACAAAAAAATAATCTACCACGATTTAAGCTCCATTATCAGAAGAAGGTATATTTTATAACAAGTTAAAAATGTTTGAAAATAGACAAAAAAAACCAAATTTTCGACTACTTTTCCCTGGTTGTGTATGAGTATTTTCTAGTATGATTTCTTAGAATACGACCTTTGGGGGTTTGATATACCATCGCCTTTCTTTTCTTTTTTAAAACGTACTCCTAAGTAAACCAAACTTAAATTTCTGAAAAATATATTTTATAATCTACCTACATGGCAACTCCCCCCGTTGCTTCGCTAGGCGTCTTTGCATTCAAGTCAGGAGTTGGCACTAATGCAGTCGGGCTGTCCACCAAATGTGACCCGTCGGAAATACCAACGGAAAAAAAACAAAAAACTTGATCGTAAATAAAAAGGGCAACGTCGCGAAGTAACGCGACAAATATTTAGTGCTGAAAGAAGCTGCATTCAAATTTGTAGACTTGCACCAAGAATTTTATTTATATTTATTTTAGGTTACATACATTATCATACATACTGTTTAAAGGTTACCGACTTAACTGAGTAGGCACTCGTTCTAAGATTGACCTTAGCGACCGAGTGAGAATATGGCGATTATGATACAGAAAACCAGAAATTAAAAAATATATATGTCTTTCTGTAGAGAAAGTATATTGAAGGCGCACTGATTTAGTAATCTTTCGTAGGATAATTAATGGTGCTATATAGGTATGTTAAGTGCATGAGATTCGTCGTCAGAAAAGGTAAATCTAATTTTTAACCCCCTACCTTTCGGTTATTATTCAAAAAGTAGGTAAAAAATCGTTGGTTTTTTTTAAAATAGATTTTTTAAAAACAATATTTGTTTACAATATACCAGAAAACTTTTTACAAAATAGACCCATTTATGACTCTTTTTTGTATTTAGAGTGGTCGGAACAATTTGACGTAGTACGCACGCTTTGTTGGTTTCGTTTTTATTCTACTTGAACGTACGGGATACATTTTGTTGCGTACGGGCGGTAATATGGCGGACGTATTAGGTACGTTTGCATACGTAGGGAGGTTAAATTCAGACATACTAAAAACTTATGTCTTGAATAACCATATCTGTTTTTAATGTATTTCTTTGCGGAAAGGCGACGGGTGCTGGTTGACGTATACCTCATTTGAAGACCCCGGTATCTCCAGATATGTGGTTTTGATACCCCGCTGTTTTTGACTGCATGATCAAAAGGCCTTTTTACACGACTGCCCAACAAAAAAGAAGTTAAATTTGTCCAGGGTTCATCTACGTATGTAGTTCATCTACGTAAGTGTCCAGGGTTCCGTTTCTTTATTCAACCATAACTTCTAAACGCTTTAACCGATTTAAAAGTATGTGATATTGTTAGAATCGTTATTTCATCCCGAGTGTCATGAGTTACCTTAACTGCCCAAATGTCAATTAAATAGTTGTCTAAATGTCGAAATCTCCAAATGTGAATAAATTAACATAAATATATCGCGTTTAGTATCAAATAAAAGGTCTGGTTGAGTACATTCCGAAAATATGAATAGGGAATAGTACCGGTACGATCACTTTGGGTTTTAATAGTGAGCACCTATATATCCTTCTAGCCGTGTTCGGCCATAGCGACTGCATTGTAGATTCTAGTGACTTCTTTAGTCTTCTCAGAGTCCATTGTTCGCAAGCAGTCAAGTGCGCAGGCTATATTATAGTGCACAGGTGGGCGCGCGACCACGGATGCACTCTCTCTTCCTCCCTCTTCTGAACCCGATGGAACGGAGACCGTTACGACCAGTGAGCACCTATCAATTGGGTGATTCTGTATATAATACTAATTAAGACAATTACAAACAAGTTATAAAATTTTCAATTTTTTTATTTAATTATTTTTAAAATATACATATTATTAGATTGTGTAGCAATTATTATTCATATATCTTACAACATAATATTAGTTAACATAAAAAACTAACTATAAAAGTTCCGAAAGGCATTTGGTACCGCGGAAAAGCATATTTTAGGTTCAACTTTCTATCATTTGGTATTTTTTTCTCAGTAACTGAAGCGAAAATCGAAACATTGTACATAATTTCCGATTCAGGTTTTTATGTAGAATCATGTCATATAAACAAAAAATACGTAGTATTAAAAAACTTATATAAAAATTATGACTCCAAAAAAAAATGGTTTAGTTTTATAGACCAATAAAAACTAACCCTAAATATTGGCGATTACAAAAACAATTAGCATGTACTGTGAAAATATGAGATACCTAACTATGAAGGTACCTAAATTAGTGACTTTTTTTAACGTTTTGATTTCTGTTAAATGAGTTTCTGCAAAAGTGACACATTGCGACAGAATAGAATAGAATAGATCTTTATTGCATAACTGTATGTAAGGTGGTACAGAGGTACAGATGTTTTTGTACAAAATAGTTCTATACAGTTTGGTTAGTTAGTTAGTTCCCCACAGGGCGTACAACTTCAATTTCATATTTATAAGCACAGCACATTGGTGCTTATTACTTATAGTTTTAATTACAAGTCTCGGAAATTTAAACAAAATAAAAAAAAATAAAAGTCTAAGAAATAATCAGCATACATTTAAAAATAATCACAGTGTAATAAAAATAATATTTAAATAGTCCAAGAGTAATAACAAAAAAAAAATATTTTTTGAAACCGTAACACTATAATAATAACAATTTATTTCTGCTATTTGTCAGATCGTAAAAAATATAGGAATAAAAAAACCAATGTAAATAAAATTATTTTTTTAAATATTGAATAGCAAAGACATGATCATAATATATTTCAATTGTCAGTTAAAAAATCTTTTATATTATAATAGCATTTTTCGTTTATCCATTTTTTTAATGTGTGCGTGAACGCTGGCTCTTTCATTGATTGCATATTATTTGTAAGACTGTTATAGTATTTCATGGAGGAGAATTTTGGCCCCTTCTTGCCTAATTCAGTCCTTATTAATGGACAATTGACTAGGTGCTTATTTCGCTTAGACCTTGTGTGCACATCACTTCGTAAATTATAAATTTCTGGATTGTTTTTTATAAATTTACAATACTCCAGTATATAAAAAGTAGGCACAGTTAGCATCGACATGTTGGGTAACAGTGGTCTACAAGTTGCATCGGTTCAGAGTATAATAGCATTAAACTGTAAGAAGATTAATAGCATTAAATGTAAAAGAAAAAATAACCTGGATTTGGATGGCATAAAAATAACAATATTAATAATAATTACCTCCGTATTTTTGGTATAGAAACATAAAAAAATGTAATATCGTATGACGGAATGGCTAATTAAGTTATTAAAATAAAACAAAACCCATACATTTTTTATGGTTATTGGTCATTTTTAAAGCCATCATCATACTTTAAAGTCATCAGAACGCGAAGAATTTTGTATGCAGTGCGCCACCGTGCCCGATGTAGCCAGTGTGGCAGCAGATGTTTTTCCGCATTCAAGGCATTCCAGAATATTTTTGAAATCGCAGCATTGTCTGCGGCTTTGCTCTCATTAATGTCGCATTTAGTTTTGCTGAGGTAGAAATAGCTTGTTTAAAAAGTAGTCGTACGTGTATGGTCATGGTTTAGTAGTGGTGTAGTAGTCATGGTTTTCGTGTGGTTCTCCCACATTATTTATTATTTCATTTTCAAAAGAAATCGACAGATTTAAAAAATAAAAAAAAATACACATAAAATATTTCAATAATTACAAGTAACGCTTTGTAAAACTTACAGTGGATTGCTATATATAATTAAATATCATATACCTTAAATACCAGTTCTAAATTAAATATCGAATACATCATTATTATTTTTTCTTGTATCTAGATACGCACTGTATCTACGGTGCGCGCAGACATTTTCCAGACTTATGGCGATCCAATGTTATAATCTTTATTCGCACTTCGATCCAATCTTTATTCGCACTTAATAATATTATAAAAAGGCGAGCGTATTGCCCCATGGCAATGTCTTACAACTAACCTAATCACAGTGGTACATGCGCGCATTGTGAAAAAAAGATTATTACGTTTGTCTGCATAAAATACAGACCAGTAAAGGTGTTTAAAACTAAGAATGCCCGAGGAGAGGAAATTGGGAGAGGAAGAGGAGAAAAAGGAAAGAACTGGATACTTTTTAGAAAGGTAGTATTCTTTGAGGTGGGTCTTAAATGATGGCAAAGAAGGCGAGTTTCGCCGGGAGAATTTAGAAAAAATCAACATTCTCTTTTTAAAAAATCAATGCTAAGGCTCAAATATTGACTATCCACGGGCAATAATCAAAATTTTCAACAAGAAATAATCAGCATTTTATTTTTTAAAAATCAATCCTAAGGCTTAAATGTTGACTATCCACGGGTCATATTTCCAAACAAGATGCCCTAGCATTTGAAATCGTCTCTCTAACCATTGGTCAGTATCGCTATTTATGCATCGAAAATTTTCCGTTTGAAAATATTCAAAGTAGCAACGACCGGGCGTGACAGATTCGAGAATGTTTTTCCTCTATTGCAACACAGCTTTGGATTAAGTTATTTCGGTTACGGACGTCGTAGCAGGCGCCTATTATACTATTCGTTTTGACTAGGAAAATTTTCCGCTGTATGGAAAACCCAGATGCTGTAATGATTATACTATTTCCTTTTGGGAAACGGAAAAGTAGTGATATTTTATTTGGTTTAAAATATGATTTATAAAACACAGTACAAGTAAGTTCTCTACTCTATGACATGACTGGGCTTTGAATCAGTTAAATTCTAATACTTATAAAATAGCCTAGACCAAGACTATGGAAACTGGCATATTACGGAAGTATATATTGAGTTCTTTGAGTTTTTTTGAGTTTTTTGATATTTTTGAGTTTTTTCCTTTATAACATACATACTTAGTAGGTAGACACATATCTCATAATCATATCGCATATCTCATAATCAAAATAAAAACTATAATTATAAATGTTACTGTACATTTACATTATACAATTTCAACTATACATTATACGAATAGTTAGATAAAGATCTGAAGTGTCATGTGATCAATTGTTAATTCCAACTATGCACAAAGAGCATATCTTTATAGAGCTTGTCATCATTATAATTCCGTAGTAATGGATATTGATATATTTGCCAACTTCAAATGACAACTAAAAAAAGAAACATTTACATATTTAATTATAAATATACTACAATTTACCTAAATAAACAGTTATGAATGTAATTATATATTCTCCATCTTTGTGGTTGCAAAACTTTTATTCGTTTCGTTTTTATAACGTGTTACATAATATATAATAATTTATTCTATTTTATAATATAATATTATTTTATTTTCCATTTAATAATTTATTAGCTTCGTAATTTGTTTATTCATAAATATATTTATTAATTTCTTTCTCTCTTTATATATACTCTTTTATACTTTGGATTGGTAAGTTAGTAACAGCACTTAATTCAACATAAAACTAAAAACCATAACAATTACACGTTTTAAAAGCTTTTATTTTAAAATATTTTTGTTTATATATTTTTTTTTCTACATCGCATAGCGTATTTATTATATGGCCGTTTAATAGGTAGAAACATATAAATAATTTATGTTTGTTAAATAGGTTATACTGTCTGTTATACTGTCTGTTTTACTGTCTGTTTTCCAAAAAATGTTATACTGTCTGTTTTCCAAAAAAATAAAAGCATTTTAAAAAATCAGGGAGAGTTTTAATTAACCGGCATCCTTGAAGTGAGTGAATCAGTACGAGCAAGTAAGCAACTTCTGTTAAAAAATGTGGGAAAAAGTAAAAAATATATATATTTTTTAAAATTTGAAAGCAATATTTTTCCGAAAAATAGTATAAAAGCGCTGAGTGCGCCGCGCCATCTAGCGGAATGTAAAATAACGCTAATATTGCTCAACGCTTGTCAACCTATCATTCACAAATTAGATTGTTCAAACATACAAAAAAAAAACAAATTGTTCTACAATGTTTTAAGTTGCTTTCATGCTCCCACTTCAAAGATGCAGGTGAATTAAAACTCACCCGGAATAACAAATTAGAGACTAGATAAGTTAAAAACACTGGATGCTATACTTTTCACATTAAATGCTATACTTTTCACTTATCCATTGCTTGCAGTAGGTATTACCGAGAACCTAAACAAATACTAATCGTTGTATCGATGATGATCAATGTATCTATAGGAGGATGTAATTATATGCAAGCGCGGCAGATATCGTGCATGTATACGAGTATAAGGCTTTGGAATTCTTTGCCATTTCTATAGTCTACGTCACGAAATATAAACTGGTGTAGTAATCAGTAAGACTGCGGGACCCTTTTCACACCTATCGCCAAGGGTCTAAACACCTAATATGGTTGGACTAAATCGTCTTGATCCAAATCTAAAAATATTAAATGTATGTGTTTCATCAAATATGAAAAAATATTTTAAAAATAAAGCACAGAAAATTAGGTTTCAGATTACTCTTCAAAATATATAAAAAATCCTACAAATCCTATAACAGCATTAAAAAATTCTTACAATTTTCTATCAAAACGTTGTTAATTGAATTCGAAGAAAAATGCATTATAATGCCAAAATATGAAAGCGTTTAAGTAACAGTAATTGTAGTAACAATGCAAACCTTACAACTTTCTATACCACTTACATTTTATTTTAGGAAAGTCTTTATGGTTCAAAACATACATAATTAACTAATTATCATTAAGTAAGTATGTACATCCTTAAATAAATAGTATTAGGTTGTTACACTAATTAGGTGTTGTGAATTGGAGACGTTGATTTCGACTTCCGATTTCGATTCGCTTGACTTAAGGTCGTTTTACACAATCTAAGTAATTGTCAAAACCCTCTGAATCCAAATTCAATGCATAATTACGGTTGGGTTATATAAAATTGTATTTATATATCACTACTTTATAGTTTCAATACTCTCTATTGATCTATTAATATTTCGGATCGCTTCTGTCATATCTGTACGTGCGGCTCGATCGAATTGGTCAATTCTAAACGATCATGATTTCGCGGTCCAATTTTCTGGGGTATTTAAACCATATGCAAGTTTGAATAGATACCAAAATGTCACTAACGACGGTCACTAATGAAGGTCTAGCCCAGAGGTTGTTTAGATCAAGAAAAAACCCTTACTAGCTTTAATTTTTTATTTCGACTCGTTTAAGCACATAATTATATAAGTTTAATTTAATATAAAATACAATAGGTATGTATTCTTAAAAATACGTACATACCACACATATATACCATACCGCCTGTCTCGCAGAGAGGTGGGCAGAGAGGATAGCGTACAACTTCTCACGATCCATACATACATCTCTAGCTTCAACCTCATCCATACATCGCTTAATTCTTAGAAATAAATTCGAGAAATTACACCTGCGATCTTGAGCCAGTTGGAATGTCATAAATTTGTGATATTTTAAAAAAGGGAACAATTTTCAGGGTTTTATTTAAGACTTTACGTATTTTAGATGATAATGATCATCAAATTGCCTAGATAGGTGTGATTTAACGATATTTGGCGGTCCAAGTTTCGACCTTCCGTTGCCGACGGAGGGTCTAGCCTAATCTTAAGATGCCAGTTTAAAATTCGTCAACTATACCAAAGTATGCCGAGAGAACAGTAGACGCAGTGTCGTCCGACAGGGCATTTTGGGGATTCGGTGCGACGGAAGTGAGTAGAGGGTATGTCTCGACGAACACCTTTGGTTAGCGATACGCGCGTGCGAAAGTTAGTGAATTTATCAATTTTTTGAACATCTGCGTCGGCGGAGTAGTAGATAATATGTGACGGCCATGCCCTTGGACTCGTGACGTAGCCCACGTTGATTTCAATTTTGTTCTAAGAGAAGCTACTGTCTGTTATACGTTGCAACATCGTTATTCGAGCTTTTCTGGTTAACCTGCGTCGAGGAACAACACAATGTCATTGGTTGCGTGCTCCGATTGAATTTTAACACCGGAAAACCTGTTACACGCCCTAGCTCTCAGCCGTCTATTACCGTAATATGAATGTTGTAACAAACGTGACTTTTAGTGCGTCGTCCTACGTACGATGCAGCGGTAATTCCGGGAGCGGCGGAGGCACACTTCCACAGCGAAAATATGAAAGACCCGGGCTGAGAATTCAGACGAGACACACTAGAATTCCAAGAGAGACCCAATTGTCGACGCTAGTAAAGAGCACATATATACTTATATCTACAGACGAAGTTGGAAAGATTCCCAGTTTTCCCCTGGCACATCTGCTGCGTTGCGTTGAACATTCTAGAAGATGTTTCGCTCTCAAGTGGAAAATTGCATTCGAGAGTAAGGCTGAGAATAGTTGGCATAAATAAAGAAATGATTTAACCATGGTCAGTGCTGCTACTAGTGTAATTCGAACTTAGTGTATCTGCTGTCTGTCAGCTGACCTATACCAGTGGATTTATGCCAACTTTAAGTCATTTATGTGTTGATCGAATCTGCATATGTATAGTCTACGAAATAAAATTTATATTACTTAACTGTCGTTAGCACATTGACACTTTTTTCACACATATCGACAAAGGTCTAATGGCTTGATATGGTTGGACTAAATCGCCTTGATCTATTACTATTATTAATTATTTTTAAGTTCATCAAATTTCAAAAATCATCAGTCAAAAGAAAGTCCGCGAACTTATAATAATTATCACTAATACATCAAAACACATCGACAACTATCTCAAGCAAAGTATGCAAACGCAATTACCACGATAATCAAAATACAATAAAAATAGTAACTGACGAAATCGTATGTCTGGATTAACCCTAACCCAGGAGTGGGGGGAAGGGCAAAGGTGGTCGCAATATCATTTGAAATTTCGCTAATTTGAAAACAAAATCACTTTTGTTTTTTCTCACCTTTATTTGGTATAGGCTGACCGCTACCGCTATGCCGCTCCCAGTTGCCCGACAGACATGCGGGGAGAGGGGAACCAAAAGCACGAGTTCGAGGTCGCTTGGGTGGTCCTCTCCCTTACGTAGCGGTGGAGCGGTGTCAACCGAATCTATCGCGGACCACGGCATCCTTTGCCCGGCTTTCAGCCGGAATCAGGTAGCCGATGGTCGTTTCAAGAGCAGCCGCCGTAAGGTCAACGACTACCCCGCTCTATAGGAAACAGTACTATTTACAGACTTCCCCAACTGTTAGTCAGATTTTTTTTTCTTAAAACTGAATAAATGGGTTCTCGGGGTGGTACGGGGGGGTGGCTACCTTTCTTTACCCCCCGCGCGTATACCCTTCTGGTACGCGCGGGGTGTCGTTGCATGACATCCCGGGCAGATAAGACGACCACCGTCGTTATAACTGCCCGGGCGGTTGGTGGGTTCTCCACCTTCACCTGCCGCCTTGAAACCACTAAACTGTTAGTCAGAATGCACAATCGATTGGCTTACGCCGCACGGTGCGCAGACCGTCCGGGAGCGCCAGAAGGTTGACTCCTGGGGGAAACTAGCCTTAAGGCCAGAGTCTTACCCGGGCTCGCACTTCATGCGTAGAGGCCGCTAATGGGCCCTAATGGGCCCATGATGAGGTGGCCACGAAGACCCATGTGTTCAGGGTCGGTCACACTCACGGGTCAACACCCATCCGATGGCCTCCACGCATGGGGTGCGAACCTGGGTAGGACACTGGGTCAACCAGTCTCCCCTGGGAATCAAACCTCTGGCGCTCCTGGACGGTCTGCGCACCGAGCGGCGCAAGCCAATCGACTGTGCTCTCCGACTAACAATCGGGGGGTCTGGGAACTGTATTGTTTCCTATAGAGCGGGGGCGGTTGACTACCTTACGGCGACTGCTCTTGAAATGACCATTGGCCATCCGATCCCGGTTCGGAGTCGGGCAAAGGACGCCTTGGTCCGCGATAGATTCGGTGCACACCGTTTCACCGCTTCGTAAGGGAGAGGACCGCGCAAGCGACCTCGAACTCGGAACCAATCGAGAGACCGGAGAAATCTGGTCACAATTGGAAGTGAGGGCGCGAGTATCTCGAGCCCGCCGGGTTTATTCCTGGCTCACTCGCGGTAAGGCGTTGGACTCTCACGGGTTGTGACGAAGCTGGACGTAGGATTGTACTGTCCAAAGTCTTCTACGTTCACTGCAGGGCGACAGAACGACTAATCGTTAAAACGTCCTGTGGTGACGGGCTCGCCCGTTGTAGTCGACACCGCAAGATGTTAGTCAGAATGCACAATCGATTGGCTTACGCCGCACGGTGCGCAGACCGTCCGGGAGCGCCAGAAGGTTGACTCCTGGGGGAAACTAGCCTTAAGGCCAGAGTCTTACCCGGGCTCGCACTTCATGCGTAGAGGCCGCCGGATAGGTGTTGACCCGTGAGTGTGACCGACCCCGAACAAATGCGTCTTCGTGGCCAACTCAGCAAGGGCCCATTAGCTCACATTTGGCAGGTACAGAGAAAGTGTTTTTCCTCGAGGTTACATAATTTGCATGGGCAGCGGTCAAACTAAAAGTCCCTAGAACTGGGTACTAAAAAATACCGTAGGAAAAAACTAATCTTCAAAATGTAACTCTTTGCCTGCCAAACGTCATTAAAATTACAAAACTGGCCTTTGTATTTTATTCATGGATTCAATTTTAAAAATGTGTGTTCGCGGAAAACTGCCGTTAACAAGAGACTTTTCAATGATTTCAATGACTCTTTGTGGTCTAAATTTGAAACAAAGTTATGAAAGGCTTAGCATTTACTGATGAAGCTATATCCAGTGTCATTGTTTATAGTTGGTTCAGTAAATTTAAACGTGACCGTTCCCACATCAGTGACGATGTAAGAGAAGGGCGTTCTGGGATGGCAGTGACAATATCATTATTATTATTTATTATTTATTTGTTTATTCGCATATTACTAATCAACATTACAGTAAAACCAATGCATTGAAAAGCAAAATTAATAAAAATATCAGCTTGTAACTATACAAATAGATTGTCACTTATAATAGTAGCTTTCATACATGCACTCAGAAAAATATTGGATTGATTCTTACATTACCATTTTGTTAATCAGTTTTATACAAAAAGACGATGCTTCCATCGTAATTTTGTTGATTTACAAGGAATTTTGTTAAAATTTCGTTACTCGTTTATATATATATCAACATTTTTCTTGCGGTTAATACGGAAATAATAGTATACTGTAGTTTCAACATGATTCATGTGTCCGACTATAACCGTACGTAATCTACATGCCGTCATGTTAGAAGCGAGATCATAAGGTGCGACGTAATGAAATAACAGTATGTTTTAACATTACGGCGATGGTAACTACCGTTACGCCAACACCGTTATGCGTAACGTGACCATACGTCCCGCTTTGGGCGGGACAGTCCAGCTTTCAGGCTGTCTGTCCCGCTGTCCCCAGCGAGAGCAAAAATATCCCGCTTTCGCAAACACACCAAAAGATAATTTAAGCCCAAAAAAAAATGACAAAATCACAAGCTGAAATTCTGAGAATGTTGCTGCTGAGGACCGTTGGGTGGAGTTGTTCAAACACTTCCGTGATAACAATCTCAACTGTACTAACTTCGTATAATTATTGAGTACGTTTTATGTCTGCCAGGAAGTAACGCACCTGTCGAAAGAGTTTTTTCTCTAATGAATAAAATATGGACAAGCGAAAAGTGTCGCAGTTTTGAAAGCCATTTTGATTACCAAGACTAACATTAATAAATTATGTAATCAGCTTCATTCTTACTTAAAAACTAGAGTCGATATTTTGAAACAATTTGCTCCTCCGACAAATAGAAAACAACTGCGTAGATATCTACTTATTATTAGTAATACTGTTATCATGTTTTTCATTTTTGAATAAAAAGTAGTAAAAGACCAATACGTTTTTTTTCTACAATGGCGTCCCGCTTTGACGAAAGAAATAAATAGTCAAGTTAGTTATGCGTCATGTTAATTCATACATATAAGAACCACAGTCCGAGTTATATACGTAATCCTTTTTAAAACATGCATATTTCCGTGTATTACATCGTTATATTTTTCTCAGTGTATAAGAATTAACAATTAATTGCTTGCAATTTCAACGAATGAGTGTTGGCGGTAAAAATATCAAAATCATCCCAGTAACTTCCTAATCGGGCGCCTCAAACACCCAGAAACGGTCAATGGGCCCGGCTCGTGTCAAACTCCGCTAAAGGGTAATCACCCAGCGGTAGACGTCCCGGGCTTGGACAAGGCCCGTCGACGGAATGACAGAATGCGTCAAGTCTGTGTTTGCTGTTTTCTTTCGCACGATCGCGATCGGTCGGGTATAGCACTTATGAAGGTGACCGACCGCCATCTCAGTGACGATGCGAGAGAAAGGCGTTCTGGGATGGCAGTGACGGAGCAAAACATCAACACTATGCGGCTCATGATTTAGGCAGACAATTGAACGACATATCAGCAAATACGAGTTAAGTTAGGCATTGCTATGAGTCAAGATCAAACTATTTTACACGATCACCTACACGACAGGAAGCTTGTGCTAGATTTATGTTACCATTTAAGAAACGCCCAAAAACGCTGTCGCGTGGGAAATGATAAATATGGGAACTGAGCTAAATGTAAGCGGTAGCTGAGGTGCGGGGACTGGCGTTCGGTTTCCTCGCCACAGACATTAGTGCTGTGACATCACTCGCCCGGTGCTACTCGACAGTAATAGGTATAGGTATATACGCTAATGAAAGAACGCGTGTTCTACGACCGATGGTCCCCGCACATCAGCCACCACTTATATTTAGCTCAGTTCCTAACAATAAATTATCTTTATATATGTATAATTACATTTATACAATGTAAATAAATATGTAATTTATTTTATTGCTTTTCAAAGTAGGCTATCTGGTGGCAATCGGCAATTCTGCATGCGATGGATCCATTGTGTGAAGAATTTAGCCCACCCTTCTTTAGGCACATTTTTTATAGTTCCACCTCTTCTATTTTATTTTATTTTATTTTATTTTATTTTATTCTGGAACCAAACAGAACTACATACAATGCAATAAAAACCTATTTAAAAGTGACAAAAATCCATTAATGTGATTCCGAATATAAAGTATACAAAATGAACGCAATATAATTTTATATTGTTTCCGCTTGAGAATGGGGGGAATCAGGATGGGAAGTGAGGTGAAAGGGAGAGACAAAATAGATAAAAATATATTATGTATGTATATAAATATATTTATATTTAATTTTAGGTATGATATATAGTTATTATAAAGAATATACTTGAGATAAAATTATGTCCTTGAACTAAATTAAATGAAATATAATATGTATAAATGTTATGTGATCATCTAGATAGACTCTAGAATTTTTTTTATTGAGTTCTTATAAGAGGTTTTTGATGAGTGTAATATGTCCACACTTAAAAAGTCTGTATTATATCTATGACACGCTCTGTATAGAAATGCATTTTGAGATGCGTTGGTTTTCACCACAGGGAGATGAAATAGTCGATGCGATCGAACAGGGCGGGGAGGAACATAAAATTCAATGCGCTCCAAAATCGCGTTCGCATCGATGGAATTATTTACCAACCCATGCAAGAATACGGCATCGATCAAGACTCTACGGCTCTCCAATGACATTAAATTGTGGGCTTTTAAGGATTCCTCATAGGAGCTGGGCTTAGTGAAAGAAGTGAAATTTAATCGCTTCACAAATCTTTTTTGTATCGATTCGATCCGCGATATGTAAGTCAAATATTGGGGATTCCAGACCACTGATGCAAATTCCAACTGACTTCTTACATAGGAATTATAGAGGGTTTTAAGCGTGTCAGTGGATTTGAATACCGATGATACCCTTAGAATAAAACCTAGTAATTTATATGCTTTTCTAATAATATTATCGATGTGTTCAGCGAATAGCATTTTCGTGTCAAGTGTAATCCCAAGATCTCGCACCGCTGATTCTCTTCCAACTATAGCGCCATTCAAGTTGTAGTCAAACATTATATTAGTATTTTTTCTGGAGTATGTGATTATGTGACATTTGTTTACGTTAACGAAGAGACAGTTATCTGAACAATATTTCATAAGGCGGTTTATATCTGCCTGCAAATTAAGGCAGTCATTAATTGATCGGATCTCACTAAAAATCTTCGTGTCATCCGCATATATGACTATATTCTGAGTTGTATTGTTCACCCCTTCTACATAATTCTATTATTATTAATGCTAGAATGTAAAACATAAGTGTCTTAGAATCCTGAGAATAGTGACTCTAGAATTGTTGTTAGTTATTTCTTAATATCTTTAGTAGTATTCATTAAAAAAAAAATATGGGTAGAATGTAAATAATTCGATAATCGAATCTGAAAATCGTAGATATTATAGTCGATAACTAGAACAGCGTACAACTGGTACAAATGAAGTAAGGATATACACAGACGGCTCCAAAACCACTCAAGGTACAGGAGCCGGCGTCTTCTATTTATTTTATTTTATTTTATTTTATTTTATTTTATTTTATTCTGGAACCAAACAGAACTACATACAATGCAATAAAAACCTATTTAAAAGTGACAAAAATCCATTAATGTGATTCCGAATATAAAGTATACAAAATGAACGCAATATAATTTTATATTGTTTCCGCTTGAGAATGGGGGGAATCAGGATGGGAAGTGAGGTGAAAGGGAGAGACAAAATAGATAAAACATATTATGTATGTATATAAATATATTTATATTTAATTTTAGGTATGATATATAGTTATTATAAAGAATATACTTGAGATAAAATTATGTCCTTGAACTAAATGAAATGAAATATAATATGTATAAATGTTATGTGATCATCTAGATAGACTGTAGAATTTTTTTTATTGAGTTCTTATAAGAGGTTTTTGATGAGTGTAATATGTCCACACTTAAAAAGTCTGTATTATATCTATGACACGCTCTGTATAGAAATGCATTTTGAGATGCGTTGGTTTTCACCACAGGGAGATGAAATAGTCGATGCGATCGAACAGGGCGGGGAGGAACATAAAATTCAATGCGCTCCAAAATCGCGTTCGCATCGATGGAATTATTTACCAACCCATGCAAGAATACGGCATCGATCAAGACTCTACGGCTCTCCAATGACATTAAATTGTGGGCTTTTAAGGATTCCTCATAGGAGCTGGGCTTAGTGAAAGAAGTGAAATTTAATCGCTTCACAAATCTTTTTTGTATCGATTCGATCCGCGATATGTAAGTCAAATATTGGGGATTCCAGACCACTGATGCAAATTCCAACTGACTTCTTACATAGGAATTATAGAGGGTTTTAAGCGTGTCAGTGGATTTGAATACCGATGATACCCTTAGAATAAAACCTAGTAATTTATATGCTTTTCTAATAATATTATCGATGTGTTCAGCGAATAGCATTTTCGTGTCAAGTGTAATCCCAAGATCTCGCACCGCTGATTCTCTTCCAACTATAGCGCCATTCAAGTTGTAGTCAAACATTATATTAGTATTTTTTCTGGAGTATGTGATTATGTGACATTTGTTTACGTTAACGAAGAGACAGTTATCTGAACAATATTTCATAAGGCGGTTTATATCTGCCTGCAAATTAAGGCAGTCATTAATTGATCGGATCTCACTAAAAATCTTCGTGTCATCCGCATATATGACTATATTGGAATGTAGCATGCAATTGGTGATATCGTTGAGGTATAGAAGGAAAAGAAGTGGTCCTAAGTGGGAGCCTTGCGGTACCCCTGAAGGAATTTCAGAAAACTCGGATTGATAACCCTGAACAACTACCGCTTGAGTCCGATATGCGATATACGAGGAAATCCAGCGATACAAGTCACCCCTAATCCCCAAAGCCCATAACTTTTTTAAAAGTAAGTTATGATTTATTTTATCAAATGCCTTAGAAAAATCTGTGTATAGAGCATCAACCTGTATACGTTTATCCATAGACTTAAGGACAGAATCAGTGAAGGTAATAAGGTTGGTTTCTACAGACCTTGATTTGAAAAATCCGTGTTGTTCTGGGACTATGACCGAACGAACAGCTGCGAATAATTGTTCGAATACGAGTTTTTCCATTAACTTACTAAATATTGGGAGTTTTGATATGGGACGATAATTTTGAACATTATTTCGCGAACCTTGCTTAAATATTGGACATATATATGCTTGTTTCCATATTTTGGGGAAAACGCCTTCTATTAATGATTTACGGAACAATGTCGTTAGTGGATAAGCCAAATTTAATGCACAGTTAAGGACAAATATAGGATGTATTTCATCAGAGCCAGCGGTTTTGTTTATATCTATTTTGCGCAAATAATTATAGGTTGTTTCCTCGTCAAATCGTACGTCGTATATATCGACTGATTGTTGGTTGGGGTAACTAGGTACGCGGAAGTCAATATGAGGATCGTGGTTTTCATAAACTGATTGAAAATACTGAGAAAATAACTTGCATATATCCGGACCACTCGTGGCTACATCAGAATTAAAATTCATTTCGCACGGGATACCGGGGGTGGATCGTTTAGATTTTACATATTTCCAGAAGAATTTTGAGTTGTCTTTTATGTATTCTTCAGACTTCTCTATATAGGCTTCGTAATGATCTAAACATCAAAATGATCTTCTCAAATGATCTAAACATCAAAATATCAACTACCCTAGGCAACTTAAATACGATCTTCCAAGCAGAATGCATTGGCATCACCAGAGCAGCACAGGCAGTCGCAGCCAAAGATGTCGGAGACGTAAGTTTGAAATTTGTCTCCGACAGTGCCTCCGTGCTACAAGCGCTAGCAAAAAATACGATAACCTCAGTCCTCGTACTGGAATGCCACAATGCGCTTCAATCCATTGCAGGGTCAAATAAAGTGACCCTGTAATGGATTAAAGGGCACAGTGACTCACTGGGCAATGACGCGGCGGACGAACTGGCCAAAAGGGGATCAAAGGAAATAGTATATGGACCGGAACCCTTGATGCCCATTCCCCAGGCCCAAATAAAAACATGGCTACGCAGGAACACCGAAGAAACCCACCTTACAGAATGGAGAAAAAAACGCAGGATGCAGGCAAACAAAGAACGCGGTTCCGGAAGCGTCCAAAAAACTTGCCCGCAACCTCACCAGATTAAAAAGGGACAAAATCCGTAAAGTCATAGGTACTATGACAGGCCACTGTCCCCTAAACAAACACCTGTTTACCATAGGTGTGACAGACAGCCCTCTATGCAGAGGATGCATGGAGGAAGAAGAAACGCCACAGCATGTGCTCATGGAATGCAGGAGCGGGGCAGAGCAACGGGCAAGAATACTACAATCTCCAGCATCTCTCCCGGAGGCCTGTAGCAACCCAAACAGGCTGCTAACCTTCTGGGACAGCCTGGGTTGGCTGGAGTAACATAAATGGAAACATGAGCCACGCACAACGGCCCAATCAAGAGGCCAAGTGCGGGAAAAAGCCCAGTCAAACTAACTAACTAACTAACTAACTAGAACAGCGAAGCATTGTTTGAAGCTTCAAGACGAAATTTGAGAAAGTCCATTTGATGAATTTCAAAGATTGTATATAAACAAAACACCTACAATAAAAAAGCCGAATTTTCGATAAACAGTAAAAACATTCGTATTATACAAGTATTTTTTAAAGAATATTGAATAGAGCTTTTAAAAAAGCTGTTCAATAAATGATTTGAAACAGGTTTTGGTGTAAAAAAAAACGTTCAAAATTGAAAAATCATTTTTAATATTAATTTTACTATTAATCTACTTGTTTAAAATTATAATATAGGTTGGCATCTATTTTAAATGATAAAACGAAAAAAATGCACCATGATTTTGAGGGCATGCACGTGAACAGTTTTTTGAGGTATATCGGAACTATATTGTTAGTTGTGAACTTATAATACAATATTTTGTTTTTCTAAATGTCTGAGCAATTTCTTCTCTATTCGGACGTTGACCTTGGCTCTTATACGGGCGAATAATCGACGTACCTAATGTTGAAATGCGTACAAGGGCCTTTCCGCCTAAAGTTGTATGTATGGCGATTTCGACTTGTCTGAAGAATTATTTTTAGACGATATTTTTACTATGAAAGTAACGGATTTCCCAACACCAAAAATGTAAATGAGAGTATATCTGAAATTGACTGCGACTTAAATTATATTTCTTAATTATCTAATTTGTAGATAGATACACCCTCTACCGACAATTTAAGTATGTTACTATAAATATTACCCTAATATCTGGTCACGGCAACGGAAACTCGAAAATGCACAAAAATGGCCAAAGCCGTTAACACTTTGTAACAACATGGCTGCTGCCAAGTATATTGAGAACTGTAAATATATTTAACACAAAATATCGAATTCTTGAGACAAGACAAAATCGTTACGTACTTTAGGTGACAAATCCCCTTGTACGCATTTCAGCGTAAGGTACGTAAATTATTCGCAAAGGTTAAAAACATTTAAAAAATATATAAAATGTCCCAGAATTATTTCTACAGTAATAAGGTAAATATCGTGGTAATGGAATAGGGAAATCCACTTTTCGAAAAAGCGTAGGACACAATTTAAAAACAATTCTTTGAAATATTCGTCGCGACGCGTGCAATATAGTGATGTTTTCTATGAATTCAATTCGTTGGCTGTATAGTAGTAAGCAAATTTTGTAGTTATACTCGGAAATTATTGTGAATCGGACTTATTTTTGAATGTCAAATCAGATTGGGGCATGGTGAATAGTTTTTAAAAAAGAATTTAATCAAGTATTATTTTTATTAACAAAACTACAGGAAACACTATATTGTGATTTACCAAAATTATCGTTTTATTTCAGAAATTTAAACAAAATAAAAAAGTATCGAGGTCAAGAGACGAAAAATCGCCGTGTACAAAATTTGATGGAAATGCCCATAAAAACATCTACGGTGTCAATCTCAGAACTGCAGGGAATCATGAAAATAAATCAATCGAAAAGACGAAAACAAAGAGTTTGAAAATCGAATACAAATAAATTATCGTGCTTTAATAGGTAATACCTAGAACGACGCATTTTATGTCGCTTCATCAAGACAAAACGTCCCCACTGACCAGTGTTGGGCAAAATTTAGTCGACTAACGATTGACGATTGAATACGTTAATCGCAATTGACGACTAACGATTAATTTGTTTAATCGTCAATTGGCGACTAACGATTGATTAGTTTCAATCGTTAGTCACGATTGACGATTAAACGTTTGCGATTGATAATCTCGACAACAGTCAACTTCAGTTTTGCGTGTTTCGTCAGATGCTCAATCCGTTGGTCGGGCGGATGTTCAGTCGGTCGGTCGTCGGTCGGCCGGTCGGTCAATCGGTCGGTCGGTCGGCTGGTCGACTGGCCCATTGACCGGCCGACCGACCGACCGGCCGACCGGCAGACTGACCGACCGACCGTCCGATCGACTAACCGACCGACGAGAAAGAATTGTCGGGTGGCATCTAAAAAGCAAGTTAGACGCGATTGAAGATTGAACGATTAACGACTAATTGATTTAGTCGCGATTACTTCAATCGTGATTAACGTTAGTCGCGACTAAATCAACCTTGATTGATTAGTCGATTGAAATATTTAATCGATTAACCCAACACTGCCACCGATAAATAACGACCGGACATATGTTGTTGAAAAGCTCGTTTCATGACTGTCATTTGTTACTAATGGCGGTCAGTCTCAAATTATTGTGGGAAAAAGTTACAGTTAAAATAAAAACCTATGTCATTGTATCAGAAGAAAGCATTTATTCGATTGAAACTTCGTTATTTACGTCTTAGTGTCAAAATAACCGACTAATCGCCATAATAACCGACATATTAAACAAAACTGATAATGCATCACATTTGTTACTTTGGCGGTTCCACTTAACAAAACAAAAGTTATGACGACGCGATACATGGAGGCGATGCGTGGCACTGCTACCTAGCCGGTGATAAGGGACGATTTTTTATAAGACACAGATTTTTCTTTTAGCTGTAATTTTTTTCCACAATGATTTCAGACTGACCGCCATAGTAACAAATGCCAGCCATGAAAACAGCTTTCCAGCAACATAAATCTGGTTGTTATTGGTCGGTTGTGATACATCCCATACATTTGTGTCCATCCTCCTTTGAGAAAATATAATATGATACCATTTATCAACTAGACTTTTTTTCACGACGGCATAACACAGTATTTTGTAAAAGTTTGTCCAAAGTTTCATTTTTTTACTGCTCAATTATTATGACTAAAGGTTATTATGATTTATGTTATTATGATTAAACAAATTTATTATGATTAAAGGTTATTACAGTAATTTGACAAATCATTCACTATAAGGGTAATTAGAGAGCATTGATAAAAATATGATACCTGGAAAAAATTACATAACTTGAATCACTTTCTTGATCGGTCGTAATACGGTTAGTATCTGAAGTGACACTTTCTGACCCACTAAATTCCATATCAAACTCTCCAACGAAAAAAACGAAGGGAAAAACAAGCCCGATTATAAAATCCTTACACAGAGCAAGCAAGTGGCGACTAGAATCTCTTCCGACTAACCTTGACTGCAGCTATAAAAAACCTTGACTTGACCTAACCTTGACTTTTTTTTAGCCAATAGAGGCTTAACCGCTCGAAAGCTATCATTCGAGCGCAAAACACTGCGCCGCAAGTTTTTGGTCGATTTTGACAATAAATACTGACAATATCGTTTTTCATTAATTTCCTCTTGTTACATAGTAATTAATATTGTTAATCGTGTATATTATATATTTATGTAATGTATATGGGGTCCGGCCGGCTCTCTTGTGACCACATTTTTAACTAACTAGACGCAAGGAATTTCTCTGAGGTTTTAATTTCTTAACAGAATATTGTCAAGAAAGACGAGTATTCTCGGGGATTTAAGTTTAAGTACATATTAAAATTCCGTGTATTCTCGGGCTTTCAAGTTAAGGGGCTAAGTACTAAGGCCCTTTGAGTACCCAGAAAGCTTGTCGGTTTGTAGTATTAAAATGTGTTGTGTTTGTCTGTTCCGGTTTTCATTTATCGCGTTGGCGTAGTTGGTTGGCGTCGAAGCGCACGCGAGGCCCACGCGACGCGACCGCATCGCGGCACCAGCGCCAGCAGAACGGAAATAGTCCTCGTCTGGAGCTTTGAGTTTGGGGCGAACTCCGGCATGAATGGCGCGGCCGCTTGTTAGCGTATACGTTGGGAATGTTACGAGCATCTAGAAGGCGCACTGTAGAAAATAGAACCAGTCACGTGCGAGTTTCATCCGTCATCATCATCATCGTTTATTTGCTCTAAAAATGGTATTATAAAATATATGGTTTTCTAATAAGGACGGGTCTACGTTGTCAGTCTGTGGCGGCCATTTGTTTTGGCGACCTCTGACAAATTTGTTGTTTATTATTAAGTCACTGATGCCAAATCACAAGGCAGCGTGCCGTTACACGATTTTAAGCAGCATGTTAACAGTTTATTATCGAAATGAGTGTTCGTTAGTGCATGATTATCTCTCGCAGAGGTGACGTGAATTAGCCACCAAGATCATGCGATTCGACCCAGCTCAGCCCAGCAGAACAAAACAGAAATCGAAAGAAGATGGAAAACACAGGAAGCTAGCAGTTTCATAATAGTAACTAATTCTGATAAGATTATAAACCATAAACAAAATTCAAATTCAAATTCGATTTTGAATTTCCTAATTTTTAAGCCACAACCTTTAAAAAAAAACAACACTACACAAAAAATACATTAGGAGATTATATACAAAAAAGTAGAGGTATTATTCGCAGAATTCAACGACAATTTTCATTTCCGTTCTAGCATTAATAATAATAAGGGAGTTATGAAGTATTCAATTGTCAAATTATGTACTTTTTTATCAAACCGCTGAAGGTATCGAAAAGTGATGTAAACAAAAGTTGTAGGCAAATTTCTCAGAATTTTAAATCACATTTACTCATTATGTATTGGACCAGTATTAATGGATTTATGTTTTTTTTTATTTTGAACAGGCCACCATTTTGAAATAAAATGGTAGATATCTCTCTTCATTCAGCTTTTGAAATTTCGGCATTAGTATGAACTTATTTTTGTGCTTAATCTGGTCCTAATTAGTGGTTTAGTTTCTGAGAAACTAAAGTTACGGACACACAGACAAACAGACACACAGAAACAAAGACACACAGAAACCACATATACAACTGTAAATCACTTTTTTGCATTCTCAGAATCTCAAAATACGGTGCAAACTAGCTCTAAATTTTGCACGAAAACAAAACCTTCCATATTTTCATACGCCGTCTAACACGAAATATTTATTGGGAAAGTAAAAAGTAGCCCTATGGTTTGTGTTCACAGTTGTTTCCAGTGGAACTTATCTTAGAATTTATCATTTTTTTTTTCATAAAATAATAATGTCTCTTGACGTTCAAGGTTATTCAGCATATTATACGCCATATGTTTACGTTGGAAAAAAACGTTTTGAACTTGAATTTAAATAGGTATCTATAATTTATCTGATACAAATGATACTTATATCTAATACGTTTCTAGTATGTAAAGCGTACAAATGAATCATATTCATTGCGATTACAACGCTTTGAAGATCACAGCTAGATTAGATTGTATCGTACCACACCAGCCAGGAGTACCCTGACATGGTTAACTAGGGAGCCCATTATGTATGTTTAGTACAGGAACATCTGCTCCATGAATGGTGGGGATTTGAGTATAATCGACAGGCATTAAAACCTAAAGCCAACAATTGAAATTTAAGTGAGTTATGAATGTGAGGGAGTGCAGGGTAATGTTCTTCTTTTTTTAGTCTATTTCCTTATTTTGATTAGTATCGCTTTCTTCTTTATTTATTTATTTATTATTAGGAAAACCAACAGCTAATTATAATTTAACAAAAAGAGAAGTAGGATAACAGAGAGCCAATTAAAGGTTTTCACGTTTAAGTAACGTTGTAGAAACATATGTGACCTTTCAATTAAAGCTATCGATTAAAAATACATCAAATATTATTCAACAATTAATGCTTAAGAATTCACTGTTCAGCTGCTGCCTAGCTGAGTTAATACTCGTACAGAATAGATTAGTCAAAGTCAAAGCGTTTAATCAAATCATTGAAATTGTCACTTGTTCGCCACAGAAATGCATTTTGCCTATAGTTGGTACCAGCATGAGGAACATGAAGAGCAGGGTTGAATTGATTGAGTTTGGAAGGAACACGGAGATTAATTTTATTTAGTAAGTAGCATTGTGAAAGATAAATGAATTATTAAATATAAAACAATACAATTAGTACGATCAGGGTAGGCAGACGATATAGGCGAGCATAGGTGACTAGTGAAAATGCAGTATGGAAACCGGTATCTGACGTGATCATCCTGCGCGTGTGAACGGCGAGTGAGCGGGGCAGCGGCGAAAGCAAGGGTTACAAACATTTTTATACTGAGAAGGAATGAAGCGGGTGTATATAACACTATTTCTAAGCAATTCAATACATACAATACGAAGAACTGAACTGCACTGATAAGTGCGATAAGTGCGATAGTTTTCTTATCGGCGTCTTCTTGTAAAATTTTCCTTATCCTTTACATTGTGAAGCTGTAGTATTCCAGTAAAAGCTCAATGATTCAAATAGTGGATTATAAAGAGAAAACGCCCATTTCGGATTTTAAATTTTATTTAAAAACAAATTTACTTTTCACAAAGGAGTTCCCGTTGCAATCTCACGGCTTTATCTTCAGAGCCTAGGTATCATGTGTAATGGAATGTACTCATAACAGCAAAATAAACCAGCCCAAACCCGACTATCTTAGCAGTTTTCATCAGGGAGTTCCAGTGGCTATCTTCCGGCTCTATCTTCAGACCCTATCCATAGTGTGTAATGTAAAGTACTTATGATAACAAAACATACTAGCCCAAATTCGACTATCCTACCATTTACCATCAGGGAGTTACAGTCTCTGCATCCCGGCTCCATCATCAAATCAGCTCGATGGTACCATAATATTGCATTGTCACCGAACTTACGTAAGTATGCCAAATTTTAGCAAAGTGGTCAAAACATGGTTTGAAAATTTTGAAACGGACAACTTACCTACGAACATTGCAAGTTAATATAAAGCTTGTAAATATAATACAATCACGATTCCTATATGTTCTGATAGCTATCACGAAGACAATCACCAAAGCAATGACGTTTGTTTGGCATTCTACATAAGTAAAAAATGACGTGAGATGTGAACATTGTTGACGTCTCGGGTACCCAGTCTCCCGATACTTTAAAGTTTAATCAGCTGTTGCTGTTGGCAAGTGCTTTTGGCGCCGCCACCTTCTGCACTCGGGTCTGTTGCCCTCGTGCATAACCTTTGGCCGTAAATCCTAGATCCTAGATCCACATCATGATAGCAATGTAAACATGATAGAAATATAAACATAGCTTAGCATAATAGAAATATAAACATTTGCGTTTAATGTATGCGCTATCAAACCTGGGTTCAGACAGATGTGTATCGAAGCACGAAAGAAATGTGCTTATAAGCACGATGTACGAAATGTTTATTCAAATAAAAGCGAGTAATTTTAATAGTGTTGTATATATTTGAAGCCAGATCAAAGAAATTACTCCAATTTGATTGTTTTTTTGGTATATATTTTTCGATACTGTACTCTAAATTAGGGTTTATACAAAACGTGTCTTTTGCTTATGCGCTGTTAATTTTCTAGTATATTATTTTTAAGGACTTTTTTCGATTCATTTAAGTAAATCCTGAGAAAAAGTCGTATAACTGTTAGGCAGACAAAGTAGCAATTTTATAAGACTCCCGTTTTTCTTTGTTGACTGCGGGGCCCTAAAAACGGATTTTACTGCGTAAATTTGAGTTAAAACGAAAGATAATCCACGCGGTCATATATGATCTGCTAATGAAATAACATTAGATCTGGCGAAATCGCAATGCATCGATCGCATGCGAAATCGTAACTACTTTCATATTGTAATTTAAGTAAGATTAACTCTTTAGGAGAAATTATAATATGGTTGATAATGGTGCTGGATATTAATGTAATTTGACAGTTGACTTGTATAACTGTGGTTTAGGTGTGTGGTGAAATAGAAATTATATTGTTTTTAATATATACAGATATGCATCACTTGTGCAAACCCAGAGATAATAATATAATTTTAAATTGGTCGATTTACATTTTACGCAAGTTAGTTTCCATTCTATTTGCCGTTGAGAGTTCGTTGCGAAGTGCAAGCCGTTATTGTAGTATCATTTCCCTATGGATTATTTCGCTCGGTCGGTTCAACGCCTACAAATACTACGTAGAAGCTTTCGCTTTTTGATGATGACATCGATATCGGAAGAAAAGGGAAAGTAGTTTTTTTTTCATATATACGTAGAGCAAGTTTATGGAAAATGTCGATTCTTTTGAAAATTCTAATAGTGTAATAATATATGGCTGGAAATGTGATACTCGTTTATTATCGCGTTCAGTGCCTACTGAGAAAAGACAAAATACCTGTAGATCAGGAAGGTAAGGTGGGCCAATTTTGCAAGGCGCTCAATGTTAATCAATTCAAATAAAATTTCTTTACTAAATCTTAAAAAGTACATTTATTTATATAATTCAGCCATTTTAACTAAACGTGGCATATATAGTTTACGGTATCATATCTTTATATACGTAATATGTAATGAAAGGAAACGATCATATCTGAAGAATTTTAGTTTTGTTTTTTTTAAATATATGTAATAATTTAAAAAAGTTTCTAAGCGAATCCCTAGACAAGTAACCAATTTACTATTTGGACTTAAAACAGTTGCTCATTGCCTTGGACATTATATCATGGAGAAGGAGTACGAAAAAAAGTCGCTGCTATGACCAGGGATGGATAACAGGTTATTGCACTCTGATCTCAGCACCAGCATCACTATCAGCATCACTAGAATGAACTGTCAAAGTAAACCAGCTGGCCACTTTTTTTGTCAAGATACAATCCATTTTTTCAAGTCGTTAAACGAATTAAACAGAAGAATAGAGCAAGAAACAAACAGAAAAATAGGTAAGGAAAAATACCTTAGTTTAAGTAGGATTAACTATGTAGCGAAGTCCTCATGAAAAATAAGTTGTATTAACACCAGGCATATTTGTCATCAAATAGAATGCTTTTTTAACAAAGTAGGTCTATCATACGATACTTAACTTGTTTGCCAGTAACATTTATATGTCCAAATATTTTCTAAATATTTCCTCACGACATTTTATGACCAATGCTACAGAAAAACAAAATAAAAGTCAAAATTGTTGAAAAGATATCGGCTTTTGCTTTTATGAAACTTTTTTGTTGTGCTTTGTGAAATCAAATTAACTCACAGTCTGAAGTACAACGAGCCCAATATGCATATGTTTTGGTATCATTTTTACCAGTTTAATTTCGGAGGCAGTTGCGATCGTTTTAACGGACCCGGGATAGGCAGGAATATTTTTGTACAAATATTACGTGCGATTTCGTCGCTATCGCTTAGTCTATGCGAGATTCATTCATGTATCGTTTGTAAACAGTTCATCGGACAAAACGTTCCGATGTGACGTAAGACGTCTGCAAAGAGACGCCCATGCGCGCGCGCGGCCAAACGCAACACAGTGACTCAAGCAGCCGCCGCACAGTGGGTCTATTGAGGCAGAAGTTGGACAAAATTTGTTTTTTTTATAATGTATGGTCACAAAGTCAAACCAGCGATCTCATAGATTAGTGAGGTTAATCTGCCACACGCGTTCCAGAATACGGGAAGAGCGATATGAAAAAATAATTTTTGATGGTAAATACTCCATCGAGGACATGCGTCCTATTTTCGATCGTCGTTAGTCGCTTGCGTGTAAAAAAAAAGAACCAAGATTACAGATTACTTTACGATAAAAAGATATTAAACTTATTCAAAAACAAAAATATTGATTCTATTATCATGTATTTAAAATAACAAGTTCAATTAAAATTAATTATATTTATCGTTCCCTAGGGCAAGCCTGAGCAGTGCACTATGCAGTGTTATATCTGGCGGATTACCAGGGGAGTCGGGAAACGTAGTTTCCTAAGACCGCGGGGTAGACGTTAACCCAATGTAATCTACCTTTAAAACGGGCCGATGGCCACTAAGAGGTTCGGGTAAGTGAACTCGAGTGGTCACCAGTTTACTGGCAGTAGTCCTTCCAAAACGGTATAGGTCGACCGCTGGTCTCCTGGAGGTCTGGTTCTCCTAAGTTCAATTCGAGTAAGGCGTGCGGGGAGAGTACTGTCTCACTTGGAAATGCCATCATAAGATATATCTCAATACGTAGGCAAGTAAATCAAACATAACAGAGAAGAATAGGAGTAATTTATTTCGGGCCTAGAAATATCAATTTAAATCAATATATTTCTTTCTTACCATTTAATGATCTTAATTTAATATTATATTTAATTTAAAATAAACAATAAATTTTAATGAACAAGTAGAATTTAAAAGGCCACCGGGCACCTCAAAAACAGTTGAGTGATCACACCCCACATTACAATGTGTATGTAGACTCAGCGTACGTTAGGCAGACTTCGCAAATACAGCGTCATTTATTTTGAAACTATTGATCGCGAAGGTTTGTTTTAGGGTGAAATATGTTTGTTTCGACAGTGATTTTGACGAAAATTTATTATACATTACAATATTGTATCGTGCAACTAGAACTGTCAACTAAAACTTGCGAACCCATCTCCTCAGGAAGTTTTAACGATATATGATCGTTATGTCTCCCGTGAGATAATCGTAGAAGAATTAAGAAGAAAAAAAACCATTATATGTATAGTTACGCCACTTGCCCGTAAGAAACCAACGCCTTACCGCGAGAAACCGGGTTTTCAAACAGCGCGAGCGGGCCGAAACTCGCGCCCTTACTTCCAGTTATAGTCAGATTTCTCCGGCCTCTCGACTGGTTACAGGTTCGAGGTCGCTTGCGCGGTCGTCTACCTTGTGTAGCAGTGATTTGGTGTCTACCGAATATATCGCGGACCACGGCATCCTTTGCCCGGATGTTCACCCGGCATTGGGTAACCGAATGGTCCTTTCAAGAGCGGCTGCCACAAGGTAAACAAACGCCCCTGCTCTAAAGGAAAGAGAGCCGTTTTCAGACTCCCCCGGCTAACTGTCGGAGTGCACAATCGATTCGATATCGCCGCACGGTGCGCAAACCACCCAGAAGCGCCCGATCTACGATTCCCAGGGGAACTGGCCTGCAGGCACCCGGGCTCGCACTTCTGCTCGGAGGCTGCCGGATAAGTGTTGTCCTGTGAGTTCGGCCGAGCCTAACACATGGGTCATAATGGCTCATAATGGCATTAGGCCCATTTTATCATGCAAGAGTTATAGAAAAAGAATATCAATAATAAAAATACTGCAGGAGAATTTTACTAAATAGTCAATGAATTGGAACAGGTTAATAGCCGATTTTATGTACTTTCGCATGACTAAAGTGAAGTTGAAAAATTACATGAATTGATAAAACTCACTCCGCTCTAGTCGAACGTTTATAGCCAACTGATGCGAATGAGCGCATGTATGCAGAATCACACTCGCCCGATGCCGTCTTACGCATCAGATTATCTTCTCAACACGCTGATCCAATTTGATCGGCTCACCGAGCATCACGTGTGCTGACGACACGTAACTGAGTGTGCCTACGCAGTGTTTATCCATACAAAATATAATACAAATGATGCGGTCAGATAGCCGCCGCGCCGTTGCGTCGCGTACTTGACGTAACGTAATTTAAATATGACCATAACTTAACCAACATCACTTTACGCTAAGCTACGTACTAGTGAATGTAATATTGCAGCAAATGTTCAATCTTGGTATTTGCAAGATTTAAGGGGTCTAATCTCGCAAGATCTCGGTATTTTGCAAGATCTCGCATATTTGAGAATATTATTTTTAATAATTTAAAAGTATTTTGGTTATTTCTATTGCAACTTGGCAAAATTACGTCGCAAGGCTGAAATAATGAAATAAAATATATATTTAATCATTTGTTTAATAAAAAATACATCTATAGTTTCGTCAACTGATCGACTTCGGATGCTGCCTGTAAGATATCCAGCAGCAGAAAATGCCCGTTCTGCCACGACACTTGTCGGTACCACAGATAACAGGCATTGGTTGGCAAACTGCAAGTTTTGTCCTTTTGTCCCGCCTAATTCAAAGACAGTAATTTCTTCTCTGATAAGTTTATCAATGGACGAACCAGTTGCACGTGAAAAACGTTCTTGTGGGCAGGCTTCCAAAATCATCTCTAAATCTTCATCAAGAGAGAGAGGTGTGTTTGCGGTTGCAGCTACTAAAGATACATGCAAGTTATCATCATCATTACTTTAGTTTGCTGGCTGTACTATAACAACTGCATCTGCAGATGCTCCCAAATGGTCATGGAATGTGCTGCTACGCGCTCTCGCAAGATTAATCTTGCAAAAATAGTGCGAGATCTTGGTATTTAGAGATACCGATATTGCCCTCCTGCATTTGGAAGCGATCGCTTCGAGAGTATTTGGCAACTTTGACTAAGATAACTAAATGGTTTGAGGAACAGTAACCAGTGAAGATGAGATATGTGGTTCTAATAGCAGACTAAAGGTTCTCGGGAATTACTAGGCCTAGAGGTGTCATTTGCAGGTGTTTTTTTTAACATGTGCCGTGAAAAACGTTCTTGCGGGCAGGCTTCCAAAATCATCTCTAAATCTTCATCAAAAGAGAGAGGTGTGTTTTACTAAAGATAGAGGCAAGTTATCACTATTATCACTTTCGTTTGCTGGGTGCACTATAACAAATGCATCTGCAGATGCTCCTAATTGGTCATGGTATATCATGCTGCTCGATCTCGCAAATCTTGCGAGATCGCGCGTATTTGGCGTGCAAGAATAATCTTGCAAAATTAGTGCGAGATCTTGTTATTTCGAGATCTCGGTATACCGAGATTGCATTCCCTACTAGGTACGCGACATCGATCCAACCATCACAGATCGGGGATCTTTTAGTCTTCAAACGCCTTTAAAAAACCAACCTACAAATGTTTTTTTCACTTTTGACTTTATGGCACGCAAATTCTATGTCGACAACTTTAAAACTGGTCGAGATCATCGACAGTGACTTACATACCATACTGAAGGGAAGTCTCGCAAATAGGGCTCCGTTTGTACGTGTCGGTACGGACCTTATAAAACCTTCATCCTTTTTTTAACCCTTTACTGGGAACATGATTTTATTAGGGAACAGGGAGGGATTTTATTAGGCCTGTGGGACGACTATTTTGAATTATTGATAATAAAACACGCTTCTAACCCACGTCATTTTATTTCAGTATCAATATCAAAAGCCTGATATCTTATGGACAAGAAGGAGTTAGATATAACAGTTATAACTATTGTCTACATATCTTATTATAAGTGACACTTAAGTCGTATTCCGAGCACATTTTTGCAGACCTACGTAGAACACTCTAAACATATAGGATCCGAGCATTTGATGCACTTAAAGCCTGTCTTGCGGTTCTTAGTCTATGGACAGACTTTGCAAGTCTTTCTTTTTTCAAGTTTGTCCGTCAATGTTATCTGTACCTCCGCAGAAGATCTTTAATGCTGGTACTAATAATTATGACTTTATAAAACGTCGCTAAAACAACGAAACAGACGCTCCTATAGACACGATCGCCGCGTGCGCCGACACAGCGTGAACTAATAGGAGACTACAATCCTACTACTACTACTACAGTACTACTGTACTGGGAGAGGTGGGTCGCTGAGGGGTGGGGGGACTGCCTGGAAGCATTTCAAAGAAACCATAGCAGTCTGTGAGACCGATGTTCCTGGTAAAGGGTTAAATAAAATTTCTTTGTGCATCAGGGGTCTTGAAGATGTACAATTAAAAAAAAAAATATCCAGAATATTCTTATTAAGAACCCAATATATTCTATTAAATAATTTGACAATATTTATGTTTCTAATCTTTCATAATTATCTTTATTATATATTTTTAGAACTATTGACCAATTACTATCAAAAAAATATTGTTGTACTTTTATATTTGTAATATTTCTAATTTGACTATTTTATACCTAACTATTTGTTTTTTATATTTTGACTACCTGTATTTTTAATGTATACTTACTTGGTTATTTGTGCGACTGAAATTATTTAAAAAATATTTTATATTTTTATTATAAATTTAATTAATGATTGTTTTTACAACAATCTGTATTTAAAAAAGTATTATACCACATAAAATAATCAACACAATTACCTATACCACATAAGATAAATCATAAAAAACCAATTTGACTATACCAAGAGTAGGGATTCCTACCAACTGGCTCATTTCATAAATAAATAAATAAAAATTAATAATCGGCGTAATCGGTCCACTGTGCACCGATTTCGCAGCGATCTCGATCGGCGCGGGCGGCCGAAGCGGCCGGCGCCCTCGATGACAGAACAATTCTCAGTAAACGACGCGGGTTACAAAAACGGGGAAAACTTACTGCGTTTCGCGGCGCGCCAAATTCGCGGTAGATGATCTGAGTAGATACCGGAAATGCCAGAAAAACGAAGAAGTATCTATCCAGGATCCCTGTTCCGTTTAGTTAGAAAACATGAATCACGAATCAAACTGTTTTATGGCGGGTTTCTAACACATCTATTTTGTTATTTATTTAAGAATTATTTTTCATTAATCATCATCGCTAAAAACAATAACATGAGCTCGTTTTATTAGAAAATATGACCCATGGATTAAACTGTTTCATGGCGGGCTTCTAACACATTTATTTATTTAACAATTATTTTCCATTAAATATTATTTTCGCTAAAAACAATAATATAAAACAAATAGTGAAACTATAAAAGGTCGACCTTAGTTGAATCTGTCATAGCCCCTACTAAAACGCGACGATCAAACGCAATCAGATGATCGAGGAGGACATTTCACTTTGAGAAAGAATAGTATGCATTCATTCCACGCTAAATGACGTGCATGGATCAGAACGAGCAAAAACAGAAAGAATTAAATAAAATTAACCGCTCAAACCGTACCCCCCCCCCTCCCTCTCTGAGATTATCATTATTAAACATTTAGAAGATACTCAAACGATAGGCAAAATACACTTAAGCCTTTGACCTTTCTGAAAAAGCTATTTATTATTTTGTAAATGTTGTAATTTCCCTTAAGGACTCTCTAGACGATCAAGCATGCTTGTCAAGCATCGCGTCGCGAGCCGGGAGGGGATTGTCAACCGCAGGAAATACGCAAATATTTAAAAATATATTTTTTTATTAGAATAAAATATTTTTTTATTAAAAAGTTTCAACCAATTACATTCGTATTATTTATTACACGACTGCCTAACAGAAAAGCAGTGTAATGTGTTCAGGATTCATCTTTGTATGTTTTCCATTTCTTTATTCCACCATAACTTCTAAACGCTTGAACTGATTTAGAAGTGTGTGTTATTGTTATGTAGATCGTTATGTTATTCCGAGTGGCATAGGGTACATAAACTGTCCAAAAGTCAAAAAATACTTGTCTAAATGTCCAAATTTTAATTAATTAACATAAAAATATCGTGTTTAGTGTCAAATTAAAAGTCTGATTGAGTACTATCCGGAAATATCTATATGGATAAATAAACAAACCACATATGTCATAAAAAACCGTAATAAAAAATATAAATACAATAGTTCAGTTTCTGTAACGGCAGTCGTGATTTTTATTCTTTTTAATATATTTACTTGTTTTGAAGTATTTGTTTGAGTGGGAGCACTATGTTTAGTTTTTTCTAACTTTTCACCTTTCGAGCACGACTCACTGATCAAGCTATTCACGCTACATGCTGTTTGAACGTTTGTGCATTGCAAGAAATTCCAAAACATTGCCAAGATCTGCCATGAAATTATGCCGCTACTCGAAGGGTTAACTGAGACCATTTGTGAGACTGTTTCGCGTCCGCACCTCTCCATTCAAATGAATTAAAACTCTTTGCTGAGCGTTCGTCAAATGAGTATGGCGCTTATCACCGGAGGCGATGCCTTGACTCCCCGACGAAAATCTCCTTTGAAAAATATGTTCAGAGAGAAGGATAACGGCCTCGGCAGAAAGGAATGGATTAAAAATAACGGAACACCACCCGGCGGAGAGACCGCGAATAAAAAAAGATTAGCGTGCGAATCAAACAGTTACAAGCTGGAGACGATAACATGTCGGTGTTTTTTAACAGCGAAGCGAGGTCCTGTTTTAAGGCACGGTATACCGAGTTAGAATAGTACGCGCACTCTCAAACGGCAGGGCGATGCGGGGATAGGATGCGAAGGAAGTGAACAGATAAATACGTCTCGGCGAACGCTGTTGGTTGGCGTTACGCGCGGGCGGAAGTTGGCAAATTTCTTGAACGTTTGAATATCTGCGTCGGCAGAGTAGTGGCCACATGGCGGCCACATGCGAGCCCTTAGGACTCGTGACGTCACTCGCTTCGATTTCAATTTCGTTCTAAGAGAAGCTACTACCTGTATACTGTGTTCGAGATGACCGTTTAGCATTTCGCATGACTGTATTTTTAGGACGCAGCGTAGGTCCTTATATATATGGGCAACGCGTTGTTCGATTTTCTTAGAATTTGACATGAATGTTCCTTGAAGTAATTAAAAATGACGTATTTGTAGAGATCTCTATTTCTTGTTTCGTTCTAGATAGTGGCCGTTTTAATAGAGAAGGAATAAAGAAAAGATTGTCCAATATAACATGTGATTATGACTAGTAGATAAATAATATATTGTTTTATATAAATATATACGCAATAGAGCGCTGTGGTGGTGAATAAATAGAAAAATTCAATATCACGTGATATATCTAAATAAAGAAGTAAGTCGAGTAGACAAATAATATATTTTCTATAAAAATATATACGAAATACGAAGGGGGCGGGGGTAGGAGTATATAAGGAGAAGGATTTGTGACATCAAAATTAGGTGTTTAACATGAACAACATAAGTATATAACATAACAGTTTTTTAATGGTAAATTATTATTAAATTAAATGCCTAAATTATTAGGTAAATACGCAAATATAGCTCTTGTGAATTAAAAAGAACTATATTAGCCAACGCCTTTTGTGTGTTTTATCACAAAATATCCAGCATTTCTTTCGAAATTTAGCCCTAAACTCATCGCTTTCGACATCTTTTTTGTGAGAGATAGGTCTGTAAAAGTTTATTTTACGGGAATACAAAAATGTGTGCAATTTGTCATTTTCATAAATACACCCTTCAATTTTGTATTCTGGTAAATGACACCGCAAATATGTATGTGATTATCAATAATTCTTCATTTTTGTTCAATTCTCTAGCCGTATCAATGACGATAATTATAGTTGGTTTAACTGCGATAGCCTATTTTCGATCTTTTATATGTTTTACAACTAATGATAACAATCAATTACGCTGTGGTACCTTAATGACATATACTCATCTATAAAGTTGAATTAAAAAAAATAGTTGAAAATACATGATGAGGAAAAACGATTTCTCATGTAAAATTTTAATAGCATCTTTCTTCTTACAGAGTCCTTCCTAAAGAATAGCGTATAAACTCAAACGAATTTTGCTTATCAAAAAAATAACAATATCCATAGATTGGTAACTCCACGTTTCTAGTTATACGTGTCAAAAGGTTTACCTCCTCTTTCTTGATAAGGTACACAACCTTCCGCGCGTGAGTAAAACACGAAAGAAAAATCTGTTGCTGCCTCAGTGCCTTCACTGAGGAAATACTTTTGCTCTGTTTTCAGATGAGCGAAAAGATTCAGACGGCCTGAGCGAGATGACTTGCTCTTCATGGGAAACTGCAGCCAGATGGATGGATAGGCTATAATTATTACCCCCTCACAGAGATCCTACATCACCGGATATATTGCAGGACAATATTATAAATGCTCTATTTATGGGTTAAATTTCAGAAGTTTAAATATACGAGCATATCTGATGAGTAAAGGCACCGCATCCTATAGTTTATATAATAGCACTGGCAAAAGGCATTCATTATGCAGAAGCGTGTCGTCCGCACAATAGCGCGTGTACCGCTCGTTGTGTACCCGCGTGTACCAACATTTGCAAGTCCTCCGTTTAGAGATCTATGTTTTTACTTGTTTTTACATGTTTTTACGATCTATGATCACATGTTTTTACGCGCAACGGATATGACCCAACTCATTTGTACCTGAGGACATATGTATATAGGCCTTATATGTCTTTCTATATCATGTATTTCTTCGGCTGCGCAACATTCTGTCCAAAACAACCATAAGAATGGTATACATGGCCTTGTGTCAGAGTATTTTGTCCTACGGAGTCGCGGCATGGGGCGCTACTACTAATGATAATCTGGATAGATTGACAAAAGTGCAGAAATTATTATTGAGAGTAATTCACAGGAAAAACCGACGTCATCCATCTGCCTTGTTATTTTCCCAATCCCATGTGCTATCAGCTAAACAGTTATTCATTAAGCAAGCACTTCTTGCATTCTACAAATCTAGAGATGACCACGCCCGAACTCAAAACAATCTGAACACAAGAATGTCCGCGAGTATCAATTATATAATTCCGTCAGTCAGGACAACATTTGCCCAGAGACATATATTCTACATAGCCCCAAAATTATATAATTCCCTTAGTGAAGACATGAAAAATTATCCTAACATAAAAATATTTAAAGTAAACCTTAATAGATGGCTACTTAAAAAGGGATATGTAAAATCTGATCAACTTCTTTGCAACGCACGACAATTTATTTAGTATCACTTATCTATTTTTCTTAATTAAATTTTATTAAATTACAACTATAAATATATATATATATATATATTATTACATAGCTATATTTTTTATAAAATTGGTATATTTATGTATATATACAGGTGGTGGGTCCAAATAATTTATTTAAAAAAAAAACACTTCATTTCTTAAAATTGCATAAAAATATGCACATCTAGAGACGGGCCAAATTATCGCCTAGTTAGATGTGCTATTGGCAGTAAAGGTCATGTAAGATGTGTTAAACCTCCCTATATTAATTATTAAATAATTTATATAATTATTATATGATTATATGACCTATGAATGAACTGTATACCTAATCCTATGTACCTAAATAAATAAATAAATAAATATCGATGAAAATGATTTGTTTATTAGTGGCAAGCTTGTAGTAGGTGAATCAATACGAGCAAGTAAGCAATTTTTTATATAAAATATATATAAAAAACATTTTACAACTTCTTTTCTTTAAATTTGTGTATCTTATTATTTATTTTTATTAACTTATTAGTGGATTTGACATTTTTAATATTCGATTATTTGTTTCAAGACTATCATATTATTAACACATGGCCTTTTCTCATATACGATTTCGCCAAACCGCAACTGTTCCATCTGGATGCGTTGGTGACAGCTACCTTAAAATCCTGGCTGGCCTAAGCCAAACCGGTTGACCTCTCGACTCTCTTCAGGTCCAGACACAATTTTGGGCTAGCTATTAAAATGCCCGCACTGCTCTATGTCAACTCCAGAATAACCAAAACTTCGATTCTGACCAAGTCACGCGGGCTTGCGTGACTTCTACAAAAAGTTTCTTGCTGGAATCAGTAAGAATGGCACTGGTCTGGGTATGGTATTAAAACCATGAGCGATGTGAACCTGAAGAAATCCCTCTCGCGAGGAGACTACGACAGCAACAGTATGGTTCATGCTGTTGGCCTTCAATGGCAGAATGACTGGACAACACTATGAATGGACGCGGGAGATGCTGAAATTTTACTTTAATGCCTTCTATCATACACATCCAGACACAGCCCTCCGTTCAGATATAACTCTTTCCTTCCTGTCTCGGAAGATGCCCCTTAATGTAGAATTAACTGTTCCGTGGCAATCAAATATCCCAAAAGACCACGAAAACAAATTAAATAAATACGATGATCTCGCAAATGCCGTCACCCGGAACGCCTTCACTATCCACCTTGATGTGGTAGAAGTTGGAGCTCGTGGACTGCCAGCAAGATCTCTGTTACATCTCTTTAAAGATCTTGGTTTCTGTAGGAAAAATAATCAACTCCGTTCTAGAGAAAATATCTAAAAGTTCAATTTGCGCATCTCAAATTCTATGGCTTCGATCGGGGAGTGAATGGGTGGCAAGGTGAACGCTCGCATGTGGCAAGACAGCTGTCCTAAAACTACCACAGCCGGTCGGTAGTCCAGAGTCCACCGCTCACCCCCCAGAAGTATAATAATAATATAATAATGGGACCTATCGCAGCTCCGTTTGTATCTATCTACTATATACGAATAATTATCTCTCTGGACATTGCTCTCATTATTTAATTAGGAATTTTCATAATTATATAATTTGGTATTTATTTTCTGTTCAATTGATTGATATGCAACTATGTAGTACGATAATTAATTTTCCATTATGACCTTACTATCGTGAATAATATGCGACACAATGATTCAAAGCAAGCGTATGAATGCCAACCCACTGAAGTAGAATTAGATTTTATTATATTGTATAGTACAGTCGCACATTTTCCGGGTAGCACTAGGAAAATTCATGACTATAATATTTTTAAGAACTGTTCTTATACGAAATGCTATTGGTGCCTTTAGAGCCGGTCCACACGATGCGGTGCGGCACCGAACCGCAAAGATTTAGCCGTATGGGCGTACACACGTACAGTGCACGGTGCGGCGCCGCAACGTTACAACGACGCCGCAGTGGGAGAATAGTGATGTAGTTAGTTGTACGTAGAACTAGTGAAATAAGGTAGTCTATGCCAATATATTTTTCGTTGGTACTCAATTTAAACACCGATTAAAAATTAACAAAAATACGTGAAAACAAATGAAACAGGCAAGCATGTACCCTCCTTCTACTGCACTTAACGACTGAGCGGTGCCGCTCCGGCGCATATTACCGGTATGCGTGCGGTGCGACGCCGGAACGCACCGTGTGACATACCATGGATATTTGTATGTAGGACGCCGCAGCGGCACCGCTCAGGCAACGCGCCGCAACGGCACCGCACCGTGTGGCTGGGCTGGGCCCTTGGGCTATTTTTGAGTATACAAGACAAACCGATGAGTTGTGTTTTGAGTTATTTTACTTCCACATTTTAAAATTAAATTTCCGCTAAATTGGACCAGTAGCTTACTATATATATTAAGAGGTCTATTCGCAGATATTAATAAAATATTGTGTGTATGTATTGTATGTATCGCAGATATTGTATGTATGTATGTATGCTGCTGATAACAGTTTGAGCTGTGTGGATATACATTATTTTCCATAATGTAAAAAAGCCGTAAAGACCATGAGGTGAATGGTTAATGGCTTTTAAAAAAAAACAATCATGTCGTAAGATCACGATTGCTGAAATATTACGAATTGTATAACTTTAAATGATATACGGATAGAGAGATAATCAACCTAAATATATTCTGATTAAATTCCAATTTTATTAAAATATTTAATACCCTGAGAATTACGTTATGAAATTAGTAAACAAGTTCAAAAAACATTTCGTTCAAGTTCATTTAAAACATTTGTTGACAAACGCCCCCCTATTTAAACTAAATTGAAGAACATTTTTAATGAATTGAAACCACTGTTATAGTTAAACTACAATTTTTAATTGAAATTCAGAAACATATATTTTTTTTTTAAAGATCCCGATTTATTTCTTTTGCATTTTTTAAATTTAATTGAAAAACTAATGAAATTGGGAAGATTTTTATTAGTCTTAGATGGTTTATCAACTTACTATCTTGAAACTGATATATATTATTTTAAAAATCGTTGTAGAAAAATCATAAAATTAAAGATTATCAAAAGAAAACTTTAATGAAATGAAACGTTAGACCTTTATGTAACTATTCGTTTAATATATAAAGTTGAAACATTTGTAATTATACCATTTATTTTGGTTATTCGTTGTGTTGTTTTAGCGCTTCCTGTAATCCCCCTTAAGCGATCCAACCTCCAAGATCTCCAAGCAAAAGTATTCCGAACCCAAACACAATCATTAACTTCATCCAAATACAATTAAGTAGTTATCCTCATTAGGCACGCTATCAAACAAGAACAAAATATGGGGTTAGCTAAGTACTTTCCTAGAAAACAAATAAAGACAGGACGCAGTAGTCGTCTCAAGATAACTAAATTATCTACCATTACCAAATTACTCCCATAAGAGAAGTTCTTTTACGAGCGGTTGAGATTGGTTAAGACTAGAGTCGACGATTCTCAAACTTTTCAAGTCGCGTCTTTTTCTGTATAATAGGCCCGATTGCGTTTCTTCGTGAACTAAAATCGGAATCAGTTAATGCGCCGACACAGCCCAATACGTTAGAGTGAAATATGAAACGAGTGATTTTCCTGCATCTACTAATCGAATATAAAGCGGTATAACCTAGGACCGGACGAAACTAATTGTGATGGTTTTATATTCGGCAAGTAGCTTTTATGCGGGAAAAGATAATACTGTTCATTTTTACAAGCTTTATATTAGCTTGCAATGTTCGTATGTAAGTTGTCCGTTTCAAAATTTGCAAACCATTTTTCAACCACTTGCTGGTATCCGATTGAGCTTGGCGTACTCATGTAAGTTTGGTGACAATGTAATATTAGGGTACCAAAGAGCTGATTTGATGATGAAACCGGGATGTAGGGACTGAAATCCTAGATGACAAATAGTAGGGCGGTCGAATTTGGCCTACTATGTTTTGTTATCATGAGTAGTTTCCATTACACATGATGGCGAGGGTCTGAAGATGGAGCCGTAAGATTGCCACTGGAACTCCCTAATCGAAAGTGCTAAGATAGTCGAGTTTGGAGTCGTTTGTTTTGTTATCTGCAGTACTATCCATTACACTTGGTGACGAGGGTCTGAAGATGGAGCCGGAAGATCGCCACTGGAACTCCCTGATGAAAAGTGCTAAGATAGTCTTTGGGATCGTTTGTTTTGTTGTCATAATTACTTTCCATTACACATGATGACGAAAGTCTGTAAATAGAGTCAGGAGATACAAGTAAAGCTTGTTTTTAAAAATTCTTTTTTACTTTTAATTTATAAATTCCGCTCTAACGCACTACTCTGTCTCGTTCGCATAAACTATTCTCCGATATTAGTTCACGATAAAACGCAATTGAAACCTCCGTTAATCCGATTCGTATCAGGCCAGTCATTTTGTGTCCACATTGAGAGAAAAACTTCCAGCATCCGCAATGGTGAAACGGAAAATGTATTGCATACAATAAATCTTCTTTTAGGTTTATAGCGTATTCATACGCCTATTCATTTAACTGTATGTATGTAAATGCCCGCCCAAGCATAAGTTTGTTTAGGCCATATAATAATATATCATATAATAATTAAGTTTAAATTTTTGCTGTGAATTTAGTAGTTTACTTAAATATAATTTTATTTGATGGTTTAAATTGTAATATTATTTGTAACGCTTTCAATATAAAAAGCTACGTTTGGATTCCGTCTGAAAGACGGATAAAGTTAATTTTATGATTAGACATAACACAGTTCTAAGCAATGATATGACGGTAATACAATTGCACTAGATGTTACCACGTTCTTACATCGAAACACCATTATTAATGGCGCCTCTGCAAGGTAAACCGTATGAGTCGTTTACCAATGGCCCAGAAAGAATGGTGTATTATGAGTATTTCTAATATGTTAAAATGCAACAGCTAGGTTGTATCGCTTCAAGACACAATCGCGGCTAGCAGTCCGTTTACTCAAAACAACGAAAAGGTTACGACTTCTATGTATGAGTGTAGTTTCATAGCGCGATAATAGATGGCGAGCTCATCATTTAAACCGTAATGTTAAACGATCGAACGCGAACAATATAGTCATTTTAGTATCGCTGTTGGAAGTAATCCAAGATGGTCATCTTGGTTGGCTGGTTGGTTCATAGCAGGTGAATGACATTGCAAAAACTGGTAATAGAGGAATCATTTTACGGTTCGCATTGTTAACACGGCATTACAGCACTGGAACTACATACTTACACAAATCGTAGCGTGCTGATTGCCTTGCAACGATGATTTGTCGCAATAGTGCTACACACTGCTTACGTGGTTTTAAAGGTTATACGCCATTGCGGCAATGAATCGGCTTATTCAAAAGTATTGGCAGGATGCATCTCGCTGAACCACAGTGGCTTTACAATAATGCTACGTAAAGGCAGACAGGCAACTAAGATATGCAGCGTGTATAATACATTCATACTTGTAAAGTCGGTAAAGACTATTTGCGTACCAAAAATGGTCATAGGTACACCATATTCATACATTATCGACCATGGTGTCACGTCTGGTCGGAACCATCTCCTCGTTTGGCCATTATTTTAATTAGGAAGATCGTTATTGAAGAATATCTCATCTTTGATTTTTTCTAAGTGCATTATTTATAGCGAAACCTAGCATGACTAACTTCTTAAGCTTATTTACCTTACATTGCCGCGAAAACTTTTATCGGGCCTATTAGATAATAAATAACAGAGAAAGCAAAGGAAAAGCGGAAGCATTCGCAAAGCTTCATCCTTTGGTAACTAGGCTAATATATCATCTTATCTAGTTTATGTAGAAATAAATATATTATATTACTGGATAATATTTGAATGATTTAATTATTGAGAAATAAAACTACAAACGTGCACTAGCATTACCAATGAATGCTTCTTTTATATTCTGGCCCCATGTTTAACAAAAAGTTTAGACAATAATATTATTTGTATATCTTTAATATAGGATACTAATATCAATTTTATTTACTGTGGGACTAGACCATTTAATTACTGTACTTTATTCATTATAGACACTTTATCATATACTTTTTTTACTTAACATTTAAATAGAATACATTGTAGTATATAAATACAATACAATATAATATAAAATATATTATAAATACTCAATTAAAAACACCCCCCCCCCCCCTACACACACACATAAAACATACGCATACTTATCCTCTCTCTCTCACACACACATACACACACCCTCCCACCGTATCCTTTACTCCCCCAGCAAACATACACTTTACGCACAAAACTCTCAAGTAATGGTAATATGTTTTGTATGGGCAAAAAAGTAATATGTTGTATATGTGGAAATGGGCAAAAAAATACTAAAGTTTACTAGAATTAAAATAATTATAAATTTGTAATTCACAGGATATCCGTCCCCGGTTTTAAATTTTTGAATGTATAAAAGTTTCTAATTCTGTAATATATCATACTGTGTGTTTTTCTGAATAAAAAGAAATATTTTTAATAACCATTTTCAAAACGTCAATGGACTTTTAAGATACCTATACATTATAACTTACAAAGTGAATAATTTTCCTTTTGGTCAATAATTTATAATACATTATTCTAGTTTGGATTAAAGGTTTTGCAGTAAGCGTAGATGTAATCATTATATTACAACTTTACAATGTGATATTGGTGTACATTATGTGTAGTAATATCCTATCTTTATTTGTAAAGCATTAGCAATCAACATTTACAAAATTGTGTAACCATGTTTCTAGTTTCACGTGTCAAAATTAACGGCTAACAAATTGAGTGCCCATAAAACCCGATCCTCTACGGTGTGAAGCGATAGGCAGTGAAACAACTTGTGGAATTTGTGCATCGTGTTAGACTGGTCAAAATATGCTGCGGTTTCACAAAACAAATAGGAAGTCGTTTTACTTGACACTGCACCTGACCGCCACAAAATTGTATAAGCGATACGGCGGAACGGTGAGAACTCGTTGCGGGAACGAGTTGCTCGATGTTATTTATTTATTACTCTCGCAAATGAATTAAGTTAAAGTTCTATTGACATTCTGAATTGGGAGCTAATGGGCCCTTGCTGGGTTGGCCACGAAGACCCATTCTGTTCAGGGTTGGTCACACTCACGGGTCAACACCCATCCGGCGGCCTCCACGCATGAAGTGCGAGCCCGGGCAGGACTCTGGCCTTAGGGCTAGTTTCCCCTAGGAATCAACCTTCTGGCGCTCCTGGACGGTCTGCCCACCGTGCAACTGCTCTTGAAACGACCAATCAGTTACCTGATACCGGGTGAAGAGCCGGGCAAAGGATGCCGTGGTCCCAGATACACCGAATCCGGAATCACCGCTACGCAAGGGAGAGGACCGCGCAAGCGACCTCGAACCCGTAACCAGACATAAGGCCGGAGAAATCTGTCCGAAACTGTTAGCCAAGGGGCGAGGTGGTCCCACTGTTTTACCTTTCTAGTGCCTCGCCGTAAGGCGTTGGACTCTAGCGGGTTCGTGGTTTTTGCTGGACGGTAGATTTGTATCCTCCACTATGTCTTCTATGCTCACCTCACAGAAGATAGAACGATCATTATCTTTAATTCTTCCCGGGGTGACGGGTTCGACCGTTGTAGTCGACAAACCACAATGCCCATGGGTCTGTTTGTCTGACTATTTGCCTACCTGTCTGTCAGACTGTGTATACGTATTCCTCCACGATAGCGCTTAAACGCTTAATCAGATTAAGTAATTCGGGTTTTGCCTAAAAACCCGGTTTAATGAGGTTTTCGTGTTGAACCGGTTTAAACAGGTTTTTTACAATCACTAAATGACAAACTTTGAGATGTTGCATGTCAGGTACTAAGACATGCAGAAAGTAAAAATATAGAAACCTTTATTTAAGGGGGGCTAGAGGAAGGAACTTCAATATACGGAAGCGCAAAAAACAAAACAAACCAACGCATAATCAAAATAAAAGGTATAATTATAAATCTTTTAGTTATACATTTTATTTTATTTAACGAATCGATAGACGAAGACGACAGTTCGATGTCATTAAAGTTTTATTGATTAATCTTCTATATTTACCATTAATATTTAAATAAATATCAATAAAATGAGCTAATATTGATTTACGACTTTAAAAGCACGACTATTAAAACAGCAACTTGTCTGCGTCAATTTCTAAGTCAGTAAGTTGATTATTCCTCTAATAAAGTTGAAAAAATTCCAAATTTCATAAAATTTTCAGTAAAATTCAACTAAAAAAAAAACAAAATAAATAAATAAATAGATATAAACGAATATATGGCGTGAAGTTTGTAACACCCGACGTTTCGGCGACGTTGCAGCCGCCGTTGTCTAGGGTACAATGCTCAGTCTACCCTAGACAAAGGCGGCTGAAACTTCGCCGAAACGTCGGGTCCTACAAATTTCACGAGGTAAATTCGTTTTCTATCCTATTTATAATAGACTGGAGTAAGTATCTGGATGGGCCAAACTGTTTGGGTATTTGTTTTAAATATTTATTCTATATTTGAAGGATAGACCTTGTGGATATGGTTTGATAAGATGTCAGTATATTGGTAATTTGAATTCGGACCAATACATCGACATCTTATCAAACCATATGATACGGGAGCTCCACAAGGTCTATTTTTCCAACGAGGGAATTTTTCGATAGGATCTCGCCCCATGGCATTCTTCGAAAAAAAATCAAACAGTTTTTCACACAGAACCAAATCACTGTACTTGAATGGCCGGAAACTCCCCCGATCTCAACCCGATCGAAAACCACTGGGCCATTTGCAAAAAAACGGCTCTCCAAGGTGGATTGTACAATGAAAACCAAGATGATCACTGCAGTAATTCAAGTCTGGTTTCTCGATGATGAACTGAAAGGAAGCTGTTAAACCTGGTAAATTCTATGCCTACATGAGTGAAAGGTATTATCAACGCAAAAGGAGGACACGTTCTATATTAAAACTAGCAATCTATAACTACCAGTACTGTTTTTGTATGTTTATGTCCAATAAAGCACTATTTGACTAAAAATACTCTTTGTTCCAATTAATTCGCACGGTACTCTATATGTGCAAACTTTATGGTGATGGGTGAAACGTTGTCAGAGTTTATTAATCTCGGACAGACAGACAGCTAGACAGACAGACAGACAGATATACCAACATCAATTTATATATACCCGTATATAGATAAGTAGACTAGCTGTGTGTGATTTAATATTGTACCATTAACATCACATCCTCGAATCATGGTTTTCTCCGACCGCTGGTTCCCCTTGCCGCGATAAGGTATATCGTGTCAAGAGGCACCAAATAATATAGTTGAGTAATCTTCAATCATATCAAAGGTAGATATTAAAGTAGGTAAATATTTCTTATCAAATCACACGTGCTATGGTACATTCCAACGTACCTACCAGATAAAATTTATGATCTATGTCTGCCTTGATATAATTTGATAAGAAACCGAAACATTTTTTTTTTGCAAATTTTGATAGATATTTATCATTTTATGTAATATGTTGCTAAATAGGTACCTACTATACTTATTTATTGGCAGTGTGGCGCCACGGAACCATCTATCATTTATCTATCCAATCCAAGGCTACGTTTTCACTCTTCTGGGAGTGCCTTATCCTGCAGGAATGTGATCGATGAATGTGTAAGTTGTACCCTATCTTGTCTGAAGGGTGAAGTGGTGTTCCAACCAAATCCCTGTCGCCAAGACTGGCGGTCGTTTCTCTGGATTTTACCTGTATAGGTTCACCTCATAAGATTCAGATCAGGGTTGTTGCAAATATCAGAATCAGCATCAGCATCAGCGGATTATCAGCATTGGTTTCAACAACAGCATCTGCATCCGGCTGATTTTTATATTTTGCTGATATTCTGATCGGGACATGACCTTGAAGGGCGGAGCTTAGCATCTCCGCCAGCAAGTATTCCTAGCGAACTATCAGCGGCTAACTTAAGTATAATTTTAAGTACACTGTTTCATGTCTCCCGTAAAATTAAATACAGGCATTTGTTCTCTTTCTGCGTTAAGTGAGTGATGGAATAAATACTTTTTATATTCGGTCAGTTATATCTACGAGTATAATTGTAATATCACTTATAAATATTTACGTTGTACGTTTCCGAAACAATAAATAAAGAAATATTATTTTGTTAATTATATGTAACTATATGGGAGTTATATGTAATTAATAATGCGGAAGGCAAAGGGAAAACCACCGCATAACTCCTTCCCAGGAAAATCATTATGGCTGATTACAATAAAACCATGGCCCTTAATAATAATAATAATAATAATAATAATAATGATTATAAATTAAAATAGAAATCATTAAAATATATATATTTTAGATCTTTCCTGACACAACCTGACACAACCGTGGCACTCTAGTGTGACTCCCGAAGTGAGCTCGCCTTAACACAGGGGTGCCTAGCAAGGCGGGCTCGGCTGCTCTTTGCTTAGCATAATAGAAATATTATCATTTGCGTTTATCGTATGCCCTATGTAACCTAGGCTCAGACAGATGTATAATGCGTATATAACTTTAAAAGCATACGACGGCATTGTATAAATTGACATTTTATTTTCTGTTGTGCTCATGAATTTGAATGTATATGTATGTATATGTAAATAAATAAATAAATAAATAAATAAATCCCCGGCAGACCTTAGATGGTCAAAGGGTGCGGAGAATCCCCGGGGGGTTAGCCATTAAGATTGCGTCATGTTATGCTCAAAGCATGTATGGTTCAACTCAAGCACCACCGATTTGTTCCGCGCCGCAAAATGACGGACCCAAGTGGCCATATTGACCGCCGACCTCCGATAGCAGATGGCACCTTAAGAAGAAGATGTGGGAGTTATCCGTTTTATCAAGAATTATACTCGTCGACACACAATTACAGCGTTGATAATGCGCGCTCATCCAAATTTAAAATTATTATCAATTTCCGTGTCCATTCAAAAGCTGCCGAAGTCATTGACTGTAACTAGTAACCGCCGCCGTGTCTGCGGCGGTGATTGATAGATATGGGAGATTATTCAAACACTAACGGTAAGTAGTACACAAAAACTCGAATTTGGGTACAGCATGTTGTGCAAAAACGGAGAAGCGTGATAAAATCATCGAGAGGCCAGCGTCACAGATTAGAATGTGGGCGTCTCAAATACCAGATGCGGCATTTTCTCATTGTGATGCTTGATTTCAATGTGAATTAACGATTACACTATGTAAAATCCGACACACACATTCGGGTATATGAAGTAATTATTCCATGTTTCTAGCGACAAAACAAAACTAGAGCGACCTGGATTACAATTCAGCTGCGTAAAGATACGTTTCCCATGCCACGCATGTGTCAGACGCAGTGCGTCTGACACATGCGTGTTTTACCGTTAGTAATTACTACAAATACCTGATTTATGTGTATCTGATTATTTACAATATATTTTATCTAATCTGATTTTATATAATATAATCGTTAACTCAAAGCTGTTTGACACTCGAGTGATAATAATTGATTTCGTGTTGATTGCAACGAGTACGATTTGTAGTAGTAGTCTTTACAATGAGCGAGAACGATTTGCTATACTTACTGTTAAAAGAAAATGGAAATGAAAAAATATTTTTGCAAGAAGAAATGTAGAAGAGAAATGCTGACGTACCAGGCATGAACATGACTTTTTCAATGCATTAATTAATCGGCATATATTGAAGATTATTCCGCTGCTTCCTTTCATACTTGTAGTTTACTGTCTATTTTTTATACAGAAAGCATGCCAAATCATACACATTTTACCAATTTTTCGTCTTCCATAGCGGTAAAAAACACTAGCGAAGTAGTAATATCCACAGTGCGCTGTCAACCTCCGATCGCAGTGCATCTGTGTCTATGACTATAGACTGCTTAGAAGCGACACGTACGGCCTCGCGTCACTACTCGTCTCGATCTGGCCCACAGCCGCAGGTGAAGGAGAGGACTCCACAGTATATCAGCCAGTAGCGTCTCTTAGAACAAAATTAAAATCGAAGTGAGCTACGTTAAGAGTCCTAAGGGCTCGCATATGGAAGCCATATGTCTGCTACTCCGCCGACGCAGATGTTCAAACATTCGAAAAATTCGGCAACCTTCGCCCGCGCTCAGGAGTTCGCCGAGACGTACCCCTCTGCCCACTTCCATCGCACCCTACCTGCAACGCCCTGTCGCTCGAGAGTGCGTCTACTGATCTCTCTTTGTACTGTGCTATAGCAGTGTACTGCGTCAGATGCAAGCGTCTGACGCGGCATAGAAGATACATTTACAGAGAACGTATATTTGTATATTTGTAAGTCGAAAATGTATATTTACAGAGAATGTAATGAAACCAGTGAAAGTAGCGTATTATTAATCACACAAAGTCTATAGGTCGATATTTAATGATAATTAATATTACCGCTTACATCGAAACATCGATAAATCGATATTTGGCAACCTGCGTCGTCCGCAACCTACATTAGTCACCGACTTGTGAGCGACATTTTGCTTGTTATGAATTTGAAATATTTTGTATGTTATAAAATAAGCCTTGCAAACCTAATTCTCAAACAAATATGTTTAGAACAATACGTCAACCACTGGAACAACACGCCAGGGTTGAATCAATCCAAAGCGCTAATTAGGGCCTACGGCCAGGCCTTATCGCTTAATAGGAACAATTTACGCATACTGGTGAGGCGCTCACGGGGCATTGTGGCCTGAACAAACACATGTTCAACCTCAAGCTTCGAGACACAAAAATGTGCAGGTTCTGCCAAGGGGCAGAGGAAACTCCCCTGCACCTCATGTGCGAGTATGGCCCGCTGATGCGTATAAGATACACCCACTTGGGTGGTCATTACCTCCAACCCGAGGAGGTAAAACAATCTGGCGCCAAAAGCCTGTTGCGGTTCTTAAATGACACGCGGCTTAGCGCAGAACTATAGAAGGCGGCGAACACAATAGATTAGCAATGGTCGCAGTGTTACAAGGCTCATAAAGACCTTAGAAAAGCCCAACACATCAAATAATAATAATAATCCAAAAGCTGTTGATCCGCTAGCTAAACCGGCCACGCTTCGCTGTGGCTCAGTCTGATATGCAATGAATGAGAAATGCACCGATGACGAAGCGCACCGAAGACTTCACCGGTGCAGGAAGACTTTTGCCCCGCGTATTCGAATGCAATGTTGTGTCAACGTGTCAAGTCAATTGACTGACTGCTTTTCGAGTTTTACGAACACAAACGATATGAGTGTCTAAATCAATCGATATGAGTGTCCTAATAAAATTTATTGAACGATATATCCAAAGGATGACGTTGTAAAATCGGGTATTATTTCTTGCTAAGGAAGGTTTATAAGTATAGAACAGAATAGAATAACTTTATTGTGCTATAAAAATATAACCTAATAATGAATATTACACTGGTTTTATAAAAATGACAAGCTATGCACAAATGACGGACTTATCGCTTATAAGTTTAGATTATATTATTACTATAAGTAAGATTTATATTATTTCATATTTTTTAGCACTGCTTTTATAATTGTATTTATATATTTTATTAAATTATAAATATGTTTATACCATACAGCATTTATTATTTATTGAAATCGTATTTACGTATATGTGTATTTGCCATATTGCATTACCTACAATGTATTATTCTTACAAATTTAGTATTTTGATTTGTATTATAGTGTTATTTATTTATTATTGTATATTATTCAATCTTAACCATTCAATTAAGGTACATTCATTAATTATAAAAATAAAAAGTTTTTTACGTTAATTAGGCTAATTGTTACATAAGTTGTATTACTTATTTTAATTAATTAATCTGACCCGCCTAGATACGGGACAGTTTTGTTCTGGGTGGGCAATGAGCATTAGCTGCATTTCGGTGTTCAATTTTTCCGAGTTACTTATAACATTGATAACAATGGGGCTAAATGTACAAAAATTAAATGAATAAAGTATTAAACCTTAAGTCCGTGCTTCGCAGATTTAAGTGCATGGTATTAATAACTACCTACTATTTTAATCTCCTCATTGGTGTCGCGTATTCGAATGCAACTGACTAAATGTAGAGTTTTGAGACCACAAACATAAGCAGTTTTTTTATATAAAGATAATGTAATTAAATCGATATGAGTGTCCTGATGAAATTTATTGAACGATATATCCAAGAGATGACGTTGTAAAATCAGGGATTATTTCTTGCTAAGGAAGGTTTAAATAAATTCGTGCTTCACAGATTTAATTTCATAATGATATTAATAACTATTAATTCAATTTGTTTATTAGTGTCGTATCTGTTGAAAAAGCACATCGTTTAGTCTGTGTTGCGTGGACGCGACCACTTTAAAATCATCGGCTCTCTGTTGTCAAGCAGTTGGCCTGATAATGAAAGAAGAATGACCACCGTAGTAGCACTTGGCGTAGGGTACTTATCTGAATAGTCGCGTGGGGCCCCACTATGAGTGGCAGATGGACACTTAGTAAATATATTAGCAATCAAAATAAAATATGCGATGATTCTTGCAGTCTGGTCTATTAAAACAACCTGAAAAAGGCGGACGCCAATACTTTTAATTTTTATTTATATGTATACATATCTATATACTGGAATTTATTTTCCTTTCCTATATAAAATATGATATAAATACACACTTAAATACAAACCCACACACACACTTACAGATGCAGGCATACTCACACTCTCTCTCACACACACTCTCACACATTCACACACACACCCTTCCACCATCTGCTTTACTCTCCCAGCAAACGTACAGATACGCACCCAATTTTAAGCAATTGTATTGTGTTTTGTAATATGAATAGGGGAAAAAACTACTAAAATGTACCAGAATTGAAATAAATAATAATTTGTAATTCATAGGAAATCCGTAACCCGTTTTTATTTTATATTTTTTATTTTTTTTGTAATTCTGTATAAGTACTGTATCATACTGTGTGTTTTCCTTAATAAATAAATAAATAAATACTCACACTCGCACTATTTTTGCATATTTCCCTAGCAGGTACTCTCAGAAAATAGCTATGTAAACATAATTTATTATGTGTACGAAAATAAACTTCATGCGAATTGCTTTTTGTGAAAACTGGAGATGTCTTGAGGTCCTCATTTAGGAAGCTACTTATGTATATCCAGTAGTACCACCGGCAAAAGCTGTGGCCCAAGTGTCAATGTGGCACATCAGAGCATCTTAGAATTGGCCAAGGAAACGTTCCACCATAGGTACGGTCGGCAGATGGATGGTAGCTGGACGTTCATTATCACTTCGTTATCACCGATGAGCACGCGGGGTTTACCAATGTGGGTAAATGACGGTGGAATATAAGTTACTATTGTTCGATTACAGTATTTGTGTGATTAGACTAAGTGTAAAATAATAAAATGTAAGCGCCAGATCGTCGATCATCGAGTACGTTCAGACGTGAGTCTAAGAATGATATAATATAACATCAAAATCATGACGATAAAACAAAATTACAATGTTGCACCCACAATTACAATGTTACAATACCTACAATACATCACAAAGGTCAATAAAATCAGGATTCAAATTTTATTACGTTTATTAGGACGCTACGTCGTATCAATATCCGAGCGTAACTATTATTTAATAATATATAGGTTTAGCTAATGAAACTGTACTTGCAGTAAAAAATATAAATAAAAATATAATAACAATACCTATACATATTATATTCAAGTAACAACTATATAGGTACATAAAAGAATATAATTCCATGTATTTGAAAGAAATAAAAAATGTACATCAAATGCAAATAAATTATAATATAATAAATCTACATCAGGAAGGAAAAATTCGAATTAGATTTGTTCAAGTTAAGTACTTAAAAATGAAGAAACCTGGCATCCTTATTCTATCATTGCGCTTTAGAATTCGAATGGCATGTTGGTACATTCTCATCACCCTCTTCAATAGAATGGAAGGCTGGATACTCAGACCCTCACTCAGACCCTGTATAAAAAACTGAGGGCCTTTAAATGTGGGTTTACAGGAGAATGCTTCGCACCTTATGGGCAAATAGTGGTACTAAAGCGGTCCTAAAGGTATAAAGAAAGACGTAAAGGTATAAAGCATATACTTATGGATTGAGAATGAAGAATTCATTTAGGTTTACATTAAAATTGTCGCTAGAAGACGGACTTTAAGAAGAAATACTAAACCGGAAGAAGCTACGCATAATGCGCGTCAAATTTTACGACTTTAAGATAAAACAATCTCCCATACTATACACGTAATCAGAGGGCAAACAGACGTGTGTTATCAATCATAATGGAATTGGATACGATAAGAAAATGCGTGCCAAAAACGCAGTATTGTGATGCATTTCTTTCGTACAACATACTTTTAAAGTAAATTAAAAGTGGTTTTTTTATTTAAAAAAACAAGCTTTTCTTTCCATCAGGAAGTTCCAGTGACAATCTCGCGGCTTCATCTGTAGACCCGCGTCATCATGTGCAATGGAAAGTACTCAAGACTACTAAACAAAAGACCACAAACTCGACTATCTTATCACTTCCCATCAGGAAGTTCCAGTAGCAATCCTCGGGCTTCATATTCAGGCCCTCGTCATCATGCGTAATGGAAAGTACTCAAGACAACAAAACAAACAAGCCCAGACTCGACTATCTTAGCACTTTCCATCAGTAAGTTCCAGTAGCAAGCTCACGGATCCATATTTAGACCGACGTTGTCATGTGTAATGGAAAGTATTCATGATAACAAAACATACTATCCCAAATTCGACTGTCCTACAATTTGTTATCAGGGAGTTCCAGTCCGCCATCATCACGGCTCCATCATCAAATCAGCTCGATATCAGCATAATATTGCATTATCACGTAACTTACATAATTCTGCCAAATTTCAGCTCAATCGGATACCAGCAAGTGGTTGAAAAACGGTTTGATAATTTTGAAACGGACAACTTTCTTACATACACGAACATTGCGTAAAAATAAAGTTTGTAAAACACGTTTCTATTTTGGTAATTTAGAAGAAAACAGGAATCGTCTTGGTTAAATACCATTATGTACTAAATTCCTGTGAAACAATATCTTGTGCAGTATCCTGAAACAGTATCTATGCAAATTTTGCTATTGTCTATGTTTTCACTTGTCTATATAAGCTTATTGGCCGCCCACAAACTTATCCAGGACGCACTAAAAAGTCTACCTCGGATGTCTTTGAAGTTTTATACCGTAAATAAGCTGTGTTGGCTGAAGAATCAATAAAAGGCTAAAGAATATGGCCGAAGAATCAATCTTATATAAGACAAGTCTTAATAGATCGAATTTTCCTACAGTTTAACTGTCTCGTTTGTAAAAGTTCTCAACGTTTATTAAGTATGTAAGCCCATAGTTTACAATTTCAGAAAAATCAATAACATTGTTCTGTTATCAGTGTAAAATAAAGAATAGACGATCAGATGACGCGTTATCGATATAGAAGTTACTTTTATATTGTATATTATTACACTGTATGTAAATGAATACACTGGGTATACCGATAAAGTACGAAAGGAATTATAGTACTTCAAAGAGTGTGAACCTTCTCTCGACGATTAAACAACAAAATATCGGATACGCTGGCCATGTTATCAGAGGTAGAAAATACCAACTTCTGTAACTTTTTATCTAGGTCCACATACTAGATTGGGTGAGAAACAGAAGAAATATGCAGATTTTCTTGGCTGAAGAATACAATACATCGCATGGAATGGTACACAATTACTTGTTCTGGAGAGCTATATGTGAAGTCGAGATAGCCATGATAGATTATAACCAAATTAAGCGATCAGGGAGTTAATGGGCCCTTGCTCAGTTGGCCACGAAGACCCATTCTGTTCAGGGTTGGTCACACTCACGGATCAACACCTATCCGACGGCCTCCACGCATGAAGTGCGAGCCTGGGTATGACTCTGGCCTTATGGTTAGTTTCCTGGACGGTCTGCGCTCCTGGACGGTCTGCGCATCGTGCGGCATAAGCCAATCGATTGCGCACTCTGACTAACAGTTAATAGTTTCAAGGCGATAGGTGAGGGCAGCAAACCCCGCCCACCGCCCGGGCAGTTATAACGACGAGGGTCGTCTTGTCTGCCCGGGATGTCGTGCTACGACAACCCTGCGCGTACCAGAAGGGTAGAACGCGCAGGGGGTGAAATAGGGTAAACCACCCCCCCCCCCCCGTACCGCCCCGAGAACCCATTTATTTATAATAAAAGGTATTTACAAAAGAAAAATTAACAAAAATAATACTAAATTTACCATATTCACAAAAGAAAAAAAAACAACAAATATCATAAATTTAGGGCCGGTAAGCGGGGTAGAGGACGCTCCAGAAACGATGATGGTGGAGGCGCACGGTCCATGGGCAGGTCTCGGAGCAGCCACGGGGGGGAGGAATCCCTGGATCCTGCAAAGAACGAAACGCCCCTCGGGGCGGTAAAGAGACGGACACAAAGACGGGCACTTCGGGCTGGAAGTAGCCGCCGAATCACGCCACCAAGGAAGAGGGTACCCCCTGGGGGGTATCCCGAGGCCTCATGCTCTCCCAAGAAGCCACCCAGTGCTCCACAAACTCGCCAAACGACTGGAAGCAGCTCCTACAACTGACCAGATCCGGGTACCAAATCGGAGAGCGCCCAACGCACGCGCCCACTGCATCCATCAATTTCTCCCGTGCAGCCGCTAGAATTGGGCAAGACCAAATTACGTGTTCCGCAGTTTGGCGACCATACCCACAGGCGCACCGGGGGTCATCGGCAAGTCCAAAGTCAAATAGTTTGGCTCTGAACTCTCCGTGGCCCCCAACCAGCTGCGTGGTATGGTGGTAGAACCGCAGAAACGAATTTGCCATCCGCACTGCGACGGACGGGAAAAAGCAATGGGTGAGGCGGCCCGTACCCCCGGCGTCCCATCTAGCCTGCCAGACACGCAAGGACTCCACCCGAATCAGGCGGACAAACTCCCCAGCTCGGTGCGCCACCGGGTCGATCGACAGGCCATGAAGGACTACCGGATCGCCCCGGCGGTACCGCGACAACGTTGCACGCTCCAGAATCTCCAGGTCAATCGGCAGAACGCCAGCGATGACGGGTAACGCAAGAGTGGACGTCGTTCTGTACGCCCCGGTCAGGGCCACGAGAGGGATGCGCTGTCCGCGCGGCAGCGCGACACGCGTCGCCTCAGGAACAGCAGACTCCGTCCAAGCGCGTGCGGCATAAGTCGCACGCGGGACGAAGACGCCCAGAGAGCAAAGTTGATTTTTTTCCCATGTAAAAAGTTATCTAAATTCTGAAAAAAAACTCTTGAAGCAAGGTCTGGCAAGTACGGTGGGTGACCAAGAGTCCTTAGCCGCAACTCCTTCTACTTTCCGAATGTTTGCAGTGAAATCTGTGATTATACGTTGTCATGCAGAAACAGTGGCGATGAGCGATTGATCAGGCTCGGTTATTTAATCACGAGCTTCTCCATCATTGTTTGCAGTTCGTAACAGTTCACATTTACGGTAACTATATAGCCAGTCTGCAAGAAGCTGTAATAGAAAATACCGGCACAGGATCTCACATTTGAAAATAATGCCAATTTTTAACATCACCATGGTTGCAAAAACGAAAATATTTGAGCAAAAACAAACGACGGAAAGACAAATAAATAGCTGATTCTTAAAAAAGAATAACATGGACTTGAATTAAAATTTATTTGAATTTTAAATTCCAGCTCAAACCCACGTAATTACATAGGTAAGGACCCAATAGATAGATGTATATTTCCGAAATGTTCTCAATTAGATATTTCATTTGACACTTACACGATAAATTTATGCTAATTTATTGATATTTGAAGATTTCGACATTTAGACAACAATTTACTTGATATTTGGATAATTATGACACTCGGGAGTACATAACGGTTCTAACAATACCTCACACTTCTAGATCGGGCTAAGCGTTTAGATGTTATGGTGGAATAAAGAAACGGAAAGCAATAATAGATGAACCCTGAACACATTATACTCCTTTTCTGTTGGGCAGTCGTGTAAAAATACAATGAATGACCATAAATTAATTAATTAATTCGCAAAATATTCTCCATGAGAGTTAACACATTTCTTACGTATAAACTAATGTTCATAGCATTTATTACACTCCTCCGTGGCGAACTCGACAATTTATTTTTCATATTCTTCGCCATTCTCTTCTGACGATGAAAATCTTTGACCGTGTAGTTACTTCTTATTTTTTAGGAACAAGAAGAAGTCACGAGGTCCAAGTAGAGACTTAAGGGAGGATGGCTAATGATTTCTACGATTTTCACCTTCCGAAATTCGTTGCCTGTCTGGCCGTGTGAGAGCTAGCCTTGTCCTGGTGCAAGATGATGCAGTGTTTATGGTTGCATTAACGGAGTTTGTCTATAGCTTCCGCCAAGCAAACGGTCGTGTACCAAATAATATTCAGGGTATGGCAAGAGCCGGATAGTAGCCTCACTTTTCAAAAAATCTGTATTATTGAAAATTATGTACTTACTAAGAATAATGCAACATGTATATAAAAACTTAGGTTTTAAATAAAAACATAGGTTAAATATTTTCTTTAATAAAAACAGCTTTAGGGTAAAAAAAACCGCTTAAAGGGGTCTTTACCATCTATTTACCACCTATTTTACCGTACTATAATTACATACAGGTCAATTTCTAGAACTTAGTAAACATCCCTCAACATCACGAGTTGTATAATACATAAATCCGGCGACTGCAAACGTGATTATCGCTGAATTTTCCTCGTCACGTCTGAATCAGCACGTTCTTAGTAGAAGTGTCACCGCACCTTTATATGCATACTCGTTTTCATTAGGTAATTTTCGCAACGTAAACCTGTTTTATTGTATACATATAGTCTTTCCAAGAATAGCCACGAAATTCCTTAGGTTTTGTCATACCTGCTTTTATGACGTACATTTTTATAAAATGTGTCCGGAACGGTTAAGCATTTATTTCCTCTTTAAGGGATAAGGAACTCCTAAGGGATGATACTATGCATCATGATAAACAAGAAAATGATTTTTTAAACGTTTTTTTAATTAAAGGATTATAACGCATGGGGACGTGAGTTTATTCTAAAAAAAATAAGTGGAAAATCATCTAGAACTTTTTCTGGTTTAGGCGTTGCTCACTGATAAAATAGCATTTTTAGCCCAACTTCAAGTTATTCAAAAAAAAAACCATTATTGAATTTGCGCATATCAACCTCCATAAGAACCACCGTATCTATATCCACTCGGATAACAAGGCAGCTCTTACGGCACTAGCCTCGAATACCATTAATTCAAAGCTGGTGCAAAACTGCGTATCACCACAGTGGTCTGAATTGCATGGGCGAAAAGAACAGGGTAATTCTAAGATGGGTTCCCGGCCATGCAGGAATCGAGGGAAATGAAAAAGCCGACGAACTTGCTAAGACGGGAGTAAATGGAAAGTTATACGGCTCTGAACCTTGCCGTGGCGTACCAAAAAGCCTTGCAAACCTAATGCTCAAACAAATATGGTTAGAACAATCCGTCAACAACTAGAACAACACGCCAGGGTTGAATCATTCCAAAGCGCTAATTAAGGCTTACGACCGCAAGACTGCCCGTGAGGCCTTATCGCTAAATAGGAACAATCTACGCATACTGGTGAGGACGCTCACGGGGCATTGTGGCCTGAACAACCTCACATGTACAACCTCAAGTTCCGGGACACGAAAATGTGCAGGTTCTGCCAAGGGGCAAAGGAAACTCCCCTGCACCTCATGTGCGAGTGTGGCCCGCTGATGCGTAAAAGATCGCGTAAAAGATGAAGGTAATTACCACCCACTTGGGTGGTCATTGCCTTCAACCTGAGATAAAACAATCTGGCGACAAAAGCCTGTTGCGGTTCATAAATGACACGAGGCTTAACGCGGAACTATAGTAGGTGGCGAACACAATAGATCAGCGCAGTGTTATAAGGCTCATAAAGACCTTATATAAGCCCTACACAACAAATGTTAAAAATATATTCAATTTTTATTTTCTCAGTAACGAAGGCCCAAATCAAAAAAAAAGTTATACGAGGGTGGATCAAATAAATATAAACAAGACTATTTATTGCTTTAGAGCTTTTGCTTACTGAAGGGAATGCACCGCCGCTTCAAGGAGTTATGGGTGTGGATGGCAGAAGTGTGGAGAACGATCGTCCGGCCTTCCAGTTCCATCTGACAGTATATCACGTGATGTCTAAGGAAGTCCACCCGTCAATCGCGCAACGCATTATTATTAAGTTTCTCGCCGTGAGGGCGTGAAACTAGCTGAAATTCTTCGCAGACTGACGGCTGAATTTGTATTACTTTCAAATATGAGATACTGTGCCGGTGTTTTCTATTACAGCTTCTTGCAGTTTGGGTATAAAGTTCGGGAATCAAACACTGTCAATGCCTCTTGTGTTTGCCTGGCATAAGGAATTCATGGAGACTCGTGAAGGGGTCGAAAACGAAAGCCATGATCTTCGCACACGAACAAGAATTACAGAGCAGAACATAAACGAATTTGTGAAGGGCGAATCATCTGAAGGGCGACCGACGTGTGACAGTTCCAGAATCTGTTCTGAGACAGAAATAAGTTATGGGAGCACTCAATCCACAATCAGCAAGGACCTATGATTCAATAAAATGTGTGCCAGATGGGTTTGACTGCAGAACAGAATTTGGCTATCGCCCTGCGACTACTACTTCATTGGACCACTGAAAATAGCTCTGGGAGGCCAACGATTCAACAAAAACGATGGCGTGGAAGAGTTCGTGCGCAACTGGCTGCTGATACTACAACCCACTTCTTTTTACGATGACGGGATACAGAAGCTATCGATCCTCTGGGAAAAATGCATTTCTAAAGCAGGAGATTATGTAGAAATATAATTTGTGCTTGGTTTTTTCTTCTTGCAAACAAAACATAAATAATAAAGAAGTCTCGTTTATTTTTAGTCCACCCTCGTAGATAATTTTCAACTCAGTTTTACGTGCAGAAAAAGTTATTTTCTCAATCAGGACGTTTGGACAGTAATCTTGGGCACATCTAAGAGAGCCAAGTCATTCATAACATTTTCACACTCGGTGTCTATAGAAAGAGTTTAACAGTCCGTTAATATTGATATTTTAAAATTTAATAATCAAGTTACATATTAGTTTGTATGGAAGGGAATTTCATTAAATTTTGTAAATTTAATCAAATTTTAATTTTCAATTTGTCTAAAGATATTTTATTGAAATATTTCTATTTTAAGTAGAAATAATACTTTTTTATGTAGATTTACCGACATCTCTAAAACTATGATAGTCAGAGGCTTCATTTTAGTTTTAACCGACCTAAAAAAAGGTTAATAAATCCATACATTTGCGTGGCTGTATTACCGCGTAACTCTAAAACGGTTGGGCCGATTTTGATATTTTTATTGTGAACGATAGAAGATTTTGTATAATAGGTTAAAGGATTATTGGATATAAAAAAAAAAATTGTTTAGGGAGAGGCATGCATATAAAGGGGGGGGGGGGAATAAAAAATATTTTCTAATATACACGTGACATGCCAAAATAAAGCGTGTAGCCACGTTGATACCGGTTCTCCTCGTTGTTACCGAAGTTAAGCAGCGTTGGGCGCGGTCAATACTTGGATGGGTGACCGCCTGAGTGTTTGACTGCGTGATGCTACAAATGCCCACCTAGAAGAATGGTGCCAATAGGCAACAAGGCGGGTTCCACGAAAAGACTTGTGGGTAAAAATAATAATAATAATGAAATAAGTCGAGGAGATATTAAAAGTAGCTTTTTGTTACAAAAGTATATAATCAATAAAAAGGGGTGAGGGATAAATAAAGAAACTATTTTGGATTTGATTCTTATCAAAATATGTATTTTAAATGTTGAATATTAAATATACTATAATAATTTATTATAAAGATATAAAAGCTTTTTGGGGGGGGGTTAGATGGAGGAGGGGCAAAGGGGAGGGGGTAATGGTGCAATAATTTAAATAGTATCTGCAATGTAAATGATGTATAAATGTGCCATGTACACTGTATAAGATAGAAGAAAGGTGAAGCACTCCGCCAGTGGCATATTGTGCAGTCTCCAAAACATTTCTGGGGTTCTTTCATATCACAAGGACCTAGAAATTTAAAATGCATTCAGCAGTGACAAGTTTGCCGAAATTTTAGATAGATTGTTTTATTTCTATTCTCCAAACACAGCTTCCAAACGGAGATGGCATTTGTCAACAAGACCTCGCGCTGTGTCACGCTTCAAAAAAAATCTTTTTCGGATTCCCAGGATCTCAAAACGTTTTTTTCTCAAAACATTACGAGATTCGATGCAAACTAGAATTAAAAATTATGCTCTTAAATAAAACTTTTCTATTTACATTTTTTATTTTACTTTTTTATTTAATTGGTGTAAGGGGCTCTCTTGACGATCAAGCATGCTTGTCAAGCATCGCGTCGCGGGCTCGGAGGGGATCGTAAACCGCAGGAAATAAGCATTATTAAAAAAATATATTTACCGAAAATGCCTAATTTTGTAGTTTATACCGAGGAGTCACGTTAATTAGACGTAAATGATTGATGAATGACGTGACTCCCTGGTACAAAACAACAAAATTAGGCATTATTGGTAAATATTTAAAAAAATATTTGCATATTTCCTGCGGTTTACAATCCCCTCCCAGCCCGCGACGCGATGCTTGACAAGCATGCTTGATCGTCTAGAGAGCCCCTAAAAATGTGTATTTTTTGGGATGTCAAAATGGATTGCTCAAGACGACATAAGACCTGAAAAAAATATCTGAAATGGGCATATCCGCGTAGAAATAGGCGGGGTCCATTTAGGGCCGATTTCTATATGTGACCTGTGAGTAAAAGTAAAAGTATGAGTTGAACCGTTGATTTACTCAATATACCATACATTTTGCATTTCAATATGTAACCGATATCGGTGGATCAAACCAACAGTAAGTTTCTTTCATACAAATGAAAGTAAAAATGTAACTGGTCAAATTCGGCCAGTTACATGAGGGGGGGGGGGGGGGGGGGAAGGGGGGGGGGGGTGCGCTATTGGGAGTCACAAAAGGGATTCCCGGCTGTCATTAGGATGCTGTCATTAGGATGCTGGCACCAGGCTGACACCTGTATGCTGGCATCAGGCTACCTCCAGGATTCCGGTACCATGATAACACTAGGATGCCGGCATCGGGCTGACACCAGGATGGGGGTATAAATTAGCCATCAGGATGTTGGTAAAAGGCAGGTAACAGGATGGCAGTACCACAATGACACCGGGATGCTGGCGATAGTCTGGCACCACAATGTTGACACCAAGTTAACATCAGGATTCTCGTATTGGTGTTTCACCAAAATGTTAGCGCCAGTTTGGCTGCTCTGATGCTGTTGCTATGAAAATGTTGGCGCTAGTATGCTGCTACCAGGCCGGCTCAAGGATGCTGGTATCAGGCTAATACCAGGATTCCGGTACCAATAGCCAGTCTGGTACCAGCATCCTAGAGCCACACAGGTACCATAATCATGGAGCAAAATTAGTGTCATCATCCTGAATTCAGGTCTACATGTCTGGTCAGATCTATGGTTCAGGATGCTGGTACCAGACTGGCTCCAGGATGCAGGTAACAGCTCCAGGATGCTGGTACCAGATTGGATCAAGGATGGATCAAGAATGGAAACCACTTAGGATTTCCTAGCAACCACCTGGCACAACCTGCCAACATCTTGGTACCATCTGGCAACCACCTGGCACAATCTGGCACCACCTGGCACTGCTTGGCTCCCGATGAGGGGACTCCTCAACGGTCAACAGCAGGGACCCAAAATTTTGTATACGCATTCAATTATGATACCTCCTTCCAAATTCTACCATGACATGGCTGATGTACCCTGGGTTGGCTCTCGATAAGGGAACTCCTCAACGGTCAACAGCAGAGACTCAAAATGTTGTATACGCATTCAATTATGATAGCTCCTTCCAAATTCCACCATAACATGGCTGATGTACCCTGGGTTGTCTCCCGATGAGGGGACTCCTCAACGGTCAACAGCAGAGATTCAAAATATTGTATACGCATTCAATTATGATAGCTCCTTCCAAATTCCACCATGACATGGCTGATGTACCCTGTGTTGGCTCTCAATAAGGGAACTCCTCAACGGTCAACAGCAGAGACTCAAAATTTTGTATACGCATTCAATTATGATAGCTCCTTCCAAATTTCACAATGACATGGCTGATGTACCCTGTGTTGGCTCTCAATAAGGGAGCTCCTCAACGGTCAACAGCAGATATCCAAAATTTTGTATACGCATTCAATTATGATAGCTCCTTCCAAATTCCACCATGACATGGCTGATGTACCCTGTGTTGGCTCTCAATAAGGGAACTCCTCAACGGTCAACAGCAGAGACTCAAAATTTTGTATACGGATTCAATTATGATAGCTCCTTCCAAATTTCACCATAACATGGCTGATGTACCCTGGGTTGGCTCCCGATGAGGGGACTCCTCAACGGTCAACAGCAGAGACTCAAAATTTTGTATACGAATTCAATTATGATAGCCCCTTCCAAGTTTCACTATGACATGGCTGATGTACCCTGGGTTGGCTTCCGATGAGGGGACTCCTCAACGGCCAACAGCAGAGATCCAAAATGTTGTATAACGCATTCAATTATGATAGCTCCTTCCAAATTCTACCATGACATGGCTGATGTACCCTGGGTTGGCTCTCGATAAGGGAACTCCTCAACGGTCAACAGCAGAGACTCAAAATTGTGTATACGCATTCAATTATGATAGCTCCTTCCAAATTCCACCATAACATGGCTGATGTACCCTGGGTTGTCTCCCGATGAGGGGACTCCTCAACGGTCAACAGCAGAGATCCAAAATTTTGTATACGCATTCAATTATGATAGATCCTTCCAAATTCCACCATGACATGGCTGATGTACCCTGCGTTGGCTCTCGATAAGGGAACTCCTCAACGGTCAACAGCAGAGACTCAAAATTTTATATACGCATTCAATTATGATAGCTCCTTCCAAATTCCACCATGACATGGCTGATGTACCCTGCGTTGGCTCTCGATAAGGGAATTCCTCAACGGTCAACAGCAGAGACTCAAAATTTTGTATACGAATTTAATTATTATAGCCCCTTGCAAGTTTCACTATGACATGGCTGATGTACCCTGGGTTGGTCCCCGATGAGGGAACTCCTCAACGGTCCGCAAACGAGACCGCAAACGCGAACGCAACTGCAGACGCAACTGCAGACGCGACCGTAAACGCGCCCGAAAACGCGACCTCAAACATCTACGTCGACGTCCACTGCGCAGTCGCTTTTTGGAGAGTGATTGAATGCAAATCGGATCCGTCATCCGACTAGTGTGAATAGAGCGACGACATCCGATCAAAAGTCGGCTGTGTCACCCCAAGACTTTTCTGTCAAGTAGCCGGGAACTTAATTAATCTGAATATTAATACCTCCCCCCCCCCTCCTCAAACTAGCGCCACCCATTACCCCGCCGGTGGGGGTGCCCCGATGATAATCATGATGATGAAATCGAAGTAAAAATCTAAAACGAAACCGAAATCGAAATCGAAAACTATCGAAAAAATCGAAACTCGTATACAAAATTTTGGGTCTCTGCTGTTGACCGTTGAGGAGTCCCCACATCGGGAGCCAACCCAGGGTACATCAGCCATGTTATATTAAAACTTGGAAGGAGCTATCATAATTGAATGCGTATACAAAATTTTGAGACTCTGCAGTTGACCGTTGAGGAGTCCCCTCATCGGGAGCCAACCCAGGGTACATCAGCCATGTCATAGTGAAACTTGGAAGGGCCTATCATAATTCAATGTGTATACAAAATGTTGGGTCTCGGCTGTTGACCGTTGAGGAGTATCCTCATCGGAAGCCAACCCAGGGTACATCAGCCACGTCATGGTGGAACTTAGAAGGGGCTATTATAATTGAATGCGTATACAACATTTTGGGTCTCTGCTGTTGACCGTTGAGGAGTTCCCTCATCGGGAGCCAACCCAGTGTACATCAGCCATGTCATGGTGGAATTTGGAAAGAGCTATCATAATTGATTGCGTATACAAAATTTTGGGTCTCCGCTGTTGACCGTTTAGGAGTCCCTCATCGCGAGCCAAGCCATGGTTCATCAGCCATGTCATGGTGGAACACGGAAGAGGCTATCATAATTGGATGCGTATACAAAATGTTGGGTCTCGGCTGTTGACCGTTGAGGAGTTTCCTCATCGGAAGCCAAGCCAGGGTACATCAGCCATGTCATGGTGGAACTTAGAAGGGGCTATTATAATTGAATGCGTATACAACATATTACACAGCGAGGAGGGAAGATGCGAGGAGATCGCATCTATTGTTTAATGTGCCGTACCACCGTACAAATATTTTTGTAGACAGGCCAGTGGGAAGGGTTATAGCTCTTCTTAATTCCTTACCCACTGAAATAGATATCTTTTGTACATCCCTTTGGCAGCTAAAAAGGCATCACCCTGCTATCTCATGTTTATCATAATCTGTCTTTTATTTAGTTTTATATTTTTATGTTTTTTTCTTGTTCAATGTTAGCATTAATTTAGTTATGTAGTCATTTATTTTTAGACTTACACTCCAGCTTTAATATTCAAGGGCGAATTGGATTCATCTGTAATGCCCTTGAATACTATTTGAAACTAATAAATAAATAGATAAATAAATAAACAACATTTTGGGTCTCTGCTGTTGACCGTTGAGGAGTTCCCTCATAGGGAGCCAATCCAGGGTTCATCAGCCATGTCATGGTAAACATGGAAGGAGCTATCATAATTGAATGCGTATACAAAATTGTGGGTCTCTGCTGTTGACCGTTGAGGAGTTTCCTCGTTGGGAGCCAACCCAGGGTACATCAGCCATGTAATGTTGAAACTTGGAAGTTGCTATCATAATTGAATGCGTACACAAAATTGTGTGTCTATGCTGTTGACAGTGGAAAAGTATCTTCGTTAGGAGCCGATCTTAGCTCTAAAATCAGGCCATGATCATGCCATAAAAATGCATTGTCATCGAAACTGTACCCCAAATAAATGATTTTATTAATAATTAAAAATAACATCATTTTTACAAAAAATACAGATTGACAACCCTAGCGTTGCAATGGAGAGTAGGTATTTATTTCAACAAATGGGCTTAGTTTCCATACTGCTTTAGCTCATATATCTACTGTGCCACCAGGCACCGCCTGAAAACCACCTAGAATTACCTGGCAACCACCTGGCACTGTCTGGAAACCACATGGCACCACCTGGAAACCACATAGCACAACCTGGCACCACCTGGCAACACGTGGCTGCTCCTGTCCACCATCTGGTAACCCCCAAGCACTACCTGCCACCACCTAAATCACCGCGCCGGAGTATCACTAGGATGCTGGCATCTGTTTGAATCCAAGATGCTGGTACCAAACTGGCTCCATGATACTGGTACCAAACTGGCTCCAATATGCTGGTACCAGACTGGCCGATCCAACGATATCGGTTACATATTAAAACGCAAAATATACCGTATAGTGAGCAAACCGACGGTTTAACTCATACTCACAGATCGCATATAGAAAACGGGTTAAAATCGGCCAGTTAGATCAGACTCTCAGCTGATTTGAGCGACCAATCAGGGAGCGAAAATACGACAGAGGTTCGCGAAGGTGTCACGTTCAATTTTATTGAAACGCATTTTGTATGGGAACCGTAACTGGCCAGTAAAAGTTAGCCGATACTACCTACCGATATTACCTACAGGTCAACCGATACCTACAGGTTGCATATTGAAACGGAAACATGTCAAAAACTAACTATTGCTTCCACGAAACCTTTACTTGCGAGTAAAAGTACCATATAGAAATCGGCCCTTAGTGGAGTTTGACTAATAAATATCCAGCGTTCGATCGCATCGCTCATACAGTAAAACCGTAGTATACCAACCAACTTTACACTCGAGCTACAGGGCATTGCGGGAAGAGGGTGCGAGGAATGTGGGCAGAGGGGTACGTCCCGACGAACGCGAACGGTTAGCAGTACGCGCAGGTGAAGGCTGGCAACATTTTCGAGCGTTTGGGTAACTGCGTGGGCCGAGTAGCGGGACATCTGGCGACCATATCCAAACCCTTACGACTCGTGACGTATTCCGTATTATACTGAGGTAAAACTGTGTTTCGCAGTGGGGGTTAGCGTGTTAATGATAAAGCATATTTAGCGTAACTCTCAGAGCGCTCTTACGTTTTAATTAATTGTAATTAATTTAGGGCCTAAATAAAAGATGTGTGAGTATTAACGAGTCAATATAATTAAATTAAAATAAGACACACTCACCGCTAACATTATAGGAGTAATCGAAATCAGTTTCGAAATCAGTTTAAAGCCTGAATGTCCAAGGCAATGAGAGTCTAAATTATAAATTGGTTTCATATCGAGGGATTCGCTTAGAAACTTATTTTTTTTATATTAGTGCTTATATTTTTCAAAAAAATCATGAAACAAAAGTTCTTCAGATATGGTCGTTCCTATGCATCATGTCACCTTAACAAAAACAAAACTGATTTCATCAATAGTTGAGATGTGGGGGAGACCAAGAATTGAAAATCATTATTTTGTAATAAATGCATGATAAATATAATGAAATAAATATATTTGCAATAAGCATAATGTAATAAATATAATGAAAAGTTAGTTAGTAATAAAGGCTAAGGGTGATTGGTCATGTAAATTACTAGAATTTAATGAGTGTATTCATTAATCAATAAAGAGCTCATTTCATGAAAAATTATGGCTGTCTAAACTAATTTGCACACCACTGCAGATGCTACAAATGTAGATGCTGCAAATATTCATGCGGCTATATAATCGTGACCGTGCTTTAGTAGGAAGTAAGACTGGGCTGACGTCTTTCGAACACGTGGGTCTAAGTGCGTGGCTGCGTAGGTGCCAAACTGTTAAATTAGACACCTGAAGATCGCAAAAAGTTAAATCCTAACTAAATCGCCACGTGTAAGAGCTGCCATTGGGTCGTTGCTCGCTCTAGATACGATCAGTGATGCCGACGGAACGGAGAATGACCACATGACTCATTGGCAGAATAATCCGCGAATTGATCGATTAGTATTCTATCAACGTCTTAGCATTTCCAAGAGTAAAAGTCTTGCGAGTCGACGACATGTTAGAAGGATACGGTGCATCCGTTATGACAAGATTTTCGATATCGCGTGAGACGTGGTTCAAATAGGACCGATCCTAATTTGCACATACTTGTCAAACTGTACTCGATTACAATGTATATACATAAGGTACCGTATCAAGCCCACTCGGTGAGAAGAACAAGCAGTAGAGCCAAGCTTCGGTCGCATGGGAAACATCGAAGTCTCCGAAATATTGCGGAGCACAGCTCGGTACGCTGCTCAAGAGCTTGTATGTATGCCTGTTCTGCGAGGACAGTTCAGGCCAGAACAATTTCCAGACCCTGTACTCCTAATGAAGCGTGTCAGATCCCGCGACGTCACCGCCACGATGAGATAGTAGCAGACTATCACGATAGAAGAAGAATGAGGCAGGATCGGCTCAGGTTAAGAAGAACTTGTGGAATAGAAGATACGAATGCTCAGCAAATAAACCGGGAGTTGAGATAATAGAGCTCGGGAGATTTATCTAATCCAGAATCTAGAGGATGCAGGCAATACTTTAAAATCGTCTGGATTCCCGTTATAAATTGATTAACATTTACCTTATATTTTCAGGAAAAATAGAATATGCGGCAGAATTAATGAAAACGCGTATAAAGATAACACCCACGGGCTATACCGCAGTGTGCAGTTTAATTGATTTAATATTAAAAACACAAATTGCAAATGATAATTCAGTAACAAGTAAATATATAAAAAAGAATAAAAAACACGACTGCCGTTAAAAAAAAGTGAACGATTGTATTTATAATTATTTTTATTACGGTTTTTTATGAAATATTTGTGGTTTATGTATTTATCTATATAGTACATGTATATTTCCAGAATGTACTCAATCAGACCTTTCATTTGACACTAAACACGATATATTAATGTTAATTTATTGACATTTGGACATTTAGGCAACTACTTACTTGATATTTGGACAGTTAAGGTAGGTACCCCATGACACTCGGAATGACATAACGATTTTAACAAAACCACAAACTTTTAAATCGGTTCAGGCGTTTAGAAGTTACGGTGAAATAAAGAAACGGAAAACATACATAGATGGACCCTGAACACATTACACTCCTTTTTTGTTGGGCAGTCGTGTAATAAGTAGAGAATTGTTCCAGACGGGTTTTAGGTTTTCAGGGGACTGACAATGGAGCAAAAATGTGTAAAACTTGGCAAATGGGCAAATCCAGTTTACAGTCGCTTAACAAGCGTTCAAGTCGTCCAACTCTATCTGTTAACTAGGCTCCTCGGCTAAATTCGAGCGATGTGTTTATTTTCGATTTTCATCGTACGTACGAGGTTTACGCTGGTAAGCAGATTTTATCCCAGTGTTTTTACATGATTTGTAAGAAAACGATTATGCAGTAAATTTCAAAAATCTCTTAAACTTTTGATTTAGATGCGGAAGAATGTCTCACTCTATTTATCGATTATCGTCGATCAGTCATCTAAAACGCAGTGCGAAAATTTACAGTCTGTCATACGATACAAATCTGAACCTCCCGCTTCATAAACTACACGTAGCAAAGCCAACATAGCCCTGCCTAAAGTCCGTTTGACTATGATCCAAAAGTCATTTGTGTATTTGGCCTATAAACTCTTTAATAACCTGCCAATAAATTATACGAAATTTAGAACCAAAAATATTCGAATATATGTAGAGTTAAAAACTGGCTCATCGCACATGCTATTTATAAGATAGACGAGCTCAAGGAAATATGACAATACCTCTAATGTAGGTATATATTTATTATGAAAAATAATATCATATCTCTAATATACCTCTATTATTCTTATGTTAAACATACGAGGTAATCCTCGTAGCAATAAATTGTTAATAATTTTTTTTTTCATTATGATTATTGTCGTTTTACTATGACATTATTGAGCATTTTTTATCTTTTATTTTGTGTGAATTTTGGTTATTTTTAGTATTATTTTTACTGTTTTGAAAACAAAGGAATTATTTCTTACATTTATATTTTGATTATTGTGTTTTAAACAATTAGTATTGTGACATATTCAACTGTATTTGCAATTTTGGATGATTAAAGGACTACGACAATTGAAATAAAAAATGAAAAAAATATATCTTTATTGCACAATGGCGATTTTATTGCTACATAACAATATCTTTCAGTCAACCAACATGCTGATGTTAAAAAAATGTTAAGCGAAAATTAAAGTACAATAAGATACAATAAAGTTTAAAATTTTAAATTATAGCAAATATTATGCATTTTATGCGTATCTAAAGCCAAAAGTATATAAATAAAGTAATGTTTCTATACATAAACTGCCAAAACAAGATAAGGAAAGGGTAGGGATAACGGAAAGGTTAGAATTTATGGTTCATATTTATTTTGAAAGCAAATGCTTTTTTAATAATTGATTAAAGATTCCACGGTCAAGCTTTATGTACGGAGAAGAAGTAGGAAAAATAAGTGGTTTTGTGTTTTGGGATACGTAGAGTATTATTCTGACCTGAAAGGGAGACCAATTAACTATTGACTATTTTTGAACATCGCAAGATTACATAATGTGCTACCAGATGAAAAATCTTAGCTTTAATATTATATAAGCAAAGAATATTAAAGTGGAAATAAATGCACCACAAAATTTTACTACAGAAAAAACGCTGCTTTCAAAAACTTCTTCAACAGGAACATTAAGTATTCTAAGTACCTAACTAATAATAATAATCTATTAATATTATAGAAATGACAGGCGAATATGATGGTGCTTTTCCAAGGACAAGCTTGTCTATGTCGTGTGTGATCATGCATTATTTACGAGTTTTGAGAATTGATGGTTATGAGAAACCACCTTACCTTTGACACTTTTGACATATAGTAATGAGTAATTAATTTATCAGTAGTCGGTTTCGCTGCCTATAATAATACACAGTTTAGAGAGTACGACTTTAAACGATCGTCGTGCTGTCACTAACACCCTCGCAAAGACCCCTATACTGTGCCTATACTATGTTTACATATTTATGTCACTTAAAGGTGACATGATACCTGGGAACGACCATATCTGAAGAATTTTAGTTTTATGGTTTTTTGGAAGAATAAAAGCATTAATTTGAAAAAGTTTCTAAGCGAATCCCTCGATCAGGGACCAATTTACTATTTGGACTCAAAAAAGTTGCTCATTGCCTTGGACATTAACGCTTTAAACTGATTTCGAAAACTTTCAGGCGCGATTCCTCCTACAATGTGAGTATGATTTTTTAAATTTCATTATATAGACTGGTTAAGTCTCTAACGTCGCTCTTAGCAACATTTTTTATTTAGGCCCTAAATTCATCAAAATCAATTGAAACGTTAGAGCGCTCTGAGAGTTACGCTAAATATGCTTTGCCACCACCACTGCGCAAAGATAGTTATTCTGTGCTAGCGCTTCGATAGAAAGTTTAGTATTCGCCCAGACGCCGAGTAGTATGCGCCCGGACGTGGAGTCTCTGCCTGACGCTTCGTCAACGCTGGAATTTTATTGGTCAAACCCTACAAAACTGACTCCGCCTATTTCTTCGCGTGTCCGCCCATTTCGGATATTTTTCTGCCGTCTCATGTCGCCCTTAGCCATTTTATCGTCAGTCGATTTAGTTAGCTAAACCTCATTATGGTAGAATTCTGGAGAATGGATAACGATGAATTCTCTAAGGGCGTTATCCGCAGCAGCTTGAGCGATAAGTGACTTTTTCTTGAAAAAAGTGTCCAATTTTGGAAAAAAATGTCGGTTGGTGCTAGACTGTCTGACAAGTGCTGTTGATAATGAAGAATCTCCAATTAAGCTCTTACATTTTTCGCTGTCCGAGATGGCAAAAAAGTCATTTGGGTCACCCCAACACTTTCCCGGCAAGTAGACAAGCTCCTCCCCCTCGCCCAACACACGTAAATACCCCTCCCGCCAACCCCCTGACCCCCGGGCGCAACCCCCCCTCCCCGATAAAGATGTGTTCCATTAAAATCTAGAACGTATTTCTAAGATTTTTGTAGTCTTCTACTATTAGATTATTAGTAGTATTAAATAGTATTATTAGTAGATTATTTTAGTAGTATTTTCGTACTATAAGTGTAGTTTTACCGTGGTATTAAATTGGTATTTTTTATATATTTTTTTTGATATTTTTGGTATTTTCTTAAATATGATGGAGTTTAAAGAGTATCTGTGTCGTTTGTATATGAGATTTTTCAACCAAAACTTCACAATGTAGTTTCGGCTCAACGACACATCTGTGTACCCAATTTCAAGATTAAAGTATGACTTGTGCGCCCCCTGGTGGACCAATATCAATCACACTGCCATGACCAAATGATGCCTGCATGCCAAATTTCAGCTCAATCGGATGAAGCGTTTGGGCGCTATCGTGAAGAAATACACACACACACACAGAAATGCGTTCACAATACTTTCCCTCTGCCGGGAAAGTAAAAGACTATTTTTAAAAAGGTACCGTCGAGTCGCCTTAGGTAGGTACTTGAGACAGATTTTGACTTTAAACAATAAATAAAGCTACAATGGATTTAATTATGGCAACAAACTTTCAACCAATTTTCAGTGAAAGTCTATAAGTTGACTATAACACGGACATATTATATTAAATTAAATTTTCACAAACAAAAAAAAATAAAAACCTACTGTCTCATGTTAGCTGCCAAAGCTGCTATACTTGAGACAGGCATGAAAAATACACGAAACAATCATGTTAGATCCTTATGTTTTACCTTGAGACACTTTTAAATTTATAAAGAATCGTTATGAATAAAAAACAAAGAAAAAGAAGCTTTCGTAATATTTTTATTTTGAAAAAAAAATAAATCACCGAAATGTTGAAATGAAATCGTTTATTAATGCTAATTTGTGGTGCCGAATCAATGGCATGCATGTTAATCTTCTCAATTCTTACAAAAAATACGTTAAAGAACTTAAAATCTATCTTGAAAATCTGAAAAAAAAAGTTAATATTACCACTAAAAAAGCCAAAACCTTACAAAAAACATATTTTTTTTACTGCATTATTGCAAATATTGTTGATATGGTTCTTATTTAGTAGTACACTAACTTAATATGTCTTTTCTTCTACATCACGATATATTTCGAAGTTTATTTCGATAAAACAAAGCTTACCTTCGTGCCGCGACTTTGTAATATGATATAACCAAAAATGTCTTCAACAAAAAGAAATAAATTATGAGCACAAGCAACTTAGACGCTTATAGGTTTCGATGACAATAACAGTAGGGATGGCAAGTTTTTGAAAAACAGGAAAAAAAACAATTAAAATTTAATCGAAGTTTTGTCTCAAGTAAGGATACCCTCTCAAGTAAGGCGATTCGACGGTAGTGAATCAATTTTTTCGATAAATGTTTTGTCCTGTTTATCGATTACCTGGGCAACTTGCGATCCTGTTTCCTGGAATTGACCTCGCAAACAGGACACAGATCGGATTAGCTATGTCTCACTATAGGGAGCGAACACGTCCAGCCAGCGTCATTCCCATAATTTTATTATCGCTTTTTGCATCCGGGTGGCTTATAAAACTGGAAGTTTGTATGTCGACCAGATGATAGGCAGGAAGTGTAGTTAATTTTGGCACATAGCGACAGCGCATTTGGCATGAGTCGCGCTCAATTTAATTTGACAACTTCCGACTGCATTTCTATTTTAATTAGTCATAGCAAACTCTCTATATCATACAAAGTTTGCGGTATGCACTATGTATATACAATACAGTAGATTCCTTCGTTTAAGACGCTTTTTATCTACATAAATTACGCGTATTACACAGAGCTTCGTCTTAGTCGAGAATAGTACTGAAAGCACGTTTATTTACGTGTCTCCCGAATTCAACATCTTCGTATTTTAGTTTCCCGGCTCTCCAACCAACGAGGAGAGAAAGTATTGTGAACGCCATATTTTTTTGTTTTTTTATGAAGACGGAAATATTCATTTGTAGCCCCCTGAGACGATTAAGACCATTTCCATATAGAAGTGTGCCTGTCTGGCTGTGAGTCTTTGTCTGTATTTATTCCACCTCGATAGAGTACAAACAGTTAATCCGATTGAGCTGAAATTCGGCATCTCTGCATGCTGAAATTTGGCATGCAGGCATCATTTGGTCATGACAAGAGTTGAAAAGGTTGTGGTGGAAATCGATTCACCAGGTTGCGCATTAGTCATATTTCAATATCGAAGTGTTGGACTTATAACTCTGATATTTAGTACAAATATTTCTTATTGTGCCGAAACTTAATTGTAACATTTTGGTTAGAACAGCTGATATTCAAGCTACACTAATAATATTTATATACCGCCATCAGAATCCTTCCCTAAGTCCTTAGCTACTAGCCGGGGAAATTTTGGGGTTGCACAATCTATATGTTTTTCCTATTAACAAGGCCAAGACGTCTAGCGAAGGACGTGTCTAGCCTCAAATCTTTGCATCCTTTCACTCGATACAGTAAAAAACACTAGTTACAGATTTATGGCAAATTCGATCGCCTTTTCAATAATCTACTGCAGTTGGAAGGCGAATTCAAAAGTTAGTCCTACTAAAAGCACTCCTTTAGCTCGTCGATGTATCCGGTTTTACTTTCTGTTTTTTGCATACATCTTTTGTCGTATTTTCTTTAAGTATCGCTCTGTTCGGACATAACTTCGTCGACGCCATATTGCCATATGACAAGTAATCACCGGAAGTTGATTTAGAAATCAACGGCACTAGACCTTACTGGGATCGGTCACTAATAATGATAGAACAGTGGTGGCGAATAAGTCTGATTTAGTATTGGTTGATAAAGATGCGTGGTAGACTTATTTGATCGACTTAACTATACCACATGATAACAATATCGATAAGGCAGAAAAAGACAAACGCGAAGTAACTCGACTTAGTCCATGAGGTTGCTGTCATGAGGGGAACGCACATCGCTTCCTTGTAACAATAATTGTAACCATGAACGTCGCTGTACCTAAGAGCCTCACTAAACATCTCAAGAGTTTGTCTCTCGGCAATGGGCTCAAAAAGGTAATGCAGAAAGATGTAACATTGCCAATAACCAGAATAGTGAGAAGATTTCTGCATTTGTTTGTCTTGGACACCTAGCTCTGGATTAATAGTAATGGCTTGCCGTAGTGGTCTAATCTGGCTTCAATAGCCAAGCCTTTGGTATATATATGAAAATTATGATAGTAAAAACCATAGTTTGAACAAAAAATATATTTTACATAAAACAAAGAAATGTCAATAAAAAAAAGCTCAGATACCGATAAGTGCTGGGCCACCAATCGACACTGATTTCCAGCTCCTTCTTGAACACAGTGTTGGTAGTAAATAAAGTAGATCGCAACATATGTAGATACTATGAATATCATTTTAATTATCACAAATGGAAATAAGATTTAAAAATGACAGTTAAAAGTACTTTAATAACGGCCAAAACGTTTTGCAATAATAATTATTACATGTTTCAATAACGACCGTATTTAAGGGTACATTCTCCATCTTCTTCTTTATTTCGTGGTGAGCAATTGGGGAGGGGGTCGCCTTCGCAGCCAATACGCTACTATCGGTGCCGTTGAATCTCATACTCCATTCACGATTCGTTTCCGTTTTTGACGATTTTTGGCGACGTCTCGAGCTTCGATAGCCGATAATCGTTAAATCATTAAGGTAATTAAAATATTTAAAAAAAAAATAATAATAACAGATAGGTAAGGGTTTTTTAGTTATTTGCAGGGCAAAAGCTACAAAGCCTACACGCAAAAACTCTCCAATCTAAGTCACACTGATGATTTGTCACTAGTAACGTAGATAATACCGTGGACACAGTGGTATACTGTGCCGTGCATCTCCCAGATCTGCGCCATTTCATCTGCGCAGATGACACCGCCTTGGCCGCTCAATGTCACTCTTTTAAAGAAGTTGATAAAACACTCGAGACTGGTCTGGAAGCAATGACTTGCTACTACGCTGACAATCTTCTCAGACCTAACCCAAGTAAAACCGAGGTTTGTACTTTCCATCTGAAAAACCGCCCAAGCGGTCAGAAGATTTACGGTCGGATGGAAAGAAGAAAACCTACAGAACTATGAAGCACCTAACTACCTCGACCGTTCTCTAACACAAAGCCGATTGCCACAACACGAAACAGAAGGTGTGTCCAAGAAATAGCATCGACAGTAAACTACCTGGGAGTACATGGGGAGCCAAACAAGATACGCTCAGAACCTCAGCTTTAGGCCTATGCATCTACGCAGCGGAATATGCCGCTCCAGTGTGGAGTGGATGGAATGGTACACATGCAAAAATGGTCGACTCAGCTGTGAACGATGCTGCAAGAATTGTCTCCGGCTGCATCAAACCTACTCCAGTCAAAAAGCTTTAATTGCTCATCGGCAACGCTCCCCCTGTCTTAATGTCCTGGCTGGTTCAGAACGCCTAAAGGGGAGGTAGATGATACAAGATTTCTGCACAAACAAGAAACACACCACAATCGCCTCAAATCGCAAGTCATTCATGGGCCGCACACAACCGCTCCAAGGCAATCACTCATCTAACCGCATCTCTCAATGGTGGGGATCACTTGGCGAGGACGTTAAGGAAGAGATAGCATCGGGGTCCCATCTCCCCTATACCACCTGGGTTTATCTGAACAGACTGAGGATGGGTGTGACAGGATACCGAGCCAATCTTGTTCGCTGGGGTTACACAGCGAACACAATATGCAACAGTGGAAGGCTGTTGGATGAAGACCAACTCCGATCCTACCCGCAGCTATGAAACACTATCACACACCAGGACCTACACGAGGCTAACGACAAGGCCAACCAGGCAACATATTCTTGGAGAGACGAGTCCTAACCTGGTCCAGACACGTTAACGAGCGAACGAACCGTAGATATAGTACTATTTAAGTTTATTCAAGTGTAAGTCGACGACGATGTGTATAATTAAGAATTGAAGATGGGCTAATGAACGAACATTAGGTACAGACAGACAGATCGAAAGACCGGATGATTAAGCTGTCTTGATTAGTCTAAGCGTGAATGACCAGACATAAAAAGTTGGGCGGGGGGGGGGGGGGGGGAGGGGGGTTTACTTCACGTACTCACCATAGTAAAGATGTATATCGTGCGTCGCTAAATGGAATCAATAGACGATCAAAGTGAGGTTTTAACTAATCCATATATTATTACACGAGGAAATATTATCGGAAATATTTTTTAAAAAACGGTCCGAAGTGGACATTACAATGACTTCTTCTTCTTTTGTGTGAAGATATTTTTGACGTTCTTCTTAAACGTTCCTTTCCCTGCATTACAAGGAGGAGTAATCGATATACCTCATCTCAAGATAAAAATCTCAACTCATGATTTTTTTTTAATTTCATTTACCTTAAGTAATTTTTAGTATAGATACAGTAGGGTAGACTGGGTACAGTTGTGACAATTTTCATTTTATCGTCCATAATTTTGTTAGTATGCCAGTTACCTGAAAGAAAAGCGCTATATATATATTAATATGTACATTTGTCTACGTAAACTAACATTTTGACCCCTAAGTACAATGGATAATTCATAGGAGCAAAGTAGAAAACAAGGAAAAAATGTCGCAACTGACCACACCCCAGGGGCGGTTGTGACAGTGCTTGGGGTCGGTAATGACAGGTTTAAAAATACATCAAAATAGTCTAAAATCCCTTTTATTGCAAGTAATAGCTGACATAATGCAACATAATCTCCTTCTGGAAAAAAATAATATTTACGTAACAAAAGAAATAAAATCTGGGACACTTTTACTACTAGAAGACTGCTATAAAATTATATATGCTATAGTGACTAATAAGGCACTATAGCATATATAATTTTATAGCAGTCTTCATATTACAATCTAATCGCTTATAACTAACTAATAAGGCATATATAGTTATTATAACAGTCTTCAGATTACTCATTCATTCCATTACTACATTCATTCATATTACTTATTCATGTTACATATTACATGTGTCAAAACTGTGCCCAACCTACTCCTTCGCAGAACAACAACCGACATGACAATACAAAATAATCTACGTACAAAGTAATCACTGCTATTTAACTGCTAATGTGTAACTTATAAAGAGGAAAAATAATTATTACTCTATCTGTACAAATGTAACACCATATATTAAAAGAAATGGAATAAACATACTTACTTTCGACTGTTAAAAAGTAATGTAGGCCTCTGCTAGCGTTAATGGCGCGCAATGACTGATGCAATAATGACTGATGAAAAGGTGCAGACGGGCTCGTCGCTCCTCTCTCCTGTTATACCCTCCCCGTTATTCCTTATAGGGGGAAGTCCCTTAACACCGGATGGCACCTAGCGTCGGACACTAATAATATCTCGACAAGTCGCGACGCGAGCGATGCAAAGACGTAGGAAAAGGAAAATCGTACGCTTCCCCACACCCTTTCCATCCGTCGTTGTATCGATCGCGCCGCGACTTGTCGAGATACTGTTAGTGTCCGACGCTAGGTGCCGTCCGGCGTTAGGGGCTTCCCTCTAGTTTCGCTAATATTACGACTGTCGCAACCGTGCCCTATCACAATCGTACCTAGTCTACCCTACTACAATATAAATACAGATAATAATAAGATACATGAAAACAAAGACGATTAGACAGAAACATATTCACAACAACAAATGTCAGATGACAAGTACATTTCAAAAAAGATGTATCACAAAATCTTGAATTGCCCTTTCACACTTTAAATTTAACAATTCTGACATTTTTACTATGAATATATTTCTTTCGATATAAAGTTTATGATAAAGCCATTCTTTCGACATAAAGCCATTCTTCACCATTTTACTTTTTTTTTTAGAATTTTAGAATGCGTATTTTTTTAAAGTTTTCATCAAAAATGGCAGAAGCCCCAGGATTTTGCCCTTGAAACCCAATAACACAATTAAATTTAATTATTTATTATAAAACCTAAAAAACCTTATTATTATAATTGATCGAATCGTCGAATCTATCATTGTGTATGGAATTACAACCTACGGCAACACATGTAAATCGTATATATCGCGCATCTCATCTCTACAACACCGTATTTTAAAAATAATAGTTCCAAATAAGATTCGAAATAAATTCAAACACGACCAGATAGCACTTTTCAATTATTGTGACATATTACCAGCTGATGTATTATTTATTTATAGATTGACAGTTCAATATTTCGAGACTGACGAGTTCCGAATTTATGTCCAACATAAACACAGCATTAGACAGATACAAAATGAACGGCTACTCGTCCCTCCTTTTCGCAACCTTTATGGCAAAAGAAGATTGAATTGGCTAATCCCTCATATATTCAACAAAATTTCTCAAAATTTAAAAACTTGTGCAAAATGTACAAAAAAATAAAAAAAAGAATTAATAATAGTTAGCATTAAAATAAGTGAAAGTGAAACACACGTGTAAATGATACGAATAAGATTCATATTTTATTTTATTAGCATTAAGTACGTTCATCTTTTTATGTAAATATTATCAAGGGGGGCTTTCTGTGCCGACTAATCCTTACTAATGTAGCAGATAATGCAGCAGATATATTATAATATGGTCAAAATGGCCACTAAAGTTGCACTGAAAGTCACCCTATCATAATCTCCAGCATACAAGCTGGATTTTATACAAAGCTGTATTTAAAAGAAATGGGTATTAAATAAAAATAAAAAAAAAAACAAACTCATGAATTCCCATCGGATTATAATTGCTAATTCCGTAGTCCAGCTGGATTGCAGATCCTGTATTATATATTGCAATGTGTAGTTAAACATCTCACCCCCAAAATTACATCAATCGGCGCGTTTGAAACAACACCATTCATTAGGGCGTCTAATACGGAACGCAACCTAATCGGCCTCTCAATGGCAATTACATCAACAGATCAGCTCTTATTTAGTTGTCAGTCAAACGCCCACAACATCCAGAAAGCGGGCGGAACGGTCGATCACGCGCCGCGCCGGAGATCTCTCGCCTCTCACAACGCAAGACAGCGCGACGAAGAGATTCGCCCATGGGATCTCCATTATTGAGATTGGGGACAACGAGATGTGCAGCAGTGACACATCATCTGGTTTTGCATAGGTGACAGGTAAAAGGGTCCATACACGGTCAGATTATCAACGCAGTTAATTTGTGTAAAAATCTGAGTTAAAAACTGTGCGATTATATGAACTGAACGTGTGTGGGTTCCCTCAGTTTTCGGTCAGTTTTGTTCTCAGTTTGCTCACTATTTTCGTGAGGTATATAGTCACGGGAAACACAGTATGTGTATATTTTTGACGATGGCTGACTGAAAAAAAGCAGCAGTATGTTGTGTGGTTGCAACTGTGCTACTTGAGAAGAAAATCTTTTTTATACGATTGGAACAGGACGTTCCACAATTCGGAGAGACTTCTATACAAGTCTATCAAAGCCAACAGTTCTTCTTTTTTTCTGAAATGATGGCCGAAACACGTTGAACAGCTTTTCAGGCGAACGTTTTCTCGAAGTCGCTTCATAATATTCAAAAAATATTGTTTGTTGACTATTCTATCCGTCCTCTGCAGCTCAAGAACAAATTTGAAGAGGAAACACCGATAGTCAAAGAGTCAACATGAGTATTATTTCGAGCGACTCTAATGTTTTTTTTGGGATTCGGCTAGTTATCGAATCGCGATTACGACGCTTGATACTAGTTTACATATCAAATTCATAAACCATTATATGTCCACCCAATATGATGCGCTTGAGAAATGTCGGGTCGGAATCGCCAACTTACAGTAACTTTTTTACATAGCTTTTATGTATATTTGTGTAATTAACTATTCTGGCTATTTATTTTCATATATGAAAAAAAAAGGTATTACATATTATTATTACGTTTATATTATTTTTTAAGTATACTAGAGGCACGACAACCATGTATTTAATAATTAATTTATTTGCCGTGCTTCCTTCAATGTTGTTACCTATTATTAGATATTACCTATTATAACGTTATAAGATATTAACTATTATTATAACCTTTATATTATTTATCACAGGAAAAAAAACAAGTATATAATAATTAATTCAGTTGCCGTGCTTCCTTCAATATACTTAAAATAATTATCACATGCTCACTCGGAAAGAGAGAAAGAGAGAGACAAATAGAGTAGATTAGACAGAGTAGACGCTGCGAGTCCCGTACAAAAAGGGGTCATTAGGGCGTTGTAACAAAAACACGGCAGAAAATCCAAAGAAGCGAGCGGAGCGCAGCAAGGCCGTTTGTCACTAAGTCACGACTGCCTGTGACTCGTTAGGTAACTGATGCCATTATGCCGCCTTCGAAGACACTTTTTTCTTTTAGAAATATCGTAATTAATTTAGGCCAGCTACAACTGCTGTTATTACTTTAGACTATTTATTACTTCTGTCCATTGAAAACTATTTATTATTTTTGATGACTTCATTATTCCAATGACCATTTTAGTACCCTTTGATAATTTTTTTTTTTTAACCTAATATTAGTATTTTTGTCTATTTTATTACTTCTTAGCTATTGATTGTTTTTTTGTTATTATTTATTATTCAAGTATAGTTAAAATATATACACCCTTAGAAATAAACTCATTGTAAAGTTAAACAACGTGTAAATTTAAAATGAGTTTTATGCAGATATTAAAATGAGTTATATGTCCTTAAAAAATAATGTGAGAAATAAACCGCGCGTTGACCAGCTATTAAACAGAGCTTGGCAATGTATGGCGCTTAAAATGCCGCTAACCACCGGACAGGCTTAGTTTAAGGGCATTATAGACCAGTAAAATGGCTGACGCTCAACAAACAGCTGATATTTTGACGTTTTGGTTTGGTGAATTCGTGTTTGAAAGTCTACGTTTCCTTTTCGTTGTCATCTGTCAATTTGTCAGATTGTTTTAACCGGCTGTATTTTTTTTAATTTTCGTATTAATTCGTGAAAATTAATCGATACAGAAGCTTGTCGCAATGCGCTTGAATAAATTGATGATATAGAGGACTTGGAAGTCAGGGAGAGGCTGTTTGCCGCCAAGGCCTTGGCAAATAGGCGTGTGCGTCGTCGAAAGATCTATCGACTGCGATTTAATGCATTTATTCTCGACGATTTAGATTATAAACGGAAAGTCGCAAACGAATGAAACGAAGAGCGAGATTTGGGGACAGCTGACCAGCCAGTTCCTTTTTTAGTAGTGATGCGCAAATCAAGAATTAGCGTCGACTTGATCGTGATTCTCGAGTCGACTGGAAATCTCGACTTTAGCATTTATTTGTATTAAATGAAACATTGTATCAAATATTTCCTTTTTATAATATAGCATGTAGCTATATTTCAACACTTAAGCAATTTATATCACCTATCACATTTATTTATTAAAATTATGTTATAATTAGTTGAATGGAAACAAAATCGACTCGATCGTAATCAATATCCGTCCACCACTAAACCTGAGTAAAAACTCTACTTTTCTCTGATTCCGTTGTGTAGTTAAACATGGCTTAAAATGCGTTTATTTCTCAACATAATTGCGTATAGCAAAACGCCTGGTCAACAGGGTTTTACAGATATTTGTATTTCTAAGGCCGATAGAATTTATAAATTGTAGTAGTCCTAGATCAAATTACTAGTCCTAGTCCTTATTCAATTAATTTGATCTAGATCTACAAACCTAGATCAAATTACTTAATCGTTCGGTGCAGCCTAGGGTCAAGTGAGAAACTGAAAACTGAAAATCCCAATGCAGTTGTTTTTATTAAAATGTGTAATCATATTTTTTCTTTAATTATTATCAGACAATATTTACTGTATTTTAGTGCCAACTTCAGAATATTTACATATTTAGGCTAAGTTTCGAGAATCTATAAGGATTCTATTGAAATAACTTGAATTAAATTGATTTGATTTAATTGATACTTGTTTGGCACCTTGCTCGACATTTCGCTGTGGCTGTTCGACGAAAAGGGTAAACTCTCCGCCTATATCCTGTATAACCCAGGGGAGTGTATTCTTGCGGCATGGTACTTCGATACGATTCGATTCAAAAACTCTATTTTTACGTAAATAAATCGAAAAAAAAAATACCAGACGGATTGAACTTCACAAGGAAGAGTCCCATGTATAATTCGTTAGTGTGTTCATTAATAATTATCCATTTCTTAGCAAACTGGTTTCGTGACGTTATCTTTCGAACACATAATATACACATACTAAAAATACGAGAAATAAATTAAACATTTTTATACCATGTACTAAACTAAACACAGCAAGGCAAGACACAAAATACTCCGGGCCATATTACCTTGCTACCGGAAAGTTTAAAAACAATTCAAGTAGAAAGCTTATTCAAAAAATTACTTACAGAATTCTTATTAGACAAAGCTTTTTATCCGATCGATAAGTTTGTTAATTTTAAATAATTTTAAAAAAAATTTGGCCATTTTTTTTCACAATTTTAAATAGCATTTTTTAAATATTCTAAGTTTTTCTGATATTAATTTCTTGATTATTTTAATTTGTGGTTTTAGTAAATACATCTTAAAAATGATTTTGATGTCCTAAAAGCAATAATGAAGTAACTGTATGTACGTGGTGATAAATTTAGATATTGTAAAAACGGACTAATAGACTGTAATTTAAATGTACCTAGATATTAAGTTTCTACAATCTGTTAAGATTTTTTTTAAATAAATTGAAATTGAAATTGAAATATACTATACATGTTCGAGACAAAATGACAAGGGTATATATGTATCTACGTATCAAAGGGTATATACCTGTAATATACATATATGCATGTAAAACCATTTTTTTCTTTTCTTCGAAAAAACATGTGTCTGATATTAGGGTTTTATTGTAGAGGGATTCTTCTGCATAAAAAAGTGAACTGACTTTTTTACTGCTTCTTGTTATTTAGGGCAACGTATTATTTTTGCATATGCGATGACCACGGATTGAAAGAAAGTGCGGTATGGAGCGCTTAGTGAGTGGAGGATGGCAACTATTATAATGTAGATATAGTTGGTGGGTGTCGGCTTTATGTGGACTGAAGTCTTTAGAGTACCATCGACAAGAGCTAGATCCACATCTAGAAATGTGGCTCTTTCGCTAGAAAATTTAAAGATAAATTCCATAGTGGAGAAATTGTTTAAATTTTCTAGGAAAGATACCAGTGTCTCGTGGCCGTGGGTCCAGATGACAAATATATCATCGATGAAATGAGGGGTTGATGGTTTTGCATATATCAGTCGATTTAGTTAGGTAAACCTCATTATCGTAGAATTCTGAAGAATGGATAACGATAAATTCTCTAAGGGCGTTATCCGCCGCAGCTTTAGCGATAAAAGACTTTTTCTTGTAAAAAGTGTCCAATTTTGGAAAAAATGTCGGTTGATAATGCTGTGCTGTTGTGATAATAAAGTGCTGTTGATAATGAAGAATCTCCAATTCAGCTCTTACATTTCTCTTCTTACATTTGCTGCTCTTACATTACTTTTACAATGTAAGCGGTGAGGGTGTTTTATTTTAATTTCATTATATTGACTGGTTAATTCTCTAGCGTCACGCTTAACCACATTTTTTATTTAGGTCCTAAATTCATTAAAATCAATTGAATTGTGAGAGCGCTCTGAGAGTTACGCTAAAATATGCTTTACCATTAAAACCCTTATACCACCACTACGCAAAGACAGTTATTATGTGCTAGCGCTTTGATCGAAAGTTTGGTATGCGCCCGGTCGCCGGCGCGGCAGACGTCGAATCTGTGCCTGGCGTTTCGTCAACGCTGGATTTTTATTGGTCAAACCGTACACAATTAACCCCGCCTATTTCTTCGCGTGTCCGCCCATTTAGGTTATTTTTCTGAGGACTCATGTCGCCGCCTTAATTACGAGTATGAGCAAAGCGTGAAACCTTGATATTCGCATTGATAAGCAGAATGGTTAGGTAGCGAATGGTCGGGCCGCAAGATCCACTGTGTTCTCGGATCGGCTTAACTCACGGTTCAGCTCCTATTCAGAAGCCTCCTCATGCGGAAGACCACCCCGGGTAAGACTCTCGCGTCTCAGGCTTCAAAGCTGGTGGACCGGTTTCTCCTGGCGTTTTGCATCCCGGCGCTAGTGGACGGTGTGCGCACAGTTCGGCGACGCCAATCGGTTGTGCATTCTGACTAATTGCTGAAGGAGTCTGGAGACTATGGAAATATACTGTCTCCTCTTGTTGACCTGTTGTCATGCCACTCTTGAAATGGCCTTGGGCCACTCGATTCCGTGTGGCAGTACGGGCAAAGAACACCCAGGTCCGCGATAAATTCAAATTGAATTACCGCTGTAATACAACAGATAGAGGCCGCGTAAGCGACTTCGGACCCGTAACCAGTCGGGAGGATGGAGGTATCCTGAAGGTTAACTCCAGACGGAAATATCCTACCACAACTGGTAGTTACGGGGCGAGGTTGCCCGATGGGTGATACCTTTCCCGGTGTCTCGCTGTCAGGAGTTGGTCTATGTAGTAGATCTCTGACAGTAGATTGGTTTGTCTCTAAGTCTTCTACGCTTAACCTACTGCTGAAAGAACGATCACATATCGTTATACCAGCCTGGGGTGACTGGTACGCCCGTAGTAGTCGATACCGCCCTACTGATAAGTAGAGAAGAGCATACGATATCGCAAAACGAATCTCTGACCTGTAGGATAAGAAAACGCTTTTTTACACGAGACCTCTTCAAGATGAACTGATTCAATGGCGTCCTTACAAAGCGTTAAATTTTGTAGTTCAATCATCTTATCCTGGTTTTCTTCTGCACCCGCTTCAACGGCAATGCCAAAAGGATTGCGAATAGATCATTCGATTCGGTCTGTTTATATTCCGGGAAGTAATATATTCCGTGCCGGCGCTGTGTTTGTTTACTTTGTGAACGCGCGCCTGCGCATGCGCCCGAGTTGCGGATCTTCGTTATCTTTCGACTTTTCCTCATGATCATGAACTTTGAATTGCGGTCCTAGATTTAGTTCTCCCGGACCCCTGGTCACAGTATACCAAACAGCAAGTTTACTCTCGAGCTACATGACATTGCGAGAAGAGGGTGTGAGGAATGTGGGCAGAGGGGTACGTCTCAAAGAACGCCTTTTGTTAGCGTTACCCGCAGGTAAAAGATGGCGACTTTTTCGAACGTTTGCATATCCGCATGGGCCGAGTAGCGGGACATTTGGCGTCCATATCCGAGCCCTTACGACTCGTGACGTATTCGTTTTGATTTAAATTTTGTTTTAAAAGAAGCTACTGTCTGGTATACTGTGCCAGACAGTAGCTTCTCTTAGAACAATGGGAGCTAATGGGCCCTTGCTGAGTTGGCCATGAAGACCCATTCTGTTCAGGGTTGGTCACACTCACGGGTCAACACCCATCCAGCGGCCTCCACGCATGAAGTGCGAGCCCGGGTAGGACTCTGGCCTTAGGGCTAGTTTCCCCTAGGAAACTAGCCCTAACACCTTCTGGCGCTCCTGGACGGTCTGCGCACCGTGCGGCGTAAGCCAATCGGCTGTGCACTCTAACAGTCGGGGGAGTCTGGAAGCAGTACTGTAAGCAGTGCTGACAACTCTAGTTGTCAACTACAACGGGCGAACCTGTCACCTTAGGAAGTTTTAATGATATTGGATCGTTCTGTCTCCCGTGAGGTGGGCGCAGAAGACTTGGGACGAAAAACAATCCACTGCCTTGTTACGCCAGCTGCCCGTCAGAGGCCAACGCCTTACGGCGAGGCACCGGGAAAGGTAACCAGCGGGCAGCCTCGCCCCTTGACTACCAGTTTGGAAAGATATCTCTGTCTGGAATTAACCTTCAGGATACCTCCTGCCTCCTGACTGGTTACAGGATCGAGGTTGCTTGCGCGGTCTCTCATTTGCGTAGCGGTGATACGGTGTCTACCGAATCTATCGCGGGCCACGGCATCCTTTGCCCGGCTGTTCACCCGGAATCGGGTAGCCGATCGGTCGTTTCGAGAGCAGCTGCCGTAAGGTGAACAAATACCCACCGCTCTATAGAAGACAGACTCCCCCCGGCTGTCGTTCAGAATGCACAATCGATTGGCTGACGCCGCACGGTGCTCAAACCGTCCAGGAGTCCTGGCTTGCACTTCTACGTGGAACTTCACTTCACTTCACTGCGGAACTTGTTCTGAACTCTTGAACTAAATAAAATAAAATAAACAAAATAATCATTAAAAAATCTGAATAATCTTTAAATAATAAAAGTAGTAGCAAATAATTATAAAATACATCCAAGTTCAAAAATATTATGTTATAGAAATACAAACCTAATTTCCCTCTTGTTTAATTAAAGGTAATTTATATTGTTAGATGTGAGGGTGTGTAAATCGTGTTTGTGTGTCAATGTGTGATGTCAGTGACATCCTTGTAGTGGGTGATCAGTACGACGAGTAAGCAAGTTTTTTTTTTTTTTAAAAACCGAAACTTTTTTGTTTTGCCAAATTTGTAACTTTATATCTACTGAAGAAAAATTTGAGAGTTGAGCGCGCTGTGCCGTCTAGTGGCACACGAGTCGTGTATTTACTCCTGTGCAGTAGGTAGGTAGGTAAAATATCGGTAATAAACAATATAAGCCACATTTTACCTACCGCTGATAGCGCATCGTGCTCATAGTTTTATATACTAATTTAAAAAAAAAAACAAAATGAAATTAAAAAAAATATACATATTTTTAAAAAAAATCATAATAAACGTTGCTTAGTACCTACGTCGTATTGATTCACTCATTACAAGGAGGTTACTAATTAAAAACTCACCCTGTATGTATATTGTGGTACCTGCGCCGATCTTGTGTTCTTAGCAGGGGACAATGTCTCTGATTGCGCGATTAAAATTAAAATTTAATTTAATCTATGGGAAGGCGTATTGGACAGACTAAAACAAAAATATCTTTCTGTGTAAAAAGTGCCGCGAGCCGCATGCAAACTGCAAAGTGGTCACTCTATAGGAACTCTACACTCTGCACCCGACTTCAGCCGAGAGTTGAAGTGCTCGCAATGTTTAACTAGCCAAGTTTTCCCCTTCAAGAATCCTTAATCGACTGCGCTCTTAAACTAGCGAACGAGATCTGAGAGCATTTAACACTCGGTTCTCTAATTGCCGCTTCACGCGACACAAGCGGCAAGATGGGAGTCCTCCTAACATTCTGAAAGTTAAGAGTACCTACTAGTAGATAGAACATAATATTGGTTAATTTAAAAATAATATTGCATATTTATATAAATTTTGTATATATTAATAGTATATCATATCATATTTTATTTATATTATTTCATATTTTTTAGCACTGCTTTTATAATTGTATTTATATATTTTATTAAATTATAAATATGTTTATACCATACAGCATTTATTATTTATTGAAATCGTATTTACGTATATGTGTATTTGCCATATTGTATTACCTACAATGTATTATTCGTACAAATTAGTGTTTTGATTTGTATTATAATGTTATTTAATTATTATTATATTATTCAATCTTAATTAAGTACATTCATTAATTATAAAAATATTTTTTTTACGTTAATTAAGCTAATTGTTACATAAGTTGTATTACTTATTTTAATTACTCTGACCCGCCAGATACGGGACAGTTTAGTCCTAGTTAGGTAATGAGCATTAGCTGCATTTCAGTGTTCAATTTTTCCGAGTTACTTATAACATTGATAACAATGGGGCTAAATGTACAAAAATGATATATATATATATATATATAATATATATATATATATATATATATATATATATATATATATATATATATATATATATATATATATATATATATATATATATATATAATATATATATATATATATATATATATATATATATATATATATATATATATATATATATATATATATATATAATATATATATATATATATATATATATATATATATATATTTGATAAGTTTTGTAAAGCTACTTAAAAAGCAGCGAAGGAAATCCCAGCTTGGATCGGGAAATGCTAATATTTGAATGAGATATACTTACGGATGTGCACGACTTTCGACGGTGCAATGTAAGTTTAAAGGTCCTTTTGCAGTCGACTAACGATCACTATTCATCCATATATCTCAAAAATCAAGCGAATTCTTTTGCAACACAAAATGCCTCCAATTGAGACGAATTAAAGCGAAAAAATCAAAAATTAAACAAATTGATCACTTCGGCAAAGCCGTGACATAAATGAAGGTGACATATCGAAATAATTCAAATTTCGAATGCTACCAACATTTAAAATATGATACAATAAGGCTGAGTTTGTTATCAACGAGCCATTAAATCGAAATAAAAATAAAAAAACTCCATATGCTTAATGAAATGAAAGAAGAAACTTCAATCTAAATTTCTGGCAGAGAAGTTTATAAAAAAGGCTGTATATTGTTATCAAAATACGGTAAACCAGTATAAAATTGTATAATATTAAAAAATATGTAAAGAAACATTGTAGAAAATAGTATAATATTTTTATATTTGATAAGTTTTGTAAAGAAATCCGTTTATAGGATGATATTTTTTCATATACAGTTGTGTGCGAATTAATGTGAAAACGTTTAATTCTTTTTTAACATATTTTATTTGCTATTAGCAAATAAAATATGTACAAATAAATATGTACAAAACATATACATTAGCACTTAGATGTGCGCATGTCCTTTTCGAGTGGCCATTTGTCAGGGATCTACAGTATACAGGATGTGTTATTATTAACCGGCATCCTTGAAGTGAGCAAATCAGTACGAGCATATAAGCAAGTTTTAATAAAAAAATGTGTTTTTTTTTGTAAATTTGATCAACCTAACTTTTGAATAAAAGTTTAACAAGCGTTGACATGCGCTATCTAGCGGAAAGTAAAATATCGCGAATAAACAATATTCGCGATATTTTACCTACCGCTAGATGGCACAGCGCACTCAACGCTTTTTATACTTTTTTTGGAAAATTAAATATTTCAAGTCTTATGAAAAAAAAAATTTTTTTAAAAATTGTTATCAAGAGTTCGTATTTACTCCCAATTGTGCCTTTGACTATTGTGATTAACCGTTTATTTTTCGTGATTGTTTTATTACCAAAATTGTATCAGCCTGATAGTTTGATTTTAAGTCATATCTATACATATTTGTGTTATGATTGTATATAATTTTATTATTAGGTAGCTATGCTTTTTCTAAATTATGACATACTGAATTTTTTACTATCTATTTTGTTAAGCTACGGTATGGCACACGTGATTATAATTCTTTTCGTAGTTTTGAACTCTCAATTTCAAATACATAAATAGCTTGAAATCCATGACCGTGCTTTTTTAAAATTATGACTTATACTGAATAGTTTACTGTGTATTTATTTTGTTAAACTACTGTATATCCTCGCACACGTGATTATATTTTTACTAATTTTTGCACTTATTATTTTTTTTTATTTTAAAATCATAAATAGCCTGAATTCCGTGACAATTTACCTTTTTAGTGCGTTTTTTTTAATTTAAAGATTCAACAACATTGTACATAAGTATCATACGATTATTGTTCTGTACCGTATTATTTGAATCTAATAAACTTATTACGATTATGATTATGAGTTGCTCTAAAGAATGTGTAGTTTATGGCAATAAATACAACATCCCCAGCATATTAATTCGTGCCTTAAAATTAACTCAAAATAAATACCTGAAATATATAATTTTAGCCTGTTTTTATCTTAAATACCTCTCACCACTCTGGGGGCCAAACAAGACCTAGTTGCCAATCTGTGCTATCCAAACGAGAATGTTTACATTATTAATCGATGAAGAACTGCATTACAGTATTTTTGTACTGCAGACGAGAAAATAGAACAGTTGCGTCTGGACCAGGATTTCGAAATCAAGCTGCCAATAACTTTATCATATTCTGACGTTGAAATCATAATAGCCAACGATGAAGTCAACAAAGAAAATTTTAGCATAATAAATGAATCGCTCGAATAAAAAATAAACGAAACCATGATAACAGTACTTACTTTGGATGCGAGATAATACATTAATCACTAAATAAAACCGTCAAAGGAAAAACATATTTAGCTACGTTCAAAGACCAATTTATACATGGAGCAAGTCACTTAAGCAAGATAAAAAATATTAGGTACGACATAACAAAGTAGGACTGGGAAGAACTTGCAAAATATACAAAGAAACTTTAGGAGAAGGTCACAGAAATCTATAAACTCGAGAAAGTGACCGGAAAACGACGAAGCTTTACAAAATAGCCACTAAAATTGAGGCCACAAAATAGCCACCAATATTCTGCTCTCCTTAACCAAACTCCTATCTCGTCTACAATTTCTAAATTGACTACAGGTTGTTAAATACTGGTCGATAGTTAGGTGTTCTTATCGTTTACATAATACGCCCATGGTATGCCGGCGTACTAGGACCGAATTCATGACTGGGGCTCTAATATATCTAATCCAAAATAACCCGTCAAGGTTCTGTAACAATGTAAGAACTAATACTTAGGAATCAACCATACAACCAAGCTTAACCAGATAAGCCAAAAATAGAAGAAGAAATAGTAGTAGAAGCTCGATGTAGGATGCTGTAATCCAAAAAGGTCGATGCAAACGCCCTTAGGTACCATATACCTAGAGAGAAGGAGAAACTCAATTATTTGATTTTTCAAAAGTGAGTTTTGTAGAATGCCCTGACTGCTAGCCATATGCTGCATTTAGGAAGACTACTGGAATATCGCTGAAAATTGTTATCTCTTGTTTATGCTATCGAAATAAAAAAAATACAACGCAAAATAATAATCTTGCAGATAAAAAGTTTCCACTTAGGTATCTCAACGTCTTTTTATAAATCTTACATATACATGTTTGAACTGTTTTTTTATGACATGTTCGTATTGACATTTAAAATATTAGTTTTACGAGGAACTCAAACCATCGATTTATTTCCGCCACCGATTTATGATTATGATAAACATCGAATTTTTCTAAAGCTAGAACTCACCACTGCCGCCAATGTCTACTAAAGCATACGTATTTTTGTGTACCGACTCTTAAAAAAAATAAAATCTTTCGTTAAAATTTAAGAAAGCTATTATTTAAAGCGAAAATAGCAAGGTCTATTGTTTAGTCCTCTAAGAACCGAGTCATTGAAACGTTCGAATCCCCCCCCCCCCCCCCCCATCTTCCTCTAACTCATTTTATAAGCCATCATATTTTATCAATAACTTATTAAATACCTAAACGGTAACTCGATTACAATTCGACGGCCTTAAAAATATATTTCTCTTATTAATTAAAACGATACCCATGATTCAAAATGTAATATGTATATGGTGAAATACGATGCAACTCGTAGCTTTCGAACGGCGCTCGACGAAAAAAAAAGTGACGGTGTTGTTTTGACGTTTCCCGCCGGGCGGTGAGGTTATGTTTTTCGCCGCATTCATCGCTTAATATTGTAATAAATAGCGACTTACCTGCATCGAATCCGAGCTGATTATCTCCGCACCGTATTTGCGTGCGAGTTCGATCGATAATTTCGTTTTTCCTGTGCCCGTAGCGCCCATAATTACTATCAAAGGAACGCGAGATGTGGACGCGATACGCAGCGCCATTTTGCTGAACCGTTACTAACTTCATCTTCTCGTGGCCTGTCACTTGTCAGTAGTGGCCAATATTGTCTATTATTGCGTAATCGCATACTGCGTAGTGAGTACTCGCGAGCAGGTTATACTGTCGTTAAATATTTTACGTTATTGCATAATAGTAATGTAATAGATGTAGTTCTTGCGATGTTGTGATTTAAAAAATAAACTGTGCTCCACGAATTTGTGTGTGTGATGTGTCATGACAATATTTTGATACTACATTTTATGTACTATAGAAATTCTAATGTTGACAAAATAAGAAGAGTGAATGAAAGTGTTTTGTCTGTTTTTCAAAAATGAATTTTTTTTCGTATGGTATTATGTACCTATATATCTACCTCCAAAAATAAATTTCACAGGTCTAGCTCAACTAAATTACAAAAAATATTGTTTTCGATCAGTTCATATCGCTGCGATCAAGTTCATATTATGCTGCGCGGTCAGTTCATATCGCTCGCTGCACTGATTAATGTGACAGTCATTTGTGTATTTTTTCTACTGAAGATTTTATAAAAAGTTTTACGGAAATATAAAGTTATTTAAATATTTGTCATTATGTTCTAGACGATACACATAGCTTTGTTTACTGAACCTGAAATAGAGATTTCTAATTCGCTTAGCTATTGGTACCTACCTATTTGTGAACAAATACTTCGATGGCATGATTTTCGTATATTTTAATATAGCCTCTTATTTCATTACCTTTTTATAGATAATACCTTATATAATTAAAGAAAAAGGTGTTATGCATCTGAAAACTCAAAAAAAAAATATTTCTAGTACATAATATTTTTATAATATAATGTAGGTATAGTAGACAATTATATGTATAGTGGACAATTAAAAAACTGCGTTTATTTTTATGATTATATTGTAATAAAGTGTAATAATATAAACAATATAATTTTATTAGATAATCATTATGATTTTGTTAGATAACCTCTCTATAATCGCATCTTGTATGGGCGCTCCAGTTAAATTTTCCAATTTTAAACGATCATGATTATGTGGTCGTATTTAATCTACAGCGATTATCAACGCGTTTCAAATGCAGGCGTAGCGTTATTCCTTAGGAACTATGTAAAATGCTCGGAATAGTTAATCTGACATGGACTATAGATTAGAATAGAATAAGTTTATTGTGCTATAAAAAAACATAACTTAATAAATACTGGTTTTACTGGCTTTATAAGAAAAATACAATTTATGCACAAATGGCGGACTTATTGCTTTAGCAATATTTTACAGTCATGATTTTGCTCAATTTTTTAATTTAGGAAAAAGGAAAGGAACATAATGAAATACAATTTTCTTACGATGTTTTCTTTTATTTAATAGACTTAAATCATAATAATATAATTAAGGAACAAAAACCAAATATGTTCAAACTTATTTCGTTAGAATATATGGTAATAAGTACAAAATTAACAAGAAAAATGGTGGTCTCTAACTTCAAACGAACGCATCGTCGAAATTGCGGCCTACAAAACTAAAATGAAACTAAAAAACTAAACATGACTATTTAAAAAAAAACGATTCAACATCGCATCCACTAGGACAAAAACAAGTTTGTCGGCAGTGTTGGAAATGTGCCTTGACCGAGTTATGCGTACGAACGCTTCGTACAAAATTCCCCCCGATAGTGTAACCTCTATCCCTTCGTCTTCCATTTCTTTTAATACAAACATGCAACCATGACAAAAAAAAACTCAACTAAAAAAATCCAGGTACAAAATTCGAGAATTGACAATTTCTCAAAACGTATAAATTAAACAACACACTAGATAAAAGACATTTTTTATATCCGATAATCATAAAAAAAATATGTAAACAGTTACTTAATATTTTATTATCTTTTTTTTTTATTAACTGTAATGGAAGTCAAAGCGTATGCATGCACTCAGCGATAAATTCAATCACTATTGTTTTTATTTTTCGTTTTAAACTTTGGGTTTCAAAAAATATGCTCTTTTTTGTAGATAATAAAATCGTGTATAAAATACTAATTACATTAATGCAAGGCACATTCCGCACACTTCGTCTTACTTTATAAAGTTGGCTCGATTGAGAAACGGAAACTGCAAATATAATCTGACCATCCGCAAACTTTCAACAAATGACATATTTTTCTTATAGATTCGCATAACAATACTACGGCGTCTACGACCAACAAATTGTTAGGAGTGTTTTAATAGCATTAAAGACATGGTAAAAAATTAATATAGTATTCTCACAGTTTATAATTCCTTAAGAGTAGCTATTTCTAGGATATATGTACTTTACAAGCATTTCAACGTACGCGTTGATATATTTTATTTTAAAGCAATCGTAAAACCTACATGCTTTACTATCTCTATCGAAACCATTCTGCAAGATGTAATAGGACAGCTCGTTATTACACAAAGCACGATGATATCTTTGCTTTCGCGAGAATATTCTAAGATTTAATGCGTAAACTATCCCATTTAAGATGTAATGTTGTTAACCGTGCGTAATATCATTTTAAAATTATAGAATCCAAATCGCTATATTTATTAGCTAAATATTTACAAGGAACCACCCGAAATCGAACAAAAACACAACCCCTCGCAGCCGAAAACATATAATATGGCTGCTTTCGCTTCCAAGCCGAACGATTAAAAAAAAGCAGCTCCTCACTAAAAAAACTTACTACCTAGACTTAACGTTACGTAAATGCCTAAAGCCGATCAGATAGTGTTTTAAAGAGTAGAGATGGAGAATACCTAAACTAACAAAAAAAAATGAAGTAAACAAGGTGCGTTTTTTGGCTTATAGCGTAATCGAATGCGAGCAATGCGGGCCGCGACTGCGGCTCTAAGTTTTGTCTTATTTTAAGGCCGGCGGCGGAGGAGGATCCGCCTGTCCGGTGAGGTATGTTCGGTTCGATCGTCTCGCTGACGGCGTCGGATCCTAACCGCAGGGCTCGTGCGAATCTGGCCAACGAAACGAGATCCTTAGTTGTGTCGATTGTAGGGAGTGATATTTATTATTTTCTCGAATTGCACATCAGTGAGTGACAGCAGGAGTATTTTTTGTCGTATTTAAGTTCCACTACTGGTCGAGCAGATCTATCTCTCGCCGAGGCAGCCGATGCTTCTTTACGAAGCGGTAAACCGCGTCAAGAGGTTCCGGGGCTATCTCGACAATTATTCAAGCGACCCTGGTTCGAGTGGTACTTTTCGAACGAGAGAGTCGAGCGAGTTCGACTCGATTGCTTTCTCTGCCAAATTCCCAGATCGCCGGAAACATATTTCGCTCGAGATCGTCGTCAGGCAATCGCCGCTACATTCGACTAAACTTAGGACGTAGTGCGAAGTCAGATTCGCACCGGACCCGCTTCGTCGTTCGTATCTCACCATCGTGTGCTTTCGGACATTACTATTACCTAGTTATATGTTATTAATATCACAATATTCTTCGTTTGTTTATAGTAGGTTTTCAGGGGTGCGGTCTCGCTGCGGCGAGCTGCAATCTGAGCTGTTTGACGGTGGCGAGGAGGCGCAGCTGCTTGCGGCGCAGCTCGTCGCGCTCGCGGTCCTCGCGCTGCAGCCGCGTGCAGAGCGACGCCGCCTCGCGCAGGATCACCACCTTGGGCGCGCGCTCCTTGTCGCGCGTCGCCGGCACCTCGCGCTTCAGCTGCTCGAACAGGTTCTTGAGGCCGATGCGCCGCTGCCGCTCCATGTCGTTGTGCAGCGACCGCTTCTCGACGTTCTCCGACTCGGAGTCCGAGTCGATCTGCGGCGGGCGGCGCTTGGGCGGCGACGCGCGGCCGCGGCTCTTGCCGCCGGCGCGCGCGCGCTTCGCCTTGGGCGGCGAGCCCGAGCCCGAGCCGCTCGAGCCGCTCGAGCCGCCGGACGCGGACGAGCGCTTGCGCGACGCGGGCTGCGACACGCTCACGCGCAGCGGCGGCACGCGCCCCTCGCACGGCTCGCGCTTGCTCGTGATGGCCGTGGCGACCGTCCGCTGCAGCTTGTGTCTGTCCAGAAGCGAGGGATTCGTCGGCAGGCTGATGGCGGTGCGCTGGAAGGGCGCTCCCACCGACACCACGTCTATTTCTTCCTCTGCAACAAAAGAAAAAACACATTAGCGACGTGTCGAGCGAACGAGAGACACATTTTTCTACAGAAGATTATTGTAGCCCTATTTTTATTTACGACTTTATTACCGAGTAAAAGCATCTTCTATGTTCAACTTTCGGATATTCAGTATTTTTTCTTCGGTAACAAAGGCCAAAATAAAAAAAATATTTTCAACTCAGTTTTTTTATGTAGCATAATGCTTAGTAAAATATTTTTTTTTGGTTTAGTTTTATGTGTAGAATTACACAATCAAAAAAAGTACCCCATATATAGCAACGCACTAAAATGATTTATTTTCACACAATATTGTTGTTTAGGTATGCTATTCAATCGCTTATGAATTAACCACTAGAATGCTAATGCTACCGATCGGTGGTTTTTGCTTTGCGACAACTCGCGGGCGGTCGATCACGTATTTATGCGATTATGTAATTATTTGTGAAAAAAACGCCTTCCTTCATTGAATAACTCACCATTATACATTAGTATGCATACACTGACACCCCCTATAAAAGAAATTTTCGAGGATTGAAAACATGCCGTCGTGAGTTTCATTCCCATGGCTACCTTTTTAAGAGTTAATGCAAGGTTCAAGTCTACTTTGTCTGGGCTGCTATTGCAGCGTCGGACTCAGCGAATGTTCCCGGTCGAAAATTCGCGGCGTCTGCTTTCGGCTGCCGAAACCAGCGACACCGCATTCCGCTCCCACCGGCGCCTTGGCCGAAAAACTGGTCGCGCCTTTGGCCAACCGCCGCCCCCCCCCCCCCCTTCCCCCGCCACGTCCCGACCCCCCAAACGCACTGCAGAAATGCGCGAGCTCCGCGCGACGTGCACTTCTTCGGAAGTGAAGCCAATTATGCTCCTCTCGAACTACGAAATATTTCCACATGAGTAAATAGTAATAATGAAGATTCCAGCCGTGGATACCGTAAGTTAAAAAGGGTCATACGATCCGTTCAGAGTAGGTAATAACGCTGGTGCAAAACTCGGAGACTGGACAATACTTGTACTCTGTTATGACGATGATTTATGTCGTCCCCGGGAAACAGTTTGGAAACGAATGGTAAATAGTTCATCGGTAGGGAGTTCACCGAATGGATGATAAATACAAGATTCCAACAGTGTATTTAAATCCTAAATATTGTCCAATTAAGGTTAATCCAATTGAAAGTATATAAACATATTGTAGTCGGGCGTTTGCGTTGTGTGTTAAAACGACCATCGCACATAAGATCATATACCTTTCTGAAAAACAGCTGGCGATAAACTCGACAGTTTTGGAATCTACCAGTTTCGGCCTTTTCTTCACTACCCATAAAAATGGTTCTTTTACCCAGTCTCTAAAATCCCAAGCCGAAGTTATTTTTGGTAGTAGGTTGTCTTAAGCTCAAGAGTTTGGCCAATTATGTAACATTTTCTCATACAGTGCGGCAGTCACATTGTTTCATGAGTCACGCGCGCATAATAAATGTTATCATTACCGTAAACCCTGTCCTGCGGAATTTGAAGTGGGCTATATGGTGTGCAAAAAGACTTATCTATTATTTAACCAATGCTGGAAACTATTATATTTTAAATTTTGCCTCAAAGCATGATAACTGATTCGCCCACAATAATTTCTTATTTTTTTAAATTGTCACATAGAAATATGTCATATTATTAACAGCTAACTGTCAATGGATTTCTGGGATAATTTTGAAAGACCAATATGATTATTAGGTCAGAAAAAGGTATAACTAGGAAACCACCGGGAATAGTGTGCAAAATGCACAGAAAGTGTTTTTTTACAAACAATCCTGGCTGATAACGGGTCAGACCTTGTAAATAACACAATGCAAACACTGACTAAAGAAGTCACAAACGTTGGACTAGAGATCTGAAAGATTGCGGACAGGAGAAGATGTGAAACCCAAAACATCACAGTCGACAACTTTACATTCCAGAAAACAGGACACCTTGGAATATCTAGGCGCCGTACTGCGGTATGCGAATTAGTTGAGAGAAGCCAGTTTTACAAGATTTCATTTAGAAAAAAAAAATCACACCAGAAGGCCCTGACTTTCCAAAATGCAACGAAGGGATGATGAATAGTGCACATACATGCAATTTTTTTTAATGGATTTCATGTGTTCTACGCCCCAGACAGTTCCTGAATGTAACACGATGATCTATCTATCCACACAAAAAACGAAGATCGAATATTACTCATTTAAGATGGCCGGACAACTCAGTCGACCTAAACCCAATTGTAAAATATTTGGGACCACGAAGCTCAAGCTCATTAATCACCTAACATTAACCAATAAACACCTGATTTGAGGAAAATGTTGTGTCCTAATTAATTTGCACACCTGTCTAATAACTGTAGATACTAGTGAGATTCGTATTCGCAGCCATAGGTGGACACAGTGTGACCACATGTGACTATAATAAAAGTGTGGTGGTTTCCCTTTGCCTTTCACAAAACGTATCATTAAAATAGGAAAATACAATTAGACTCTTAGATTTATGAGTGCGAGGGTGAACGTGTGGGAGTTTTCTATCTGTGAAAGAACCTGCCCATTGTGAAATTTCACAATAAAGGTATACCAATACTACTAATGTGTTCTATTTGCGACCAGCTAAACGGATATATTAGACAGACAGCACACGGCATACAAATTTATTAGGCACAACTTAAAAGCATCATATCATAATAATGCGTAATTTCAGTTATTCCGAGAAACGGTGGAAAAGCGCGCCAAACGATGACGTCTTGGCGCGGCGTCGCAGGGGGCGATGGGAGTGGGAGGGTCGAGGAGGGGTTGGGGGTGGGGGTGTCACGCGCCGCCGAGGACAATGACCTCCGACAAGGCGGACGGCGGTGGCACAGCGGCATCGATCGCAGCTCCCGCCGCCGTGACGTCACGCGGCGTCGCGCCAGCGCCGCGGCGCTCTGCGGCACTTCCCCCCCCGTACCCACCGCCCGATCCCGCGCTTTTCGCAGGGCGCGGCGGAACTTCAGCCTCCTGCCGGCACGTGGGCTCCTGATACCGCGACCATCGGGCGAGCGCCGATTTTACCCGCGAAAAATCAGGCAAACGCGGAAAGACGAAATATTTACGTACTTTGCGAGCCCTGTCACAATTAAGTAAAGCGAACGCTGCAAGGCCATCAAACAAGAAAGTTTGCGTGATTGACGAGAACCCAGGCTGCGAAAACTGGACGACACACCGACTTTTTCCCGACGGTTTCGGAGCTTTTCTGCATCTTAATCACCATATTACACAACTTGTTGGAGGTCACGGCGACTTGAAAGGCGAATTTGCCGAAACCAGGACATCTAAAACCCACTATGTTGTTGTGGTACCGGTTATCAAACTGTATAACATGTAGGTATGTTTAATATAACCGATTTTGGAAAGGAGATGCGTCTTATGATTCAAGGAATGAGTACGTGATTGATAACCCATTTCTCGCTGCTCCTTTGTAAATACTTCGATTAAAAAAAGTAATAAGGGATCCGGTAAATAATGAGAGTGAAATATTGTATGGACATTACTATGAATTTGCTATAATCGTATTATTTTAATTTTATTTTTAGTTTATAAAACTCATATGATGTCGATATCTACAATTCGTATGGGATGTTGTAAAAAAACAGTAAGGACCACTTTAGTTCGTGGAACGTCAGTTTTAGAGCTATAGGGCAACCGAGATTGTTTCGTCTGTTTCGAGAACTGATTCTGGCTGTAAAACTCACAACGAGCTGTAGCGTTAATGATGAACATGATGCCAGATTGCACAGTGACGCGTTGTACATTACGCGAAATACTTTCCAGTGTTATCTTGCGCTTTCCCCGCGCAAACACCACGTCATAGTTTTGCATAAATAACTCTGATAACGTGTGTATTATCAAACAGAATGCACGGGAAATCGACTTTTTCCATTTCACCTAGTGGGAGACGCGGCGAGAGGACATATTAGAAATAGTCATAACAGACGCGTGCCGGTTCTAAGTATAGCGTGCAGCGGCCGACGTATAGTAGATCAAAATGATCGCGGCGAGCGCCGGCCCACGGAAATAGATCATAGGGCGAAAGACGGTGGCGCAGGATCTATGGATCACTTTCGTACTGCTCCGGCGCAGTAGACCGGCGGCGCTTCCTCGTTTACGTCGCGACGTATCAAATTGCGCCGAGTCGTGCTATAACAGTAAACGATTGTTTGGGCGCGTCGTGAAGCGACGTTTCGGGTCAGGGTCCACCTCGCTGGGGACATGCACCTTGGCTTGATTTCGTATGCATTGTCTACAGTAATGAGCCCGTCGTTGATACGCGAACTTTCTCAACATCCAATATACATCGGGGCACGGTAGAGGGGTCAAAATGCTAAGTTTCATGACTTTGTTCGTTTGATATTCGACATTGATTTTCATTAACTCTTTGTATGAAAAAGTACTACTTTAGCGTACTCTTAACTCCTAGTTACCTAACCTAGTCCCAAAACATTAGGACCCCATCAAACTAATATCATTCAAATTGTTATTGGAAAATAACCTATCTTCTTTGAGGTAAGTAACGGTCATCGCAAACTTTATGTTTTATGTGGTTAGTACTCGTCCGAATAGTGTGTCGTTTTTTTCTAATACATGTCTTATGTATGTATACGATATCACTGTTCTCGCAGTTATAACCATACCTCTCTACTTTAAATGGATTTTCAAAAAGTAGTCTTTAGAAATTGTTAGTCCTGTTTATGTCCTGGAGTGTTAAAATTTAGCCGCGTAAGATCTGGAACTTGACATCAAGACTCATTTGTCGTGCATGCCATGCGAAATCTGCGGAGCTCGAATGATCAAAATGTTTCTAATACATCTTCGGAGATGCTACTAGCTCCTTAATCAAACATACCGATACACGCGATTCGGACAATGTGAACGGCGGAATTTCAATTTATCTCGCACACACACACGCGCACCTGCCACGCGTCGCGATACCCCACTACGCTGTCATTTCCCAACATAGAAACAGCGATGGCCGTGGATCGTGTAGTGACCCGTCCTTTATCGACGACCACCTTCCGAGACGCGCGAGAAACGGTCATTTGCATGATTTATGCGCAAGCGATCTTAGGCGTTTCCGTGACCCTGGATTTCGATTTCAATTACGGATTATTTTGTTTCCACATAATTCTGTCGCCCCAAAATGTTATAGCGTTTTAAGAGCTTTTATCCCAAAATTACACAAAATGTTGAGTTCAATCACATACCAGTTTGTCATATTATCCAACCTTAGATATCCAAGCCCAATATAGCCAATACCCTTTGGTCGAGTAAGTGCTCACAACCAAACTCGTTGTAAAGACAGATGGCTATCGCATAAAACCTGGTCAAAACGCGCGATAAATTCTGGATTGTAGACAAGTCACGGGAGCACCTCGACATAATGCGAACGCTTCCGCTTTCGAACGATACGGATGTGAAGTGCGTATCGCCCGGCGTGTGACAACACATAACGACATTCCCATGCGCTATTACTTTTATTCCAGGACGCAGACGTCATAATTATTGATCTGGGCGCGGGAAACGCAAGGACGACGTATCTGCGTACACGTGTCTACGCGCGCAGGCGAGAATGCGAATTATTAAGGTTACGACGACATTTTTATTCGATTCATTCGGCGACCTTGGGCGAGTTCGCATAGTGATAACGCGCTGGACTTGCGACCGCACTCAAATTATCAGAACGCGTCCGACCTTGGACCCACGCGAAAAAATCGCTGAATTTCGGGCGCCCGTATTCCGTATCTCTCGCGTTATACTTCACTTTATTATCACTTCACTTCCTATAATGAAGCACTCGCACGAGTATGATTTACATTTAAAAAACTGCCCACGAAAGCAATCTCGTCATAATTGCCTGCGGCGGAAAATGCATATTGATACAGCCGCGCGCTAGAGACGTTATCGTTGCTATCGTCGCTCCGCAATCTGCTTAGGTAAGTACGATAAATCATTTACTTTTAAGTTGCTTAGGGTCTCCGCGCGGAAGATATAAAATCCTTTTACGGGGGTTGGCTGTAACCTTAACCTCGTTGTAGGGATATTTGATGCGATATTATTTTGCGCCGGCAGAGGCTGGCAACCAACTCGTTGCGCTGCGTATGATTCCAATGGTGAGGCTGATACCACTGATAAAACATGCTGTCATAAAAAAAACTTGATCACTTTCAGCACAGAGCATATACATTCATTACTGATTTTATTGACGCCCTAATCGCATCATTGGAATTTGTGCATATTGGATATATGGGGAGGCGGAGTCTTACCGGCCAGTCGGAATTCCCGGCCACCAATATATCTACAAAACTAGAAGAGACTATCGCCGCATGGGTGCATTCGAAAGTACCCCTTCTTTCTACTGCTCAGTTTGAAGGCTACAGCATTTGAAGGCTACGGACGGATGCGTCTTTGACAGGATGCTGATATAATATAACTTGGACGGGACGTAAGCGTAAGTATTGTTGATTTGGGTTTTCATTTTAGCACTATCGCCGCCTTGGCTGCACCCAAAACCTCGTTTTATTAGTAAAGTTATGGACTATTCATATATCTGAAATAGGTATTGTCGCAGAAAAGCAGTTAATCGTGCGGCGGGTACGACAATTCGCATCGTCTCCACCGCCCTACCCGACGCCCCGTTGGATAGCTCTTTTTGCAGAGCGCGCTTCGTCTCAGCTGACCGCCCCACGAGTCCGCCAGCAGCTGATTTAATTACACACAATACATATATCGGCCGAGTCATGAAGCTCAAATCGCGCTTAATATTCGCTTTTTTGCGGCGGACAGTTCGTTAGCCGACGTTGGAATCCCCGCCGGAGATCCATTATAGCATAGCGGCCGGTTATACTTATTTATATACACCGGCGGATTAATATTTTTGCAAACGGCGCCAGAACTGACGTACTGGTCTAGGTCTAGTGAGGCGTATACGTAGACGCTTGCAGATTGAAGAACGACCAGCTTCTTTAATCACAGCTTAAGGGTAGGTCTTCATTCAAAACGCCAACACAACTTACACTCGAATAAAAAATCGCAGTAATGAAATTTAGAGCAGCATTAGATAAAACCATGGTACAGGGTGTTGATAGAGCAGATTAAAAACATATTTACTAAGAAATTTATTATAATTCTAGGATTTTTATACAAACCTTAAAATCATAATAATGTTGCTTCTAATATCGTGCTCAGTTTCATGACCTTGCGATTTTTTATTCGAGAGCGTATTAGCGTTATGTATAAAGAAGTGCCGCTTTAGCAGACTCATAAAACGCATCTTTTTACGCTGGGAAAACTGTCCCCCGAGATGGCACCTTGATTATCTGATATGGGGTTTCCCTGGGTAACGAGATTATCCTAAGGACGCACTCTCTCATAGATAGAGGATGCCCCTCTGTAACTAGCTCTTTCAAAAATGATTGTTGTTTGTCGAAAACTTTGTCAGGTCAATCATAAATCAATAAATGATTGACGTTGTACTTATGTAGAATGGAAATGGAACTATCATACATAGGTCCCTTTGAAAGCTTCCGGAACTGGCCATTTACGAAAACATTTTTTTTTACAATTTTAAAGTGGACCTCTTTGGTTGTAGAATAGAGTTCGTTTCATGTGTCATTTGTTTTTTCATTGTGGCGTCATTTTAAACATTGCGCGCCTGCACTACGATGGATTTCGACCAATTGGGTCTTTCAAGATGAGCTGAACAACCAACAAAGGATGCGCGCGTGCAAAGATCGCTTCTTTTTTCTAGGAAAACGACACGTGGCTACCGTTGCTTTAGAGAATCATCGTTTTCTGAATGCTGAATGGTACACGACCATTTTCTTGCCGGAAGTTATAGACTACCTCCGCAAAAGCAACCGTAAATGCTGCATCATCTTGCACCATAACAATGGGAAAATTGTATTAACGTTCACGGAAAATATTTTGACAAACTATAAATTGATTTGTGGACATTCATTGCATTTTTTTCTTAATCGCATCCAGAAACCAGCGATTCTGCCTCATTAATTACAAAAGCGTACAGGCAGACTGCAAAGAGAGCTTGCGAAAAACCTACTGATCTACATACTGATGTACCGCGGAAATGAAATTTAGAAATGGTGTAAAAAGGAAGGCCGTTTGCAAGGGCATCTATCATAGACGGCGTCGAGGTTTTAAAAGTATATAAATCAATCCTCGGCGGAACTAACAAAACACACGTTAAGAAACTAAAATAGGTCGGTGGCGAACGCTGAACGGAGTCCGACGGGAGCGCTTCGCCTATTGCCCTCAATTTACGAATCGAACTCACCGCAGCTGGATAAAATGGTATCAATTGTTCGGATAACTTCCACTCTACGCTTTTCGGGATAATTACAGACGTTTCTTAACGGTTTTTGTGGATATAAATAAGCAATTCCGCGATACATAATAGATGTAATGGAGTATCAGGTGGGCCCCACTTATCCTCGTCGTTAAGTCAAGGTAATTTGTGGTCAACGGTCTCGCCCCCCTTCCGCCTCTCAAGGCATGCTTAGTGTTTGGGAGTTCAATGCCTAGTGGCCTTGGCCTGTGGCGTTGTATACATACAATGCGGAGTAGATTCGATATATCGCGATAGACAAGTGTTGTAAGCGTGAATACGCGTTCGCTTTGATAAGAGCGAATCAAACATTTTCTTAATTATCTCCCTCCGTTCGTTTCTGCGTTGGATTCCTATGCTCCGGGTTATTTTCCCCTATAAATACACCACGACACGCTATACATCCAAAGGTCGAGTTCGATTAAGTCGATGACGTTTTTTTTATCCGTATGTAAAAGTGGCGGTCATGCAAGTTTCATGAGACGGCCGGGGTTAGAGTGCAAGCTCGCAGCGGGCGATTCGACCCTCTGGGACGGGGGGCCCACGGCGCAAATTGCCGCGCGCTTGAATATAATCGGTGACCGACTCACAAGTCAAAACACTGTATGTATACCCGCCATGCTAATTGAAGCGACGCGATACATTCGTTCTCAACAATTGTGAACAAAGTGCGATTCGGAACCTAGCAGCGTTTCAAGTTTAGAGAGAAGAGATTGTTTTGCACCTCGACCCCCCAGCATCGGGGGATCTTACATCAGTGCAGTCAAAACATTGCGGAGTTCATTCGAAGATCCAAACATCCAGCTTCAGATTTCACGTTATGTCTGGATGTTCCATCTAATTTAAAGTGACTTTGAGAGCATTTATTGAGGATATCAGTGCAGACAGTATGCCGCCCTACTGTTGCATAATCTACCGTAAATAATCGACAGACTGATTTTTTTTGAAAAATAGCAGAAACCCTATTGGTTCCAGTAACCTGTAATTAAAGAATTTTCTTTCCAAAACAAATTAAATCTGAGGTGTTTGTGGATAGGATTATAAACACTTAACTCGCTTTTGTAATGGGATCTCTAGACGATCAGGCATGCTTTGTCAAGCATCGCGTCGCGGGCTGGGAAGGGATCGTAAACCGCAGGCAATATGCATTTTTTTTTATACTTACCAAAAATGCCTAATTTTGTAACTTATACCAGAGTCACGTTAATTAGACGTAATTGATTGATGAATGACGTGACTCCCTGGTATAAAACTACAAAATAAGGCATTATTCGTAAATATTTAAAAAAATATTTGCATATTTCCTGCGGTTTACGATCCCCTCCCAGCCCGCGACGCGATGCTTGACAAGCATGCTTGATCGTCTAGAGAGCCCCAAGAGCTTCACTACGTCACGTCGTAACATAGCTTCACTACGTCACGCGACTACTTATCCCGCCCCACGCGGCTTAGTTTGCCGAAAAACCGGCGAGATACTGGGTATCATCGATTGTCAACTACTGACGTGTGCGGGCGTTGACGGTCAAAGGCGTGGGCGCGGGACGGAGCGCGGCGCGGCGCGGGGCGCGCACTGCCCGTGAACTTCCGTGCGAACTCGCCCAAGGTCGCGCGCCCCTCCCCCCGCGGGCCCCCTTTCGTCAGAAAATGGCTCGAGGGGGGCACCGCATGGGGACGACCCGCGCCGCCCGCGTCCACCATTCCGGCATGGAAATAGGCAACCGAATAACCTTCATATATATAGGTATTTCACTAAGACTTATATAGGTATACGTGCGCCTCGGTATAGGCTTCAAGGGCCAGCATTGTTGGGTCCTCGAAACATCTTAAAGGTCACCGGTATGCAAGATACCCATTGAAACGGATCGTAGAACTTTATTATTCAACCTTTGGGTTGTTAATATTCAAAAAAAGTAGGTAAAAAAGCTGGGTTATTTCATTACATTTCTATTTTCAGATATAATTAGCATTGAATGTAATATTTCAATCAACCTAATCTCGATACATTCTGCAAATGAACTGCTAAATATAAAGAGGGTCGTTGAATAATGACTTTTTTATTTAAATGAAACGTACGGGATACGGCTTGTTGCGTTCGGGCGATAATATAGCGACCGTATCAGGTACGTTCGTATGGGTAGGGGGTTAACGCATGGTTACCTTCCTCACGCGAATATCAAAAATCAAAGCTAACAGCACCAAACTAGTTGTTGTCGAAGCTCTGAGGATCTTAGATTTCAACAGGAAAAAGGCCTCCCAAACGCTATTTTACTATTTTTAAGATTTATTGTAAGAGAGTAAACAATGTAAAACGAAAAGAAACATTGCGGTTAGCACCGATACGCAGCTTTCGTTATCGACTCTTCCCCATTCGATTCAAAACTTCGATCGCAAAAACAAAAACAAATCATCGTACCGTATCAATATATTTCGAATCGAGCACAGAAAGGTACGTTGTATGAAACAATCCGTGTCATGTACGCGATAACGATTGTGGCGCCCTAATTTTGAACGCTTGATAACGCTCTTATCGATAACAAATCGTCGTTTTACTCTCTTCCTGGTTTTTGCAATACTAGAATTGGAAACCGCCCGGGTATACATACCTACATTGAATCGATTACGAGAGATAATGTAATCATATTAGGTCGGAAGTTTTTGAATTGTTGTTACTATGCCATTCGTTGCTATCGCGGCATAATATAAGCGCTATGAAACATTTTTAAACTCATTCTAGCGGTTCAACGAACCGCCTAATATTTTATATTTTATATTTTAGAGTGGAAAAAAGACAATAAGCCACCTGTTCGTTCGACGGCAATTACTCGAATATCCGCTTTAGCTGCTGGTCAAACGCATAATTACCGCGACGTCCCGAGGCAAAATGTTTGATCTTTATTTAATAGTTGGTAGCCGGTGAGCGATAACTCTTGCGGGCGATTTGTCAGCGCGGCACGGGCGCCCCGACTATGTAATTCAGTCAATTGCCGCCATAACTACTTTCCCTTTTCCATGTACTATCTATAGGCGGACGCGTAGAGCACTGCGTGCGCCGCGCCCGCTCCGGCGAAACCGGCATTCAACGTGCACGTCGAGTCCCCGATCAGAGTTGAAGAGTCAATCAAAATCGTAAATCTTGATCAATCAAATCGTAAAATGGCTTAGCAATCTTATTTCTTCATAAGGTCACTTTGGAGTTGTCACCTACTCTGCCGTCGTAAATGAAAACACAGTAACTTCATTTACTGTGTTTATACAAGTTTGATTCTTTAAAATCACGAGTTGGAGTACTAGAAGGCAAATTTTTCGGTTTGTCTGTCGATGGATAGTTACCGAAATACCTTAGATAAAACACTTTAAATAAAAAACACAGTATGTATATTTTTTTTAAGTTAAAATACAGTAACCTATTATTTACTGTGATCTTTTTTAATACTTATAAGCATTGAAGAAATATTTTTGTTTGGTTACAAAACGGCTTCTTCAGATACTGTGGTTTTAGGTAAAATTTTGTTAAAAGTTAATTTATTAATACACGAATTAATCACAGTATCTCAATTACTGTGTTTAAGGTGCCTGCAGTTTTTTATTTATTTAAAAAATATATATTTATTTTACATGGTTATAACACAGCAATAGGTAAAATTTACCTATAACACAGTAACCACTCAGTTACGGTGTTATAACTTAAAAATATAAAATTTATCAAATTATTTTCATAAATTAAAACACAATATCTAATTTAATTAATTTAACAATTATATTTTAATATATGTTTTTATGCAGAATTGAACTATTTTTTAACATGAAAGATTACAAGAAATAATCTATATTGATTACTTTGTTCATGAAAACAAATATTTAACAACTGAACTTTGACAGCGTTTTTCTCAAAACGTCTTTTTTCAAGTTACTGTGTTTTCATTTACGACGGCAGTACTACGGTCGAACCCCCACCCCAAAAAGGTATAACGGTATTAATCGTTCTTTCAACCGTGGGGCGATGTAGATAAAGGGTCAAACATCCAAAGCTTTATCGCGAGGCACTGGGAACCTCACTATTAGATTTGGGCGAATTGCCCCATCCTCCCATCTCGTCACATGTTCGAAGTCGCTTGCGCGGCCTCTACCTGATGTTAGGGGTAATTCAGTTCGAATTTATCGCGGACCGTGGCGTCCTTCACACGGAAATCGGGCAGCCAACGAGTCTTTGCAATAGTAGCTGGAATCAGTTCAACAACCAACCCCGCTGCTTAGGGAAGGTATAAGATCATTTCCAGGCCTCCCCGGTTATTTGCCGGAATGCACAGTCGATTGGCAGACGCCGCACAAGGCGCAAAGCCGCCCAGCACCGCCAGAAGGTCAGAGTCCACGACAAAAGAAACAGAGTCCTCTCCAGGTTCGATCCTCTTCGAGAATGCTACCGGGTGGAAGTTGAACCGTGAGTTGGGTCGACCCAAGATAACGAGCAGGTCATAACGGCCTAACTTCACCGAGACCGTTAGCTGCCTAAGCTGCAGACAGTTCAAAGGGACCTGCAGACAGTTCTCGTATCTTTTTGAGCGGTAGCCGCGAGGTGGGAGACATTAATTATAATCTCCCTAATAAAATCGCTTGTTCTTCTTGGGGTTCGGGCCCTAACGGATGGAACATTGACACTCCTATTTTTGTTTCTTCAAAATATTTGCAAAAGTTATTTAATATTAATTAGTGCTTAATATAAAAGTCGAAAGTAGAGATGATTTTGCTACTTCTAAATGAAATAAACAAAAATATAATATGTGATTATACGTTAAGAAAGTAGATTCCGAGCGGATCAGACAGTGAGAGTGGTATTGCTGTTTCTTCGTGGTAGTTGCTCTTTCGAACCAACCCTCTACGTTACTGTGTTTGCAGTTAGGACGACTTTCGGCATTTTGAAAAACTCGATTTTTATTCCGGAGGAGGATACTGTATCTGTAACTTGAGCATATCGGCGAAATCTATGTAGAAAGGTTTTTGGAGTTTACTATTTAAGTAATAATTTAATTTGAGCCCCCGGTATGAGAATTTGATGGATAGTAAAATTGAACATTAACAAAAAGCGTTACGTTTAATGTCAGTAAAGATTTGATTTTGAAACGAAGTCTGCGCGACGTGGATCGAAAATTGCGCAGCGAGGACTGGGCGCGTCTCTTACGCACGCGAGAAAGAGATAGAGAGCTGTGTTTTTTTAACCCGCTGATACCGAAGTCTAGAACGACGAATGTACGCACAGACATGTCAGATGAGATGTGGGGCAGGTGGCTTTTTTTAAGGGCGAGTACTTGTTTCAGTACCTACTAGAAAATATGCAGTGCCGTACCATGCTAGGCACTCGAATGCGGCGCGGCAGCGGGTCAGTAGGCCAGGTGACGGCAACTCAGGCGGCGGCGTCCATTCGCCAACCTTCGTCTGCGCAGTGCGCCGCCCGCTCGCTGCAAATGAGTCAGAATCCGACGCCGACGGCACTCCCACGCGCTCAAGAGACCGCAGAACGCGATTGCTTCACTCCGACCGGCGGATATCGGAAAAAACGGTTTTTATCCGAAAACAAAAAAGCGAAAGGAGAGAAAAGAGCGGCAATTACACGGTCGATCGCGCGGATGCTCGATGGCAAGTAATAATTACTCGAGCGAGACAATCAAAGCTAATGGAAAACTCGCAATGGTTTAACTTCAGCGGGATGCTAGTGTGGAACTCCCCCCCCCCCCCCCCCCCAACACCCCTTATGTGGTGCAGCTTCTGTTCCTGTAGTCAGTACTCATGGTTCATATAATCGTTCATACTCATGGTTCTGATAATCGACGTGACTGTTGAGTTATTGCGCCGTAGTAGAGATAAATGCCCCATTTTGTATTTTTGATAGCGTACGTCAAGCAAAGAAATCCATTTTCTTGTCGACTAATCTTTTACGTTATCACTAAGATTTAACCCGCGCCCTCTAGCGAAACATACCAAAGGTGATCCGTACAGTTCTGAATAATACTTTTTAATATGTTGAAAAAATGTAGTATGAGAGGTGCCACTGTTTTTCTCTTCACGTTGGTAATAATGTTCCTAGCAAAGAAATAGCATCTCTAGAATACCCAGGTTCTCCCGAAATCTCTCCCAAGCTGTCGCAATCATTGACTCCTTAGTACGAATTTTGTGTGTGAGTAGTGTGGCAGTGCATTTTCCCTGTGGCTGCCCTATTGCATTTTTACCGCTTTCTGATAAATTGCGTGGCTCTTAAAACGTTAAAGTCGACTCTATTAAATTATATACTGATAAACACGAGTCGCTAAGTCAGCCTCAGATCCGAGGCTGAGCTGGAGCAGGAAGAAATTCCACAACGACGCATATATCACAGCCTAAAATAGAGGTTTTCTTACTCTCTAGTTTAGATAGCTTCCCTTTCTTTATATACTGCCATCATCCTATAGTTCATCAGAAATCTGAATTGAGAAGTCATAATAAAACCTTCCCCTTCTGCAACATATCGTTTACAGGTATCAGACACGCCCCCCAAACGACGCTAACGCCGGTCAAACACGCCAAATTAAAAACGAACTTCAAAGTCTAACCCCTCTAATGAAAACAAATGGTCGTTTTCCCGCGGAATATTTTAAACGGTCGGTAATTAATTATACCACACACTGGGGTACGTAATTAGAATAATGTGGTTTGATCGGCGTGACGTGACGTCTTCCCAGACGGTCGTTTAGTGAGGGAGCCGGCGGCAATATTCAAAGAATGCACTTCTATTGAAGTGTAACTAAATAAACGAGGACAGGCGAACGCGAAACGGTGCGAAGCAGACTAGACCCGCCTTTCCAAAACGGCGCTCGGCAGTTCGGAATGCGCTGAATCTGGTACAGCCACGCCGAGATCTACTCCGGAGAGCGGTATAGTATTTAACGCATACTTCGTCAAAGTCTTGAATTGCGATTCTCAAATGAAAAGTACTTATGTAAGAAATGCAACCATGCTTTTTCTCTAATTTCTCTTCCGAAAGTTCTAGGCTACGGACTTGATTTTCCAAAATGTAACTATAAAACATATCTACGAAAACAATTATGTCTGACTTTTATATTATGCATTCGTACGCAGCCACCTTGAATATGCTTCTCAAATCTGTATTCCTAGCTATAATTTTCCCGTAAAGAGAATCTAACGTATTCCAAATTTATTCATGAAACATTTAAATCAGTAATTTCCAAAGTGGTCCAGGTGGACCCCCAGGCATCCACAGGAGACTCGACGGGGGTCTACGTTGGCGTGAAAAAAATGGGGTTTCAGAAGTTGTAAGTCGTGGTCCACGAAAATTTATCTGGTTTCGATTTTCACAGACAGAATGTCTTGATGAGGATATTCAGACATACGTTCAACATTTAAATGCCCTGCATGATGACTTTAAAAATAAATTTCAAAATATTCTGGCGATAGAAATACCACCATGGATCATAAAACCATTTTATGAAATGGAAGTGGCGACTGTGGTATTACAAGAGGAGCTACTTGAGCGTAACACCAATGAGGAGCTGAAGGTTAAATTTAAAAAAAGACTATCAAACATTTTGATTGGAGGCAGAGATACCCGAAAAATATCCTGGGCTTTGGGAAATTGCGAGAAAACTTTTGATAGCAATTCTCTCGTCATACCTAGTCGAAAAAGGTTAGTGTCTTTACAAACCTACATATTAACAAAAAAAGGAGCAGATTGAACATCATAGAACGGGGAGAATTTCGGTTATTCCTTACAAAACTAAAGCCATATATTGATAATTTGCTGTCAATCCATTAAGTACATCCCTCCATTAAAATTATGTCATTTTTTTTTAATTGTTGATTTGCATTGTTAGTTACGGTACCTACGTTATAAATGTTTAATTTTAATTCTATTACGTCTGTAATCATATTATTTTAATAAATAGAACACAAGAAAATATACTATTTTTCTTTGTATTTTTACCACTCTGAATTTAGGGTTGGAACTCAGCCGCGATGATAATTAAAGTCGTTAGATCTAATCTTTACATTTTGTTTTTTGGGTTTTGGGAATATGGTAAAAATGGACAACCGAAACCAGTAAAACTTTAAAATTGGTCTATGTGAAAAAAATGTTTGGGAACCTCTGATTTAAAATATATTTTTTATAAAAATATCATCATAAAAAAACATTTAAATTAAAAATGTAAAATAAAATCGGAATCTCTCCGAAGCTCTCGGAATTATCCGAGTAGCGAAACAGTGCGTTTTATTCCCGTCTGCGAAACGTGACAATGCATGAATGTTTCTTCCGCTGTAATACACACACGTGTATACAATCTCTCTCCTAGCCTAATCTCTGTTAATCTGTTACGCAATCTTGCAAAGTCTACGGCCAGAGTAGCTGGTACCGTCGACTATGTCGCCTTTCGCGTCGATTTAAAATGACCGCGACTCGACCTCGAGCCGCGTCGAATCCGCCAAATCGACGACCGGATTGTGCCATTAGGAATGAGAAAAAACAATGTGTCGGGGCGATATGAGAAACGTGACGAAAACGAGCGCGAAATCGCGACACGTGAGGGCGCCACGGTGCGGCGCCCCGGACGCTTTTCAGTGGGCGGCCCGCGCCGCCGCGGCGCGGCGCCTCGCCAAACAATTAAAAAAAGTGGCGCGTCGAAAATTAGGCGTTTTCAGCGTGTCAAATTTCAACGCAACATGAAAAATTTTACCCTGCACGTTAGGGTATAATAAGTAGTCATGTAAGTGATTATAATAATCTAAAGTAGTGTCTCGATAATTAATCATTAAATGTATATTCTGAGTTAATGATACATTTTTCCTGTAGATATCATTACTGAACACGAGTGTGATGCATGGTGGCACATATCACAAACCACAATCTAATATACATTAATTCTCTGATTTCCACCAGAGCTTTGTCATTTATGTAGTTGTAGTTTGCTTCTGTAGGCATGGCCATACATGCGAAACAAACCTCCTTGTTGCAAAGTGTATTTCACCTAATATGCTGGACACGCCCTTACCGAATATGGATTGAGTAAATATAAGAAAAAAACCTTGGAATGTTCTTCGACTGGCGACATAATTCCAATGCGTCGTATTAATCGCTGAAAGGGTTATTGCTATTTGTCTTGAGGCCTTGTAGACCCTTCTCGGGAGTTAACGTATTGAAGACGGTGTATTATGCTTTCTGTCATAGAGATATCTTAGTCAGCAGAGCACCCCCTAGAGACCTAGGTAGACGAATGCGTGTTTCTAAGTTTCACCCGTCTATGGATCTTCTAAAGCCCGATTCGGAACTAATTTAATTACAATTATAGCAAACTGTGCGTTGAAATAAAATAAATAAGATCCAAAGGCAGATGCTGCGGAAGCTAATCGGTCCATCCTCCCTTAATCTTCCATTATTGCTCGAGCTCCCCTACGTCTGGGCAGTCTGCGAACTGCGAAGCGAACGAGTTTCTGCCGCTGACACTGCATTGTGTGCGAAATGCGAATAAAACCGGCTAGATCCGGTATCGGAAAAAGTCTGAGAGGCCTTATCTCGGATACGCTTCCTCCTCATTACCGCAGTCTCACCCAGAGACCATCCCATCATCATTAGCGCCACAACTCTTCGCTTCGTCGAGAGCCTTCTTCCATTCTGTTTCCTACCTGTTCACTTCGAATGTATTCAGTTTTTAACTACAGAACCAAGCCATGGCTTGGTTCTGTAGTTAAGAATGGCAATGCATTGCCGTAACATCATCCTAATTTGCCATACCCTCAGCGGTTGTTACAAAAGATGTGCCCTTCCTATTCGTTCTGTAATAAACACCTGAGCCTTCCTCTGTTTGTTCATCTTCTCAGTCTACCCTGTCTACCAGTCTATCTAGTCTTTCTTTTCTACGAAAAACTGTAGAAAAGGAATAAAATTTCATCCTAAACAACGGCAGTTGCAACGTCGCCGAAACGTCGGCTCCTACAAACTCATGCGGTAGATTCGTTTTTAAACCTATTTATAATGTCAAACAACCGCGATAGTCTTCAATTGCATATCTATGATGAAGTCCATTTCCGAAATAGACGTAAATAGACGAGCGATCAGGAGAGGCATTTGCAATACCAAAACCTTTCCTAGTTGTATAAAAAGATATGCAAAAACTTCACTATTTTACTGAGTTGCACAACAATTTTAATTCTTTCAGATTTTTCCCTAATTTTGCATCTGATTTTTTGACGACGCATGATTCATTAACCCATGTTATAATGAATCATGCGCTTCCGTGACCGTATTGTTTGTACTAAAAACTGAATGACGTGCAGAATGCTGAGATCAAAAAGGTATGTGTCAGATGAATATCGCGCCCGTTGTAAACGAGGCGGGCGGAGAGGAATGTAAAGAATGCGCTTACAAGCATATCTACAGTTAATGAACAAATATTTTGTAGATATTATGGCCGGAAATATTGACAATAATAATCGCATGAAAGCGATGCGTATTTATTATCGATAATGAGTATTGATAACGAACAATAAACACACAATAACAATCGAAATACGCGCGAAAGTATTTTAGCTTTTCATTTTCAGCGTACGTTCCAAGAGAAAGAGAGAGAGAGGGATTCCTTAGTGAAGACAGAGAGACATGGCACTATTCCGAACCCTCCCTTCCGGTTTTTAACAGCCGCAGACCCATTACAATGATGTATGTGTCTCGAAAGTTATTATCCGGCAATTTTCAGAACGTATCTCCCGCGTCAGCCACTTTATTTGAATTTTGATTGGGATCCGCCGCTGTTTATATTACCTAAACATGTTTATGTTTGCATGTTTGTTTCGTATTGTCTAAATATGTTTATGTTTGTGTACGAGTTGAACGGGACGTGTTTTATAAAATGTGTGATGTCACGGTATTTACTGGTTGATAAATTTGTGGTGGGAACCGGAAGCATATGAAGTAATCCGTTAGGTAATTCGTCAAGCGAATGAATATAATATACATTATAATGTAAGATATGATATAATATACACATATTTCTATATGTGTATATCATATCATATCATACGTGTATATCATATATGTTTTATACAAGTATATTTTATATTATTTATGAAAATACAAGAAAAGTCTTGTTGTCCACATCTGTTAATGGGAAGTAAATGTATATAAAATATTATGTAATAGATATACATTGTTCTATTTTGTACCAAATGCCAAACTCTTTCAGACTCTATCAAATACTTTGCATTAAAAATGAGCGAAAAGAGCAACATGACATCTAGTCGAATCTTGAGATTCGAAACCACCACAAAAGGTCAAGACTGGCTGCGACCAAAATAGAAAACCTAACTACGCCTGACTGAGCGCGTTGCAAGAATCAATATTGGAGAGTCCCGTTCGGGCGGGCTTCATTATGGCTTTTTACTTACGTTGCTCGTTTTGTTAAGTAACTGAGCGTCACGCGGCGGCTTCCCAAATTTACTCTCGTTAGAGGCTTTTTGAGCGCTTTCCATCGGATACCGGTTCCGAGCGGACGCAGCTGTAAGCTCGAAAGTGGGCCGAAAGGGCGACGTTCTCCTCTCTGTCGGCACGTTTGGTTGACTGGAAGATATTGTTATGTAGCAATAAGTCCGCCATTGTACCTTCTTTTATTTGAGCAATTAAGAACGGTTTCGTGCAGCTTGGGCCACAAGATCCATTTTGTTCTCGGATCGGGTCAACGCATGATTCAGCTCCTATTCAGAAGCCTCCTCGAGTGGAAGGCTACCCCGGGTAAGACTGCCGTGTCTCAGGCCTCAAAGCTGGTGGACCGGTTTCTACCGTCGGGATTGCATCCCAGCGCCACTGGACGGTTTGCGCACTGGTCGGCGAAGCCAATCGGCTGTGCATTCTGACTAATTTCTGAAGCGGTCTGGAGACTACGGAAATATACTGTTTCCTAAGCAGCGGGGGTGGATGTTGACCTGTTGTCATGCCACTCTTGAAATGACCTTGGGGCATTCGATCCCGTGTGGCACTACGGACAAAGAACGACCAGGTCCGCGATAAATTCAAACTGAATCGCCGCTGTAATACAACAGGTAGAGGTTGCGTAAGCGACTTCGGACCCGTAACCAGTCGGGAGAACGGAGGTATCCTGAACGGGTTGCTGGTAAACTAGACAGTAGATTGTCTTGTCCCCAAGTCTTCTACGCTCATCCTACGGCTGAAAGAACGATCTATATCGTTATACCAGCCTGGGATGACGGGTTCACCCGTTGTAGTCGACACCGCCACTAATGTGCAATGATATTTGTGCAAGATGATATTTGTGTAGATTTTATCACCCCACTAGATTGTAGGTATATCTGTTCTGGGGTGATAGTATTTAAGACATAGTGACTTCACTTTTATTACTTTCCTGTTTAAGGAAAGTATTGTGGACGCACTTCTGGGTGTCTGTCTGTGTGTATTCTCCGATGATAGCGCCAAAACGCTTCATCCGATTGAGCTGAAATTTGGCATGCAGGCATCGTTTGGTCATGGCAGGAGCTAAAAGATTGTGGTTGAAATCCGTCCACAAAGAGTTGGCTCCCGACGAGGGAACTCCTCAACGGTCAACAGCAATGACTCAAAATTTTATATATACATTCAATTATGATAGCCCCTTCTAAGTATCACTATGACAAGGCTGTCAGACAATGTACCTTGGGTTGGCTCCCAATGAGGGGACTTCTCAACGGTCAACAGCAGACACAAAATTCGAAAAGTCGAAAAGTGGTAGTAAGATTTATGAAATTAATATTCAAATGAATTAAGTTCCAGGCTACTTGACAGGAAAGTCTTGGGGTGACACAACCGATTTATTTTTTTCATTCATTCATTTCGATCGTTTATTCATTATTAAACAAATATTTTTTTTACCTTATTGTGCTTTGTTAGTTACTAATATTATTAAACTACTCGTACTATAACCACATTTATAAAAAAGGAGCCCCTATATTTTTTAACATTATTTTTCCACAATTCAAAAATAAACCGTAGTTTTCATCTTCCGTGATATCTGTCTATCATAAGAAAACATTTTTTTAAAGATAAATAGATTTTTTCGACTCGTAATAACTAGCTATGATAATAGCTGTTTCTAAAAGTGGGGTTTCTAAGTATTCTTTTTTTGTGTAGTATTGTTTGGCTATTACTCAAAGCTACTTGTTTTGATTTTAAATTTCCCGACTGCTTTTTTTTCGCTTCGTTACCGTTATTCACTGGCGTAAACAAAACAGCGAAGCTATTGACCGTTGTGGGTCGCGGCGCGTCGCGACGCCGTCACAACATAGCGGCGTGGCCGGCGTTTTCGCGCCAATATTTTTACGTAAAAATTAGACACTTACCGGAATCGGAGGGTGTCTGCACGCCGAGGTTGTCGAACCGCTCGTGTTTGGTGGCCTTACTCCTCGTGTAGCTGTGGTCGGACTCTACGGTGCTGTGGCGAGGGTCTCTGGCGGGCTGGCTCTCCTGCTCGGCCTCGTCTTCTTCGTCGTCGTCTTCGGATGCGGATGCGGACGCGGATGCGACGGTCAGGGGTAGATCGTTGGAGCCGACGCAGCAGGCGATGACGTCGTCGTGGCGGAATTGCGGCGGTTCATCCTCGTCGAGGCTCTGCGGTGTCTCAGGTCTGATTACAGGTGTCGGTGAGGATCTGGGCGAGCGCGTCCGGCTGAAGGACCCTCTCCGATTCGTTATCAGAAGGCTTCTCCCGTTTGCATTCTGTGTCACCACCGGTTTCTGCTGCACGACCACTGGTTTTTGTTCGACGATCAGCGCAGGTTTCAGTGGCTGCGGTACGAACACAGGCGGCGCCGAATTCGTGTGTATGGACTTATCACTGCAAGTCCCCGACCACATGCAGTCATGGTGCACGATATCTTTACGGTCCAGAGAATCGTCGTCCAATCCAAAATCAAACAGACTATCGAACCCATAATCGCCCATCAGAAACTCAGCATCCGGCAGATCCAGCAGATCGAATCTCATCTCTGTGGCCGAACCCAGGTTGCTCCAAATGTCATCCATGTCTGACAGAACTGTTCCGTATCCAGACCAGGGTTCCCCGACTCCTCCGACGTCTATCATCTCTAGGAAAGAGGGCACAGGCATTCCTCTATTACTAATCTTTTTGTTAAAGCTACTTTTTAATTATTTAATTTAAAGAAAAATAAGATAATTAATATCACAAATGTCTTCACTAGTTCAGCCGCTGCAGCGGGGTGAACCTTTGTATCACAATTTTTAATAAATGAAAGCCGGAGCGTCGATCAGCGACAGCGTCCTGTGGAAGAACAAAAAAATGCGCTGAAGAATGTTGACAGAACATCATAATGGAGTCAGCCATGGTCTAAATCTTTCGGAATATCTCACGTTTTTATAGTTTTTTTCCTTCAACTAACAACTGAAAACTAGTTCCTTTTTTTTTTAAACTTTAAAATTGGAAGGCCAACTCAACTTCATGATATGTGAAAATAATAATAACTCTATTCCTAGAGAATATTTTAGTTATAAGGAGTAAATGAGGCACCAGGAGGTGCAGCAAGACAGGATATAGAAAAACGCGAAAGAAACCAAGAAAAATGTTCGAAATTTGAAAAACAGCATCGATCCTTTGATAGCGAGTACCTATGCAAAATCGCGATTAGACACTCCTTATAAAACATGTATTCCTGGTACCTGGGCAATCACGTATATTGGGTTTACAGTGACCGTTTAAAATCTCTTAAATATTTGATGGATTTTGCTATCTACTTTAAATAACATAATAATAAATATGTAGGTAGGTATAAACTATCGATTGTAAAAATCATTTTATTTCCGTTTCTATTTCATTTATTTAAACTAAACATAACGGTAATTTTGAAAAAATATTTTTTTATTCGCGTTGATTTCCTATTGTACCACTCAAGAGCTATATGCAGGTCACCAACAAACGTATAATATATCAGAAACTAAGAGAGCTAGCTTATTCAATAATTACCATATTAATAATGAATATTGAATACCAGGAGAGCTTGTGGAATTATTGCAGTATAGGAACCTATCTCAAAAATAGAAAAAATACGAAGAAATAAAGAGATTCGACCATTCTAATGCTAAATGTGAAAGAAAAAAGCTTCGGATGTCTAAAATTACATTTAAAAAAAAAGTTTTTTTAAATCAGTTTTTAAGGTTGTTTTTTAAAAAAACTAATCTAACCTACCGCCAAATAGGTCTTCATGTAATATTTTTTAAAAAACCTACCTAAATGTATGGGTTTGGCGCTTCTTATATCTCGCTTATTTATTGAGCCCGAATAAAGATTATTGACAGATTCGGAATCAGCGTGGTGAATATAGTCGTGACGTTAAAAAATCAACAATCTAGAAAGGTTACTGCAATATTTTTTGCGAGAGAACAGAAACAAAAGCCAAAACAGAGGCAGTGAATTCGTAGTTCGTTTTTTAAAAAACATTTATGTTGTTTTTTGCCTTTTTGATGGCATGGTATTACTACAGCAACTAAGAAGTTTTATTAGTTTTATTTGAGTAATATTAAATTGTCTATAAAATACTTTTTTTTTGAATAAGCTAGCATACTTAGTTTCAAAGATATTGTTGTTGTGTTAGTGACCCGGATTCATTGCAATGGAGTAATAGGGCTTCAATCCCTAATTTGCGAAACGGTAAAAAATCGTCCCAAAAATCAAATTCAACACTGACCAACCTGTTCCAGTCAACAATCCAAAGAGCAATCCGTTTCACGAGAGGCAAATCGTCGGGCGCGCGTTTATGTTTGTTTTTTGAAAATTCTCACTTTTGAAACTTTCTTTTGGAAATATTTATCTACGATGAAGTTTTTTTTTCACACACTGCGCCGCGCGCGCGTATATCGAGACGTCGCGGTCGTCGGGCACCGAGGAACTGTTTAGTATACGACTTCTACCGTTTCCACATATTATATTGAGCGACGAGCACTGAAACATTCTTCGGAACTCTGGAGGAGTTTTTGGTCGAGCGCTCAGAAGCCGGTTGCTCGCTTTGACGCCGGGGACACAACTGAACTGAACGGGCGCTAGCCGCGAGCTGTCATGGCGGGCCCGGCGCGCCGGAGACCGGCTTCCGCGCTCTTTGCCGCCAGCCGACGCGACAGTGTTGCCACACACACTTAAAATACATCTTTCAGTGCCGTATACACTTAAATGGCAACGAAGAACAATAACTACATTATTTTCTTTTTCATTTCGAGAATTTGATGGTGACCAATAGTATGTATCTATTATTATATATATTATATTAATATATGTAAGTCTATATGAATATAGTACGTACGTAGTATATGTACGTCTATGTATATGTGTGTATATTAAGTTGCTGAGATAAGCTGGTTTATTAGTTATTTCATTTAATATTACTAGGAATGGATGTAAGAAATCGTAAAACGATAAGCCAAATAGGTAAGTTTGTACAAATTAATAATATAATTTAAGTTTTCTTTATCGTTTTTAGTGCTTTGGTACAATAAATCTTTTTTTTCTTTCTTTTAGTCTTATAGACACGCAAAAAAATGTAGTCCGCGTATTTCTCATAACATAATATAAGAGATTATTAGGTAAAATTTTAATGGCATGGAACTTTCCACCTTTATCTGACTATTCATATCACATTTATAGTTTTGGAATTGCACCTTTTACTTTGGTTATACGAGTATGATGTTTTGTGTTTCTGCATATATCCCCTCCCCCCCCCCCCCCCCCCCTCCAATTTAATGTACCTACGATACCGATTAAACTCAAAACAACGAATCTGGAGGAAAACAGTATGTGAAATTGTTTCTGCATATAGAAGCATCTGTTCTGACTTACTAGAAATTAGATAATCATTATTATTACTTGTCTTAAAAATTGTGTTTTCCATAAAACTTGCATTTGAAATTAGGTTTATCTGTATTCTTGCTTTTTTCTACTGAAGAAGAGAAATTTGGTGTATTATGGTGGTCGTAGATTTGGAAATACTTGTTATTTTTGTGTTTAATTGTAAGTTAGTTCATCTAATATGTTAAAATAAGGAATAAATTTGAATTTTGATAGTATAATAAAAATCTCTCAGTTGGCCATCGCGTTTTAAAACTGAAAATGCGTTTAACTCGAAAAGGCCTCACTTCGATTCGGAAGCACAAGAATCTGAGATATTGGGTTGTATATACCTAAATCGTTGCAGAAACATTACGTTGTAATGTAAGAGACTGTAGAAAATTGGGAGTGTCAAAAAATAATTAAGTCGCCCAGCGAACAATCTATACAATATATCCATATAGTACAAAACACATTTAAATTCAAAGAAGAACTGAAACCGCAGCGTACGGTCAGATGCCTGTAGGTAGGTATGTGGAGATACCAAATTGTGGAGAGACCGAAAAGCAGACAATGTGGAGAGATCACATAACGGAAGTTGATTATTATCAAGATTCATCAATGAAATCCATTATTTTCATGATTCATCAAAAAAAATGACACAAATACTCACCGAATCGAAATTTAAAACTGTCAATTTACCCGATTTAGCTGATAGCAAAACGATCCTCAATTGTCGTTTGGGTAAAATGTATAACTTTAATCAGATCCCATCAAAAAATCAATAACTTAACTTACAATTTCATTAAAAATATGTCGATGTGTTATTTAAATTTATTCTTTAGGTGTGCAAAATATTTTGGCGCCATTCTATTTTTATCAAACGGGCAACGCTATTGCGCGCGAATTCCACATCCCCGCGACCCTCCGTAATACAACTCAAAATAACGTCGAAAATACGTACGTTTACAACATAAACCCGCCGTAATCATCTAGCCCGTACACTCCGGAGTCGATTGATAGTAAATTCATATCAATTGATGCAGAAATAGTCGCTTAATTCGCGGGTAAAACGCATGGCGGCAGACGCAGGGACGCGGGCGGGGCGCGCGGGGGCGTCTCGTCTAGAGTCGCCGCTGCCGTTGTAGTGAGGTACCTATGCCGGCTAGCGTCGATTCGATTTTATCGTATAGTGTCTGACGGGTGACATCGCGGACGCAGAAAATTTAAATACGGCAATATTATTTTATTAATGAGCGAGGACTGGGGATAGACGCGCGAAAGATTCGCGCAGGGGCGGTCGTGTTCGGTGGCGTCTGCCGCCCGGCCGGTTTTACGCTGAATTTTGTATGAATATCGCGATTTCAGAGCAAAAAAATAATCTATCATATATCTAGATATAAACCTGGAGTTAATATTTTGATTATTGCTGCTATTCTGTAATGCAAAAAAGGTGAATTGATTTTTTCGGTTATTTGGAGGCAAATAATTATGGTTTTATATGCTCCCAATTTAAAAAAAAAACTCATTTTTAATATTTTAAGAAGTATTCAGCGGAGTTACATTTTTCTTAAAATATTTGTGGTTTATTTAAAAAAAATGTATTTTCGTTTACATACAAAAGAGAGGTTTAAGTATTTTATGATATCAATATTACTAAAATCGATGAAAAATAAAAACATCGCAATTCGATGCTGCTGCTCGATTTTTTTTAACGATACTTCACTTTTACGATTGTTTCTTGCGTTGGGTTTCATAGGAGTGTGATTTGAAACAATTTGTCTTACAGAATAGCAACCATTCTCGATGAAAATAAAATAGAGTACATATTTGACAGATACTCGCATCGAAACAATCTCAAAAACTACTTTACACTTAATACGTATTTAATGCAAACTCACCCTGTTACACTTAGTATTTCTTACACTGAACTTTTCAAAGTCACATTTATATCATTTCATTCATTTTGTAATTAATTGTATGATGACAAACAAAGATCGCCATTGCGTCCAAATCGACTACCGCGCACACAGAAAATCAATAACTAAATGTATCGAAATAATCTATTAAAACAAGGGATAAAAATGGAGGTAGGATGAAACTTTGACACTGTCGCTAGGCGATTGTTAAATGTTATTATTATTATTAAGCGGAATATAATTTTATGCTAGATGAAAAGGAAGCAAGTTTTTCTGAAAGAGGGTTTCGTCTGGAATGAGTAATATTAATTTTAAGACTAACAAGATTAATTTCGCACAGTAGGCCATATTATTATGGACATTGTGAATTTTGGTACTAATTTGCACACAAAAAAATCTCGCAAACAACATTAATTCTATTTTTTAAGCTATTCGATTATGCGATCATTATCCTATATTTAATCACAAATTATTTTAGCTATCATATAATGGAACTTACCGCGTATAATAGTGACATTCTTAAATTTTCTTCGAAATTACAATTTTTTACGTCACGGTGAGAATGATTACGGTAAGGCACGATTTTCATAATCATGATTACAATTGGCTATGACAGCTTGTAAATATTTGATAATTTTGGCCTTATATGCCCCCACTTTTTTATAAAAAAAAAACATATTGAATATTTTCAGAAATATTCAGCGGAATGTCATTTTTCTAAAATATTTGTGGATTATTTTTCAGTTTTTTTAATACATAGAAATTAGAGCTTTTTGAGTATTTTTTGATGGCCATATTACTAATATCAATGTATATATATTTTTAAATTCTAATTAATATTTCTGAAAATATTCAGAATGATTTAAAGCCAAAGTTATAAATAAACAAGCTGCCATAGTTAATTGTCAACATTATTATGAAAAACGTACCTTACCGTAAACGTTACCGTAAACATGACGACAAAAGAAATAAACTTAGAAGAAAACTTGAGAATTTCACTGTTTTAGACGGTAAGTTCCATTTCCTGGGATTATGATGGCTAAAATAATTTGTTATTAAATGTGTTATTAACATACCACAAATCAATAACTTTAAAAACTTAAAAACAAATGTTGCTTAGGAAAATAAGGTTTTTGAAATTTGCAATTTTTTTATTACTGTGGGTGTCCTTAATAATATAGCCACCCACAGTAATTAAATCAGTCATTTTGAAAACCCCATAAAGTCACATTTAGCACATCACTTTTTTGATATGGGTACTAAAAACCATACGTCCCATAAACCCAAAACCATAAATCGTACCACATACGTTTCCAATCGAAAACAGCAATAAAGTCAGGTCATTGATGGTACAAATTCCACCTCAATTTCCGAGTCATTTCGATAGCACCAAACTCCTATTGATTATGAGTTTTAGAAATGTAGTTTCAATTTATTATTTTTTCAAAACTAACCTAACCTAATCGACGCTGTAAGCGAAATATAAAAGTTAATAAAAACGGAACAACAAAATAGACTGTTTTATTTTCTATAAAGGAATATGTGAATTTCTAATTCTGATGTATGAAATCATTTCGAAAACCGCATAAAATAACGACCTGTTTAGGCATTTATTTCAAAAACATCAGTACCGACATTTTCTTTTATTTTTTTCTGGGAAAGTACCCTATACTACACCTTCGACTAAATATTTCCTAAAATTGATAATGCCATTTTCATACCTTTAAAAAATAGTAAAACAAAAAATTGTAATATTTTTAGAAAAACAGCTTTTTATCACTCCTGTAAAATTCACTTTTTGATAATTATGTTGTTTTCAAAATGACCGATTTAATTGGCAAATGTTTAATAATTCAGATTCTAGGAGCAATTTATTTTAAGTGTATCGGAAGATTTTTAACACGCTTTTATAGGCTTGACGTTTCGTATTTTCCTGTCTATTTGAAACTTAGCACACTTGGTGATAATATAATAATATGGTACCATCATGCTAGTATGATGATGGAGATAGGAGGTGGTCATAGGGAGCCCTCAATGGCTAACAATGAGCTCATGAAGTTTGGGCTCTTTTGACACGTGTCAATGAGTCTTTTGGTTACATATTGTGACCAGAGGGGATAAAGGCGTGTTTTTTTATTATTCTAAACTGTTATCACTCATTTATTAATTGCCTTTTGATGAAAACTCCGCATTAAGTGATGATGCCGTACATCGATATGCTTTGGGCTAGTGCAAAATAAACGGTTCTCGTTAAATTTCTAGACGAGACGTTCCTCAGCAGTGGACGAGCTTGCGTATCTTAATAGCAGGTATGTTGATACGATTCTCCGATCTCAGTGTAGGTATTGTCCAAAGTTACTCATAGTTACTTTATCGTGTCAGCCTTTTAAACCACTTAGAGCTGTCGACTACAACGGGCGAACCCGTCACCCCAGGAAGTTTTAACGATAATGATCTATCTCCCGTGAGGTGATCGTAGAATACTTAGAGATGAATTAAAACCTAAACCTAGAGACCTTTTAAACCACTGCACATATTGAATCATTAGTTTGGATATAAAATCGAAGACTATCGCGGTTGTTTCATATTATAAATAGGATAGAAACGAATTTACGGCGTGAAATTTGTAGCACCCGACGTTTCGGTGACGTTGCAGCCGCCGTTGGAACAATTCTACTTTCCTCGCATGATCCGGGAAGCCATTGGAATAAGAAGAACCCCGAGCTTCAATAGAGACGACGGTTACGAACGGTCTCTTCTACGTGGAACCCTCTTCTTAAAATGTTCCCGCCGCCGAACGCCGAACGCAAGGACGTAAGACAGGATACAGTAAGTGTTGTGTGCAAGACGGGTTTTCGAAATTCGCGCGCTCCGAGCCAGGCCCCCCACCACCGTTATAACCTACGCAGTGGCGGCAGCGGTATGCGGCCTACCCGCAAAACAATGGATTGACAGCTCTTTCAGTCTACCCTGGACAACGGCGGCTGCAACGTCACCGAAACGTCGGGTGCTACAAATTTCACGCGGTAAATTCGTCTGTATCCTATTCATTAGTTTGGAGTTTTAAAATTTTGATGTTTTACAGGTGTGTCTTTGGAGATTTCATGAACTGAGCCGGCCTTTATCTGGATCATCATATGTTTAGTTTTGGCTGTAATAAGTATGACAAGATTATATTACAACATAGGCTTTTGTGGACTACATCCCGTGTTTCCTTTGAAATTAAGTACGGTTTTATTTGCAATATAAATACCAATCGTTTATCATTAATCGAATACCAGTAATTGTCATTGACTACGAAAAGACGTTCGAATCAATTGTATTTTGAGTTTTGATGACAAACGATACCTAAAAGACACATACATTTTCAAACTTGCTAATGATTGTTAATTTCTGTTCTATTAAATATTTTTGCCTTTCAAAATCATTATCAATTGTAAAAGTTGAACACTCTAAAATTTCACCAACTACCTAAAATGAAAGTCTTCATGTAAGTGGGTAATAAATGTACCTTCCTGGAATATCGAAATGGCCCTAAAAGCCGCAGGTATACATAGGAGGCCTTCTTGGGAATAACGCATTATTTATTGGTCACTCCAAGAATAATAGTGGAAATTGTAGTCTTCTTCTTCAATTACAACTTCCGATAAGACCGTTAAAATAACCTAATATTATAGCGTTTTTAATATCAATTTGCTATTTTAAGAACGACTAATATTTTTTTTATGGCACGGCTAAGTCTTGCCCGATGGCAGCCAAAACATGCCAGTCGTGTTAGATGTGCATTTGGCGCTTTTTTATCAACGTTTTTTTGACTGGTAAAAACGATGCCGTCTTGGTTTTTTTCTGGTTCGCACATATCTGGCGCCAGACACGACGAAAAAGACAAATGCATTCCAACTAACTACCAAAATTTATTTGATTTTGTTGTTATATATTATTTTGACAATGAATTGTACTTTTTTTGACTAGGTATTCTTATATTAAACTTTATATTACTTAACATATATTAAATATTAATGACTGTTTCTTTCTTTTCTCACATATAACTTTATTTATATTATTTAATCGAATTTTGTATTATATTTATGGCCGATTATATAATGGAATTGCATTTTATTTATTATATTATCTTTTAATGTTTTTTTTATTATTGTAATTTTTTTGAAGACTACATTTCAGGGCAATTTAGTGTTATTAGCTTTTACTAAAACTTGTACATAATTGATTGTAATATTAGAGTCCTGTCCACCCTAGAACGGGCTAGTCCCAGTTGGATGACAAAATCAAATAAGCAAAAGGTTAAGGTCTTGCCATTCGGTTCCTGTTATTTTTGTAAGCAAATCAATGTTTTATAGTAATTAATTCTTAAATAAATAAATAAATAAATTTCATTCCCAAAAACAAAACGGAGTGCCATATAAATGTTAATGACTGTTTTATAGCACGAAATAAGAAAAGTTAAAAAACAATAGGCTTTATGAAAATTATGGTAAAAATTAAATATATTATTAAATAAACTAAATTCGTGACTTTGCGTCAAACCTTTCAAAACGTAACTCTATATTATATATAGATAAAAAAAATTACCTAAATAAACTTTTTTTTTTAATTTTAGATTTCTTGTACAGGAGACTATTCTACATGAAAAACTAAATTGAAAGTCATCTACAACGTTTGATTTAGTTAGTTGAATATAGAAATATTTGAAAGTTGATGTATGTATATGAATATCTGAAAGTTGATGAAAATGCTTTTCCTCGGTAACCATGGCCTAAATCTCAAAGTTGTAGATGATGTTAAACCCAGTTTTTCAAGTATAATAATCTCCCGCATCTACAAATTATAACTCGTAATATCTAAAAACAAAAAAAAACTTTGTTTAGTTTTATATAGATTCATAATATTCATATTTATATGGCCTCAAATGCAGAAATACTAAATCTTAATATATATAAATTACGTGTCACGTTGTTTGTCCGCGATGGACTCCTAAACTACTTAACCGATTTGAATCAAATTTGCACACAATGTGCAGTTTGATCCAACTTGAAAGACGGATAAAATTAACGGAATTGCATTTTAATTCTGTCGATCGTATGCAATAACAAGACACAAACACGTACACGCATGTTACACACACACGCATATAAACACTTCATAGTATGGGTTAGTTGTAGGAGATTGTCGTGTGACAATAAATTCCGGCCATGGTAAAATTTCACAATAACAGTAGAAGCAAACAAACAAACATACAGACAGAGAGACACACTTAAGTTAGCCAAAAAAAACATGTTTGTTTTTTAACATAAGGTTGAAAACTATTCATGATTCTTTTACCTATGGATTAGCTAATAGTCTCACATCCTTGTAAGTGTAAAAAACTTACTACTTTTCTTTATAGAATATTTTAAAAGCATTTTCCCAAAACCAAAAATAAGAAAAAAAAAATATAAATTCTCTTCTATATGAACTAAACAAAATTAGAAAAAATGATTTTATATATTTATTTTTATTAGTTAAACACAATTTTTGGCCGAAAAACGAATATTCGAATTTTTCATTAAATCCTTGAAAAATTATAACTTTTACTTATTTTTTTAGTTTATCAATAAAATATTTTTAAATTAGTTTTATTTTGTTTCAGGAAAAATTACGTCGCTATTACCGGCGCAAACAGATACCGTCAATCTGCAGCGGTAGAATCATTTGCAATTCAACATATCAAAAATAGTTTTTCTTTACCGACTACAAAGAATATTTTTATTTTTCAAATGTTAATCTAACTGATATAAAAGATTCATGATCAGATTTCAACTTTAGGTAAAAAGAACATTGTTTTTTTTTGGGCTTCTAAACGAGGCTCCCCTAAAATCTGGAAATGGTCATAATCGTCTCAGGAGGGCTCAAAAAAGTGGCTAGATAGCTTGGTGATCGATATCTCGGTTCAGCTGACTTTCGGTTGTGGCAAAACTAGCCATAGATCTGGTCCAGGATCTGTTGTATTCTCGGAGTCTGCGGCATGGGCGGCGCGGGCGGGACGCGTGGCGACAGTCTGTATACATACAGATGTATATAGTACATTGTAATCAAAGCTGTAGATGCGACTTGAAATGTCGGCTACATACAAAAGTGTCGGTAAAATAGGGCGCGCGAATTATTATTGTCGGTCAAATTAATGAATGAATCATGTGGTTATCGGTGCCGCGCCGCCGAGGCGAGGGATTTTATGAATGGTTACAGAAAGGATCGCGATCCTCTCCGTTTGGCCTTGAACTTAGAGGGCAGATTGAGACTCATTCGTGCGCTATCAACAATTTAAAAATATACATAGATAGGCCCTTCCAACCGTAATACCACAGCGGGTAGGTGTCAACTACAACGGACGAACCCATCACCCCAGGCTGGCATAACGATATATGATCATACTTTCAGCCATGTGATGAACGTAGAGACTTAGAGACATAGACAATCCACAAACTGGCTGAGATCCACAGCTTCGCAAACTGCACTGAGAAAAATAATTGGATTGAATATAATCAATCCAATATTGTATGTAATAATTATGACATTACCATTCTGTTATCACGGTTTTATACAGAATAACGATGTTTCTATGGTAATTTTGTTAAAATTCCATTATTCGAAATTCCATATTACAGTAAAACCAAGGCACTGAAAAGTAAAATTAATACGAGTATCACAGTATACAAATAGAATGACACTTAGAATACTAACTATCATATAAGAATAAATAATTAATAGCCTGCAATTTAAAAGAGTGAGGGTTGGCGGTAAAAATATCAAAATCTGGTGCAATCGAGTAAATTTTAGTTAAGCGCCGCAAAGCACGCGCCAACAAGTTCCACCTCGTAAGGTTAGTGCGCGAGAACGGCTCCGCGAAAAGATGATGCGATAGAGCACGAAGATTATTTGGTACGAAATCACTCACCTTGGTTAGTAAGCTAGGGATATTACTTTTACCACGAATTAGATTCAAAATATAGGACATGGTCAACATTTCTCTTCTGAGACAGAGAGAATTATAGCCAACCATGCCTGTGATAAATGCAGTCGGATACAAAAATGGATAATATCCGTACTGCTTGAAGTATATGTGTGTGTATGTATGTATATGTATCTATATGAGTACCTACGTCAGATATGCTTCTCCACCCAAGTCAGAAAATAAGTCGCATTCCAGATACAGGCTATATTCGGCATAGTTGGGCATAGTCTTAGAACAAACTTGAAATCGAAGTAAGCGACGACCCGAGTCATAAGGGCTGTCCTAAATCGTAATACGGTTACTAGATATTGTTCCACAGGCGCCGTCCGCACCACTCCGCGCCGATGGACCGAGGTGTCGTTGAACGAAATTCGCAGAAACAAGCGGGAATGCGCGCCATATGACGTGTCGTCTGTGCTTTCCGTTGAACAAAAGAGCAGATCAAACATTCAAGAAATTTCATAGCCCCCACCATCGCAACGCCTAAGCAACGGCGTTCGGCGGGACGTATCCCTCTGCTGACTCCCCTCGCACAGTAATGACTCTTGTCCACCATGCGCTCGATTGCGTTCCGTATTGAACTAAAATCGGAAATTAGTTCACGTGAACGAGACAGAGCAGTATGCCAGAGCGGAATGTGAAATGAACGGTTGTCACTGTTCCGCATTAAAACTATCCACCGAAGATAAAGCAGCTAAATCTAATACCGCACGAAATGCGTTTAAACTTATTCGGGCGTCTATAAGTTCGACAGGTAGTTTTGGTGCGGGAAAATCGACGATAGTTCATTTAATATTTCTTTCTAACGTATTGCTCTGTCTCGTTCAGTTGAACTAAGTTCCAATTTTAGTTCATGAAGAAACGCAATCGGGCCTAATGCCTCTTGTCCACACAAAAAGACATGTGTCGCCAAGAGGCCTATACCTGCATCGACTTATTGCTCGTGAGTGCGCTTACTGCTCTCTTGGTATACTGTGGTAGAGGTACATATTACAGGACATAATCGAGTGTGGAAAATTTTGTAAAAGAGCCTATCTTATTTATTCTTAAATGGTCATTCGGCCGAACGCGACGAACTGGTGACCATGAAATTTAACTCTGAACGGGACGGGCACATGGTTTACAAAGAAGTCCCACGTGTTTTTTTATTTTGCAAAATAAATAAAAAAATAAAACATGCTCATTTCATTCGGAATTGGGTGACGCGTGATTCTGCGATATGATTGAGCTATATGCGAAATGCTCGAAGTGCGTTACAGCCCATACGGCCTCAGGTTTTCCATCTCTTTCCGTTCTATGGCGTTACAAAGGGCATCTCACTCTTTTTAATAGCACGCGCCCTGCGCTATTCCAGAAAATGCAAGTTTTTATTTTTATGGAATGCGGTTAAAAATATCTAAAACATAATTCCTAATCAAAATATCGTGTAAGAAATACCTACAGTTTTAATATTTTTTAGTCCAAGTAAGGAATGATATTTCCGAACAACATCGACTTAAGGGAATAAGGGCTTTATTTTTTAAAATTTTTAATCGGCAAGGATTTGAACATTCAAAATCTAATTTTTAACTGCGTAATATCAGTTTTACAATAGTATTAATTGTAAAACTGTACAAAGGTGGCTCACACCGGTAGTCACCTTAAGTATCGTCAAGGGTCATTCTATTGCATTCTTTTCTTCTCGCAGGACTGTTTATTTTTGAGTAGGGCATTTTTTTGACAGTCTCAATTTCACAATATCTTCGATATATAATATTACTGGGTCTCCTAAAATTGTATTACAAAGATACAAGATAAAAGATATACAAGTTATACAAGATACAAATGATACAAGATAATGGCAGAACATTTTTTTAAATCACGATGGTAGTAATAACAAACAACGTCATGAAGAATACAAATAACAATAACTAATACATACACATCTACTAATGATGCAAGGGAACCACAAAGCCACATATCGTCACCATTTCAGAAAAAAATACCATCAAAAATACCAAAATACATCAAAGTATGAAGTATTTTTTCATTGTAGATTGATTTTAAATATGCATATTTTTCGGGTCCGCTACATATTTTTTAGTTTCTCTTTCTAAATTCTAGGGAATACGATATACTTATATAAAATATGATCATTGAGACACATTTATTATGGTGCCCTTAGAAAGTAATACGTAAAAAACAATTTAAATTTTAATGAAGGGAGCGATAAACTGTAAAAAAGAAATAAAATGTCACCCTGGACAGCGGCGGTTGCAACGTCGCCGAAACGTCGTTTGTTACAAACTTCATGCAGTAAATTCATTTATATCGTATTCATAATGACAAACAACCACGATAGTCTTCGATTTCATAATTAAAATAATAATGTATGTAATAATAAAAGTACGAGAGTGTAAATATACAAATAATTATTATATACAAACATATCATATTTGTTTTGTAGCTATATTTAGTATGATACTGGGCCCGATTGCGTTTCTTTGTGAACTAAAACTAAAATTAGTCCAAGCGAACGAGACAGAGCAATACGTTAGAGCGGAATATGAAACAAACGATCGTCGATAAATACTACCTGCCGAACTTATACTCGTCCGAATAAATTCGAGCATATTTCGTGCGGTGTAAGATTTGACCTTGGCGGGCAGTTTTAATTCGAAAAAGTGACAACCGGTCATCTCACACCCCGCTCTAGCGTATTGCCTGTCTGGTTCACATGGACTAATTTCAAAGTTTAGTTCACGAAGAAACGCAATCGAGCCCATTATATAGGTATATAAATCAAATAGTCATAAATATATTATATCAAATAATTGTAATATGAGAACATAAAATAAAATAAATATAATAAAATACATATATAAGGGGGTGGGACCCGATGATATGGGATGATAATGGGATTAGTTAATGCTGTTAGTTTTTGCACCTCTGCTGCAACCACCGATTAAAAAACTTGTTTTCTAGTGTAGAAAACGTTCTGCTCGGGAATTTGTAATTATACGTGTGTGGCAACCTGTGTAGAATTGAGTTTGCCATATAATTCGAGTGACGCCTTGGCGTTTCGAAGAGTTGGGTCGAGCGAGAGACGCGCCATGCACCCTCAAGCCTATACCTGCCAATAGGTAGGTAGGGGCTGTCTATTACCCATTGACAGCATATTTCATGCAGTAAAACCATATAAGAAACAACTCGCCGGTCATCGCGACATAGCATGTCAAAATGTGGTAGTCTGTCGTCGTACATGTCATGAGCATGATATTCGCGTCTGGTGATGTACCGGACGAATCGTTTCTGTATCTTCTCCAGTCTTTGTGGACGCTATTTTGCAAAGACCAGACGAGAGAACCGAATTTGAGGAAGATGCGTACTTAACAATTGTATAATGGCAATGGGGCTCTAGTGCCCGAAAAGGCCTTGCACATTCTAACCACAAAACCTTACATTGTATATGCCCTGTCTGCTGCCTGATAGCAGTGATTATCTCCTGCGAGTCTACCATCGAGGTACACCATAAGGTCGCGAACGCAATTTGTCTGGGGTATTGTGTCATTAACAGAATTGACATGATACTGACAGACGATATTTTTTTGTTCCTAGTGAACGAAACTTTAAAGAATTTTGATGTCAATTCCCTTAACTTCACAATAAACTATGAGTCGGTTGAGGTCCGCTTGCAACTTCTGGCAATCGACAGCATTGGTGAGGAGTGTATATGATGTGTATATACAAATGTATACGTTTTAATAGACAAAAAAAATTTTTTTTTAGAAATTATTAAGTATGTACATATTTTCAAATTAGCTCGCACACTACTAAAACATCTGTGGCGGGCAAAAAAAACACATATTTGTGGCGACCCAAAAACTAGAACATGTTGATAGATATTAATACCTTCGCTTCCAAAAAACTAGAACAGTGAAGTGGAGATCAAGACTCGCATCATAATTGCACGCAACGCCTTTGGAAAAATGAAAAAGGTCCTTTGCAATTGAAGCCTGAATATCCCACTTGGAATTCGTTTTCTCCAGTGCTACATCTGGCCCATACGGATGTGAGTCCTGGACTGTTAAGGAAGATCTCAGGAAAAGTATAGAAGCATTCGAGATGTGGGCATACAGACGCATGATGTCGATATCTTGGTCTTGTCGATATCTTGGATGTCGATACTTGGAGATTTTGCACGACAGATACGAACTCCTGCGACTCATTATGATGTGAAAAGTTGCAGGTAAGAGGAGACCTGGCTGTAGACAGAAATTTTGGTTGTGGAACATTCGAGAATGGACCGGGATTACGAGTGTTGCCGAATTGTTTTGCCTAGCGAAGGACAAAAAAAAGTATGCTCTGCATACTTTTTTTTCTTCTCTTCGGCTCTTCATACTCCAACTAGTGAAGGTTGGCAGTCATACCAACCTTCACTAGTTGGAGAGGCACCATAAGATGAAAACTAAAACATTGGTTACGAAGGTGTTAGACTACCAAATTTATTATAGTACATTTTTTTATTTCCCAAGAGCGTCATAATCATAATAGTAAAAAGAATTCTAGGAACGGTCTTCCGATCTGTAAGAGCTCGAATTAAATAGTATCCGCGTCCGAGAGGTTCGTCAGTGCATCAGTGCAGGCTGATCATATTTCATTCATATTGCATTTCATTCCATACTGTCTGTCTGATGTCATACCGCTTGGCAAACAATACGAATACTTAAATGAAATTATTCCCACGTTACGTCAAGGTTCAGTTAACACAATTTCGTGTGGTTAAGGATGCATAAAAACATCACACTCTGTAATCAAACATACTATTAGTGTGTAATAGCTATCTCTAGCAAAGGAAAAAAAAAGATTGGGAATAAAATTGTAGAATAAAATAGAAACAGGTTAGAAAGAAGATCACGCATCGTGCTCTAATAGGGGAATTTGAATTTTTAGCAAAAATATTACAGGTACCTACCTATTTTAACACATTTCAGGCATTTGCTGCAGGAATTTAAGAATGAATGTGTGATCAGAATGAATGAAAGAAAAAAAATATATGTAAACTCACTATGTTTTTAATGAATGAATGATCGGAATGACCGAAAGAAAAAAAAAGTGATGTCACTATGTTTTTAATACTATCACTACAGAATAGATGCAATATCTAGTGTAGTGATAAAATCCACTGAAATGTAATTTTACCTGTTTCGCAAAAAAATATTATTGTAAAAATTATTTTTCCCAACTTTTTTTTTATATTGGATAATTTTATAAAATAAAATAAAAAATATATGTACGATCTGTTGATAGATCATCCGATTGTACAACTTACAACTGCAAAAAATAATCTTTACAAACAGGATTTAAAACGCAATACTCACATCACTTTCCTCGTTGCTCGTTGGACCGTCTCACCTTAACAATTCGCCATGCATAAGGAAGCATTTTGGCACCGTGCATACAAAGTTCCAAAAATGCGACCCTTGTATAAAAAAAAACGGAAAATACACAAATAAAGAAATACATAATGAAAAGCAAATAAAAAAAAAGAGTATAATGCGAAAAAATCGTTTCCGACCATATTGAGTCATTTGCCGTTAGGTATAGGGGAAAATGGTTTACAACAATTTACCCTTAGAAGATCAAGGTGCGAACGGACAGACTCGTCACATAAGACACAACGTCAAAATGTCTACAACTAACCGAAAGTGGATACAAAAAGATTTATATGTTAACTCGGGAGCAATTAATCCGGGTAACCAGCATATGAACGACATAAACCCTAATATGTCGGAAACTAAAATGACTTTGTTACAAAATTGCCACATTAATAATGAATATTCAATTACAGGAACGCTTCTTAAAGTTTTTTTTTGTGACAGCACAGAAACAAAAGCAAAAACAAATTCAGTGAATTCGCTGTGCAATTTTCAAAAAATCATTTATTTTGGTTTCAGCCTTTTTGGTGGCATACTTTAAAGCAACCTTGGTTGCTTTAATGTAATGCCAATAAAAAAGGCTAAAAACTTCTTGGAAGAAGCTTTATATACGTAATCAGTGTTATATCCGTAAACAAATACCTTTATTACAATGTACATGACGTTCGGTTGAGCGGTATAGAAGTTGATGTGCTGCAGCGCCATCTGGTGGCGAGTTTGTTTTTTTATAATATTTGTTTAACGTTTATAGTCGTAACATTGTGACTATTTTTTTCATTTTGATTATGCGATGCGTTGCTTTGGCGCTTCCAAAGATGTTCCCATAAACGTTTTTGTTTGAAGTACCTAACAAATATTATTATTGAAATTGGTGAATGCAGGTAATATTCGAGGGCGTATTGATTCCTTGGTTATAGAGACCTTGGTTATGGAGACTCATCAGGCCATCCATTCCAACCATTGCGCACTACCTCAGCTTCTACCGCATACAATTTACGTATTGTTATTGCATGCTCACAGTAAAGTGCAAAAACAACAACTTTTTGCTCCAGTTCCCAAATCATCCAATTTGTAGCTCTTTCGCCAACGTAAATAACTGATATTGAAAACTAGGAAATTCTACGAAGGATCGAAGGGACGTCGGACTTTCTAAACCAGTAAGTGTTTTAGGTAACTCTTATAAATAATACCGTAATGGACTGCTCACGCTGGACTTTGGGACGAATTAATCCTTTAAAACTAATTAGTTTTCGCAATGAATAGTCCCGTATTGCGTTTAATAAGCATGTATTATATTTCCTTGAATGCATTACTAATGATTGTTCAGCAACATTTGGAAATTTGGATGAAGTCATTCTGGAGATTTAGCAAGGGATTTCTACATATTACTGATAACTCTTCCTATTATTTATTTACCTTATTCATTATACGGTATTTACCTGATAGTATGCCCAAAATATGAGGTTTATCGATTTATTATTGATATTTATGGAATAAGGATAACATTTTTTACACGACTGTCCAAAAAAAATCAGCTATGTGTTCAGGGTTCATCTATGTATGTATGTTTTCCGCATCTTTATTCCCCCATAACTTCTAAAAGCTTGAACCGAATTAGAAGTGAGCGGTATTGTTACAATGGTTGTCATTCTCAGTGTCATAGAGTACCTTAACTGTCCACATATCAAATAAGTAATTGTCTAAATGTACAAATGTCCAAATGCCAATAATTTAACAAAAATATATCGTGTTTAGTGTAAAATGAAAGGTCTGATTGAGTACATTCCGGAAATATACATGTATCTATAGAAATAAATACATAAACCGCAAATATTTCATAACAAAATGGTAGTTAAAATAATTTTAAATCCAATAGTTCATTTTTTGTAACGGCAGTCGTGTTTTTTATATATTTTTTTATTTATTTACTCGTTTTATACATCTGTTTATTATTATAAATACATATTTACTACCAATAAGCCTATATTGGTATAGGCGGCGCTCAGTTAGGTAGACTTAGACTTAGGTAGAAACAGCATGTTTATATCTGTTTTATTTAAAAATAAAATTGGAATTTTGACGAAATCTTATTTGTCAAAATCGTTGTTAAGACCGTGGCGTTGATAATCGTTTTGGGACCGAGGTATAATCACCATATTTCGCGGCTCTAATAGTCGGAATAAATCATCTTCATCCATTAACGATATTAAATACAACAACTGGGGAATCAAAAATAGGCAAGATTTATTTATTTAAAAAACGATTACGTTGCAAAAAAATATTCCAAACCTACATAAACTGAAAGCCTAGTAAAGGTAGTAAAATATAAAAAAATACGAAAACAATATTAATAAATATTATATACACACCTACTTATAAACAATATGAAAGGTTACGAAGAAGTTATAAATGAACTATATAGTGAATTATCGTCACAATTTGATGAAAATAAAAGTAATAAAATAAAATAAATAAAAGACTAATAAATAAAAGTATAAAGCTCAAAAAATCGGAGACATATTCATCGCTTAGTCGTATAATCACATACGGGTGAGTGGGAATGCAGACATATGTTTTTACATTTCAATGCCATGGTCGCATCAATTTTCTAACTCCGATTCGCCAAATCAGCTGCTTCCTAGGTTAACCGCTCGAAAGAAAAAACTGCGCCGAAAATTTTTGCTCAATTTTGTAAATAAATACTAACAATTTCCTTTTTTTCATGAATTCCCTCTTATTACCTAGTAATTAATCTTGTTAGTCGTGTATATTACATATTTATATATGGGGGCCGGCCGAAACGGTTGCGCGCGGATCTGGCATACGACGCAAAGTGCTTATAGGCACTGTTGGCGTTCGACGGGTTAAGGAGATGACGCTTTCGCTTGACTTTGGATTAGAATTATTTTAACTAACCCTTCTCCTTTACATTGCTCCACATTAATCCTATCGGATTTAACCGGCAGTAGAAGAAGTCGCAATAATACATGATCATTGCTCCATCCTGCACTATCAACATAATATTTCTTTTGAAGCGCTGTTTCTTAACAATGTCTAATAAAATATTATGCAAACGCAACAATCGTTAACTTGGTAAGTAGCTAACCGATTAGGACAATTAATAGGGTGACTGTAACAGTTCGATTTCGAAATGCGTTTAAAGTGTAGTGCTTTTGTTAATTCTACCACTAATCATTTCTAATTAGTACGTATTTTAATATTATTTTCTGAAATAGTTATTTTACAATTATTGTAATCTACTGCAATATTTACCATATTGTTACGTCATGAAATATAAATTAATAAGTAGGATTGGTAGATACTTCAAAACCTCTGGTCGTTAGTGGAATAAAGTTTAAGATGTTACGGTCGAAACCTGAAGAGCTTCAGTTTGTGTCTATAAAAGTGTTCCATGCAGGTAGAATCGATCTTTATAGTAAAGTAGATGGTTACAACTTGTTGGGAATCGCTGTTTTCTATTTTACTGAATGATAACGACTATACTATTATTGTCTCTTGAGCGTAAGCATATACAGTACACTCGGAAGCAATGAATCCGGGTCACCAGCATAAACCCTAATATCACGAAAACTAAGAATGGGTGCAAGCCAATAATGAATATTGACTATAAGGACCGTAGTTTGTTTTGACCTTTCTGATGGCATTACTTTACAGCAACTAAGAAGTTTTATTAATTTTATTTGAGTAGTATTAAATAGTCTATTAAAACTTTTTATTCGAACAAGCTAGCATTCTTCATTTCCGAGGTATTTGGGTTTACGTTGGTAACCCTGATTCATTGCTTCTGATCGTAGGCATTATGTATGTATTAACGTTGAAAGAATTCTTTTTATTTTGATTTTGATGTTGCATGACTCTTCAAAAAATAGAGATACGATTGTAATTCGAAATATTAGATAAACATTATAGACTCTTCTTCGTCTATATTATAAACAATCACTCATATAGGAATAATACTGTATATATTTCATATTTTTTTAGCTTTGATGTTGCAGACTCTTCAAAAAATAGAGATACGATTGTAATTCGAAATATTAGATAAACATTATAGACTCTTCTTCGTCTATATTATAAACAATCACTCATATAGGAATAATACTGTATATATTTCATATTTTTTTAGCAAATTTGGTAGTTTAGATTTTAAAAAAGAAAAAATGGCACTGTAAGAGCGGCAAGCCCTATATAAGAAGCTATCGAGCGTTAAGTTAGTTTTTACGACGATAAGGTGGAAACATTGATAAAGTGAGTACCTATTGTGTGCACGACGGAATTTCAAAACTCGCGCGCACCGCCCCCTCCCCCTCCCTTCCCCACCGCTATAACCAACCGCAGCCCACCGCTATAATTTGAAACAGTAGCAGTAAATGCCGCAAAGCAACAACGCCGAAACGTCGGGTGCTTCAAAGTTCACGCGGTAAAATTCGATTTTGTATTATTTATAATGTCTAACAACCGCGATAGTCTTCTATTTCCGATCCATTTACTTTTTATGAGTTTGATTCGTTTTCATGTTATCAAGGGTTTGCTGACTCTTGGTATTGACCATAATTCGATTCAGTTGGCGCCTACCCCGAAAACCTTCCAAGACTGCTTAATAAACTCGGCTACCTAAACTTTGCGTTTGTCTGATTTTTTCTTCCCAACCAACGAATTTCTAACCAACAAAATTTATTGCCCGTTTCTCTAGTTTCCAAGACCGGACATATGCCTACAAAACCAGACTATCCGGTCGACACCTGGCAACCCTGGCAGTAGCTCAGAATAAAGAAGTTGCGCTGGAGATAAACCAGTCACGCAGACCTATTTATTTTCTTTTGGAGAATCAGTTGGGCGAGATCAGAGTATTTGTTTTTATTTGAGATCATACGACCAAAGATTGAATTTTTCTTTCTTTTGCTGATGGTTTTGTATGTTTTTGCTTTTCTACGATTCTTTCATTTGTCTGATTGCCATAGTATACAAGTATCTAAATTTTAATATGATACTCTAGGTATTGTTTCATCGTTTGATTGCTTGATCCCGACATTTTGGCGATTACCATAAATTTAGATGTTTAATTGTCGATCTTCAGTTGAGTGAGATCTACATTCTTCTAAAACAATTTCAAATGAAATATTTTCTATTGATATCGAAATAGCAGCCAAGCGGTTCCATGCAGCTAGGGCCTGTATATGGTAATAGTCGACCCAACTCATGGTTCAACTCCCATTCAGTAGCCTTCTCGAAGAGGGAACTATCCGTGCACCCGGGGAATTGCCTCGGGCGGTAGTGCTATTTCTGCGCAACTGGCGAATTACCTGGGGAGACTGGAGACAGTGGCGGTCTCTTCATATAAGCCGAAAAGCCTGGCTTGCCTATAATTCCAAATTAACAATTAAATAAATGAATAACACAATTCGTAAAAAAACAACTAAACAATTTTTTTTGCTAGCGCTCCTACTGCTATCTAGCGCGCACAGCTCGCTCCACGCGAGAAAAAATCTGTTATCGACAGGGTGCGATAATTATAGACAGGGCGCGATTGCTGTCTCGCTCGCACATTATGGGCTTTCAATGCGGCTTTCAAAATCAGTGTTCCTCTCATTCGCACCTGTGGCAAATTACGCTAAACAATATATGTGTATATACAACTTTTGTATCGGGAGCTAAGCCGGGCTTGCTTAGCCATGACGTTGAATGCGAACTGCGAATGCGAACGTGTCAACAGAAAGCGCGACTTCATTATAATTAGTTTGGATTGCAATGTGCGAGTGACGTCGGGCTAATTTTTTATTGTGTAATTTCAATTGATTTGTGGTTTTAGTGCCTGATAAAAAAATGGAGGAAATTGTCCTTTGTGGTCAGTAATGTATTCTTATTACTTTGTTTTCTGACATATGTGACAACCCGCAGGACTAAGACGGGGATACGGTTTTAGCAGCGAAGAATTTTAAAAACTCGATGCGATCATTCCATTTAAATTTTTTCACCTTGTTTTCCGCCGAATTTTTAAAAAACTGAGCGTTTGTACAACATTCTTCAAAAATCACAAGTCGATGTGGGTTATAGGAATTAAGAAAGGAAAACAAAATAAAGGAATTTCAGACTTGGTTACGTGTTGAATTTCAATATGAATTTGATCAAATTTATGAAAACAATCTTTAAAATAACTCAGCACCTCGTTTGAGACGCAACGTACGCTGTGCTCATACTGAATACAAACGACTTTTTGTCCAGGTAATTAATTGACAACATATTTTGCGAAATTGACGATCGATATTCGCAAATTTTCAAATTGAAATTTTTCCAACTCTTCAACAACAAACTATACGAGAAATACCGTTTAGATTTTCCTACAAAGGCATTAGATTCATTATTTGACATTTATGCAAACCATTTTGACAGAAGGTTTTAAAGAACCAAATGATTTGTTTGTACTCCTCTCTTGAATTGAAAGATTGCAATGTTTTTGAACGAATTAGTCAGAATAGCCTCGAAGACACCTTTCCCCAATTGTTGAAGTTAGCGTATCTTGTCGTCACTATTCCTGCTACAAGTGCTTCCGCAGAACGTGCATTCTCATCTCTTAAGCTTATTCATACTTACCTAAGAAATACACAGGGTCAGGAACGTCTATCTGAGTTATGGTTGCTATTGAAAAACAGTTGTTAAAAGAATTAAAGCGTTCGCCATCATTTTACTCAGACGTAATAAAATCATTTTTGAAAAAAGGTAGACGCTTCGATTTAGAATATAAACGATGAAAATATGCCAGCGTGAGTTTCATTCCCATGGCTAGCTTTCTAAGGGTCACTTATTTTACTTTTTGTTCACTTTTTTATAAAATAGTCTTACAGCTCATACAAGCAAGGGTCAACTTATCAACTCAAGCAAGGGTCAACTCAAGCAAATAAAATGGCTTTTCTAAGGGGCTCTCTAGACGAAAAAGCATGCTTGACAAGCTTCGCGTCGCGGACAGGGAGGGGATCGTAAAACCGCAGGAAATATACAAATATTTTTTTGTAATATTTACCAAAAATGCATAATTTTGTAGTTTATACCAGGGAGTCACGTTAATTAGAAGTAATTGATTGATGAATGACGTGACTGGCATTTTTGGTAAATATTTTTAAAAAATGCATATTTTCTGCGGTTTACGATCCCCTCCCAGCCCGCGACGCGATTTTTGACAAGCATGCTTGATCGTCTAGCTAGAGAGTCCTTTAAAGCCACTAGAGGTATGCGACTGCTGATAAGTATATGTTAAATTCTGTCTTGCAGTAGCATGCCTTCAGTGTGCTTTATTGAATGTACGACCCAAGCAGTAAATTTCAAACTGAAGATTAAAGAGTAAAGAGGTACCACTTTTTTACTATAAAAAGCGTAAAAAAAAACACAAAGAGGTATGTCGGGCTTGCCCTATTTACGAACCCTGGGCACGCCACTGACTGGAGACGTATGTTCCTAAGAAGCGGCGTAGGTGCTGACCTGTTATGATTTAAGCTTAGAAATGATCCGTTGGATACCCGATTCTGGTGATTAATGCAGGTAAAGGGCTCCACAGGTCCATGACGAGTAAGAGGTCCGCGTAAGCGACTTCGAACAGAAACGTAGAGAGCGAAGAAATTCGTACAATCTAGTAGGTACTGTGACTCCTTCCCAGTGCCTCGCGGTGTGAGGTTGGTCTCTGCCGGGCTTGTGGCGAATCTGTACCAGTAGATCATCTTCGTCCCAGAGTCTTTGCTACTCATTTCAGTGTAATAAGACGACAACAGTCTTCATAGCATCCTGAGATGGCGGGCTCATCCGCAGCAATAGACAAACTACAACTATTGGTATTTAAATGCATCGCTTTTAATTATTTGCGCCTTTAAGTATTCTGGCCCTACAAAAAAAGTCGAGGAACCGCTGGTCGTTAAATCCTTCCGTTCGGTTTTGGCATTCATTTGGGCGGTCGACGGCTTTGACGGGTTTTATAAATTGGGTCGACGAATGGCCCGCTATAATAGAAAGCCGTGCTACATGAACCGATCAAGGCTTGCAAATCGAACTGCCTTTCGAAAAACTATCATTTCGTTGATATAGATTAGAGCCATATAGATATATATATATATAAAAAACGTAAGTCATCGGACAGCAAAAACTAAACAAATATCTTTCGAAATGGTGAGTGTAATATAATAAATGTGCCGTCTGTCTGTTGGTCTTTTGAGTGATTTACTTCTAATTGAGATATGCTGAATCGAATGGCAGCAAAATAAATTGTCGGTGTGTATGTGAGTATCGCCCCTAAGATCTTGAAGATTTACGAATAGACCGATTTTGGCAAGGGTTTATCCTTATATTTTGAGTAATCTCGTATATTTATAGGCTATTGTAGATCAACATTGGTTTAGTGATTCGAGTCCTTTAGATGGAAACTTATTTTACAAAAAATATATAACAATTATTTACAAAAAATATTGCTCTCAAATACGAAAAATATATTCTTTTAAAAATGGTAAGGGAATGACTATGGAATGAATATTAATAAAATTAAGTACAAATATATATTGTAGCCTAGCCGTTGGTCAGCGCCTTCGACGTTTCCTTCTGCAGCCTTCGTAAGTCCTAAAAATAGATGCTCGATATTTAAAGGCTTTTGAGGTTTTCTTTGAAAATATATATTAGACAGTAGTGCTTATTGAACATCGCCACTTAACACGTTCATTCCCAAACTGAACATTTGAATTTCACGTGGGAGCCAAACTTATTCATCCCACATAGATACTCGTTAGTGACGACCACGCGATATCGCGTGAACGGCGTTTGGCGAGGACTGCAACACGCGATATCGCGTGGACGACAATGAATGTGTTAATCATGGAAAATTATACGATTCAATAACGCGGGAAATCCATCAAACTTTCGTTTAATTTCGTAATTCTAACGTTTTTAATCGCAGGCTCCATTTCTCTCGCTAGCCGATAATATTGATTAATATCCCGCCTTATCTTGAGAGTTTGCGTTAAATCTCGGGTGTATGGAAATCAATTGCAAACAGTTCATGCCTCAAAGGTCAACATCCCCCGGGTCAATAATGAACTCGAACCGAATTATGCGATAATCATCAAAAATTAGGCCTCTAGAATCTTTGCAACTCAACGTAGCCGCGACGGCCATTTACCCGATATTATATACCAATAATGATGTTATAGATTGATAAAAAATTGCGATATCAACTATAAAACTTGTTTTATTTAGAACTTGGGCACCCTTATTGATAGACCCGTTAATATATGTAATATAAACTGTTATTTATTATGTAAAGAAAATGGTCAGAAATCTAACTTTTGTCTCCCTTCAGTAGTTAGATTTTTAATAAGATTTATTTGCAATAGTAGCCTATCACTACACCTCAGAATGCGAAAATATAAGTGCTACTTATTCTCCACTTTCTTCTAAGGTATGGAAGGTTGGATTTCACCAGAACTGTGTGTAAGATATAGAGTGTTTTCAAAATAGGTGTTTACATGATGTAAAAGTATTGAATGTCATAATGATAAAGCGAATCTGAAGGGGACACAGAAGTCATTTTATAAAACATTGGTTGTGTTACCCCAAGACGTTACCGGCAATTAACCAAGGATGTCATCAGATACAATTTAAAAAGAAAAAGAAAGCGCCCGTCGCCGTAAAATTCGCCGTTTTCGCATTCGAATTTCGTACTAGCGACACAACGCAATAAAGATTTAAATCGAATGTATGTCACGAGACATCAAATGCGTCGAGCATTTTAAATATTTGATTTCCAACATTCATTTGTATGGCGGACTTTAAATATTATTTGTGTATGAGATAATTTAACTAAATTTTGACGATGTGATTTCGGTCCAACAAGGTATCTCTGTGTACTGAACTCAAGTATTTAGGTTCAATGGTTTGAGATTGAAGTAGGACTAGCGCCTCCGCTGGAGGACCGATTTCAACCACAATATTTTCTACTATCGCCATGACCAAATGATGCCTGCATGCGAAATTTCAGCTCAATCGGATGAAACGTTCGGGCACTATCGTGGAGGAATACACGCGCACAGACTTAGACAGACTTGAGCATGAAAATGGTATTAATCATCTCGGGGGTTGGGAGGGGGGGGTATATATCGCCCTCATATCGAAAAAAAATGTACGCGTTCACAATACTTTACCTCCTCGTCGGTTGATAGGCCAGGCCGGTAAAGTAAAATGACGGAGTCTAATATTTCTGGCATCAAATAAGGGGTGCAACATACAGGATACTGAATGTTGGTTATCCGAATGTGAAGTATTAGCGGGTTATGACCGAGGTGGTAATCGGAGACGGCCCCGTTTCCGAACCGCTTACACCTCTCGTTGTCTCGAATCAGTTAATAAAGACATACCAAACGTATGTCTACAACAGCATACATACTCGCACATTTATGTAGGCTTTTGGTCTGAGGACCAAAGACGAGAGGCGAGCTCAATGCCCATTGATTTCTTATTTTCTTCCCACGAAGGTTATGCGAAAAAGAGTGGCCAACTTGCAAGGCTTAATCTTATTTCGGTTCACAAAATAGTAAATAAGCAGATTTGTGAAATATGTCTAATAAATTATTATAGGCAAAGAAATATTGTATTTCCAAATCTATACTTAAAATAAAAAATAGTTCTTTATACTGTTCTATCGTGTTTTTAAAGCTTACTCAAGTTTGCTATTTTAACCGCCCTACCTATGCGAACGTAAGTGATACGTCCGTTATATTGTCGCCTAAACGCAACAAACCGTATCACGTGCGTTCGAGTAGGTATATAAAAAAAAAACAAAAAAAAACCGAAACCCACAAAGTGTACGTGATAAGTCAAATTGTTTCTACGATTCTAAATAAAAGAAAAGGTAATAAATTGGTATATTGTGTAAAAAAATGTCTGTTATATTGTAAACAAGTATTGTTATTAATAAATCGAATGACAACCAGTCGATTTTTTACCTACTTTTTGAATAATTACCCAACAGTAAGTAACATTATTTTGTTTAAATAAATCTTCGCGATGCTCGTTTTGCGGACTGTAGGGTACCTACATATGTATGATTTGGTAATAAATTGTATTTTAAAATAAAATATTATATTATCTTGATCTTCCATGTTTTCATAAAACCCAAGTTTACTATTTCAAAACAATAATCGGTGGTAAAGGTAAGAAACATTATTTTGTTTAAATAAATATTCGCTATGCTCGTTTTGCGGACTGTAGGCTACCTATGTAAGATTTGGTAATAAATTGTATTTTACAATAAAATATACTATTATCTTGATCTTTAATGTTTTTATAAAACCCAAGTTTACTATTTCAAAACAATAATCGGTGGTAAAGGTAAGAAACATTATTTTGTTTATATAAATCTTCGCTATGCTCGTTTTGCGGACTGTAGGTAACTACGAACAAAATTCGTTTGCTGTAGGTTTTCATATATTGTGAAATTATATGCATTCAATTTTATCTTGTAATAAATAGCAGAATCATCTACAAATGGGAGAGTCAATATACTTTGCAAGTTAAACGAAACTAATCTGAATGTTTTACCATGATTCTCTTGTGCCTTAATTTTTTTCACATTGTTTCATTTTCATTGATGCATTTTCTCTGGCTTTATTGTGCTGCCCATTAATCTTTCGAGTCATCTTTATTTTATGAGGCATTATATGCAATACATTTTGTACACTAATCCTTTTTTTGGCTGATGAAAAATATCCTTATAAACATAATAGGGCACTGGTAGCATTTCTTGAATTTGTTTTTTGTACAAACGATACATAATGCTTATATTTAAATCAGAGACCAAATATAATTTCTTGCTGTCACGCCTGCAGCAATGAGATTCCATCCCTGGGAATGAGTCAATGTGAGATTTAACAGCTGCAATATTGCTCACTGATGTAGCAGTGGCTGGTTTCCTGCCTGCTCTTTTGTCGTTACTCGAATATGTGGCAGTACTTGACACTATCAAAGTGTCTAATATCCTGTGATTAATCGAAAATGTATTGCATAAAAACTTTGTAGAAACTTTTATCAATGCTCCTCCTGGTGCCCTGAAATGATATTGTTTCGATAGTTTCTTAGGGATTTAAGCATTTTGTCGGACAACATCACGAATGGTAATTAGTGATGATAAATATTGCTTTTGTTTGGTGGTCTCACTTAAAGCCCGATATTCTTCCAATATAATTTGTATTTAATTTATTTTTAGTAATTTATTCAGATAGTTACCAGTCCCTGATTCCTCACATGCAAGTTCAACTAAAACACGTCCTCGTCTAACCATATTTCCCTTCTTTTTACTAAAAGGCACTTGAATTTACAATAAAATTACACGGAATCCAACTAACCGATTCACCAAAGTGACAAGTGAAATGTTGACAGAACGTCTGGGTTGTCAGTTGAGGTGGCAAAATATACAAAGTGCCACATACCACATTTGTACATTTAATTTGTTCACGTCGAATGGGGTAAGGGCACATGCAATAATCGACTCCTACATAATTTTCATTTTTAATCAATTTACCACATTTGATACATTAGTAAATCATAACTGGGACAACATACGCTTACCACAGTTGTACGCAACAAAATTTAAGTTACAACGACCAACTCTGTGTACTTAACTCAATTTTGACAAAAAGTGTACTTACCACATCTGCGTTCTATGCCATCGATATGTAAGATTTACTGTAAGATATATATGATATGGTATTAAATTGTATTATACCATAAAATATTTGGTTCATCCTGTTCTTCCATGTTTCTTGAAGCTTATCTAAGTTTACTATTTAAAAACAATAATCGTTGTTAAAGGTAAGTAATATTATTTTGTTTCAATAAATCTTTGCTATGCTCGTTTTGTGGACTGTACCTATGTATGATTTGATAACAAATTGTATTTTACAATAAAAAAACAATTCCGCCTGGCAATACCACGAATAAAGGCGGGAAAATTTTTCGCGGCAACCGATTGCGTACAACGTCAGGGCGACGCTCGGAGGAATGCAACGTGAAGCCGTGAACGGAGCGGAAGACGGCGGCGCCGGTTTGGACTTATAGAAAAAAAACTATAACTAGTAAACTCCACTACCGGCTGCCATTAACCGGAACTTAGCCCGCTGCAGTAGAATCCAGAGCCACGTCACGCTATCGACAGATATTTTTTTTAAATTTTCTTTGGGTTTATATTATTTTATATGCTGTTAGACAGACTATGCACTCACTATCAATTTAGACACATATGATGTGTAAATGTGTTGATTGATTAAATAAATAAATTATAACTCTAAACATTTGAAAACAATCTAATACTAAAGCACTCTTTAATTTAACAATCGGCACCGAAATCAACGTTGCGGACAAATGTAATTATTGAACAATTTCTGCTAAACTGCCACTGAATGATGCTGGTCGAAGACTATCAGTTCGCTTTCCAAAACGTTTTCAGGGTCGATACGGTAATAAGTGTGGGCGAAGAAGTGCAAGTCTCATATTTCAAAACCGTTCCCGGTAACCCCTTTTTTATCGTATTTCCCATATTATTATCTTAGGGTAATATCGTTGATTGCAATATCATCATCCTTACCGCAGAATTCGACTTGAAAGTCATGAAAAAACGATTGATTACCTCGGTCTTTCACGCCCTCACTAGCATCATTAAGCAACAACTTGCCACTGGGAAATCCCATAAGTAGCCACAGATCATAAATTTGTCAAAACCATCGTCACGGTTTATCGCTAAGATGGTCGAACGAATTGAACGAAAAGGTGGTTGCGTCAACGCCTCGAATAGTTCCAGACGACGACAGTGTACTGGAATGTCAATTAGGTAGAATTAATTTTATGGCTTTAGTTCCAAGAGAAGCGCCTAACATCAGACGAAATCTTCGATGCCATTTTTAAAGCGATATCTTCCTAGCTACTTTTAGATGCAAAAAAAATCGGCTGTGTCACCCCAAGACTTTCCCGGCAAGTAGGCAAGGACTTACTTTATCTGAATAATTATTTCATAAATAAAATCGATAAGCAGTTGCCGAAAATTCCTATCAATATGCGACGCAACGCAATGGAAATTTGAATTTTGAACTTACGTCCTCTCATTCAAATTAAAAACCAAAATAGCAAACGGAGGTCGCCGTTATCCTCGCTTTGCAAGCGTTACCGTTTTTAAGAGCCTTACTATTTAGTTATTATATGGCAGACTTTAAATATTATTCCAATCAAAATTCACAATGCGATTTTGGACCAACAAGGTACCAGTGTACCCAACAAGTGTCCCTGTAATGGGCCCTGTTGGAATTGGCCACGAATACCAATTCGTTTAGGGTCGGTCATACAACACCCATCCGGCTACCTCTACGCAGAAGAGAGAGCCAGGGTAGGACGCTGGCCTGAGGGCCGATCTCCCCTAGGAGTCAACCTTCGGGCGCTCCTGGACGGTTTGCGCACCCTGCGGCGTCAGCTAATCGATTGTGCACTCCGACTAACAGCGGGGGGAGTCTGGGGAGTAACCTTATGGCAGCTGCTCATGAAACGACCATTCGGCTACCCGATCAAAGGATGCCGTGGTCCGCGATAGATTAGGTTTATAAGGGAGAGGACCGCGCAAGCTACCTCGATCCTGTAACCAGTCAGGAGATAGGAGGTATCCAGAAGGTTCAAAGGTATAATTTCAGACGGAGAAATCCTTCCAAACTGGTAGTCAGGGGGCGAGGCTGCCCGCTGAGTACCACTCTTATACCTAGACGGCGTATTGTTTTCGTCCTAAGTCTTTCGCGCTCACTTCACGGGAGACGGAACAAACCATATCGTTAAAACCTCCTGAGGTGACGGGTCCGCCCGTTTAGTTGACAGCTCTAAATGTACCCAACAAGTATTTAAGTCCAATATTTCGAGATTGAAGTATAACTAGCGCGCCCCCTGGTGGACCTATTTTAACAACATTTGAAACTTTTGATCTCTTGCCACGACCAAACGATGCCTGCATGCCAAATTTCAGCCCAATCGGATGGAGCGTTTGAGCGGTATCGTGGAGGAATACACAGCCAGACTTCGGTCTGGAAATGGTCTGATTCGTCTCGGGGGTGTTAAAATGTATATATCCGTCTTCATCACGATTTCTTCGCCGCGTAGGCCGGTAAAGTAATTATAGAGATTTCGAAATAAAATTCAGACCCTGAAAAGACACTCAAACTTTTCGGGTTATTCATGAAAGGCCAGATTAAACTTGGCGGTAAGATCATAACACTGTCCCTGACGTATCTATTGTTTCTTAACCGTAGCGTATAAATAAATTAATAATAAACTAAAAAAATGTCGAAGGTCGCCGCTGCGTCGTGTCTAGTTACTTTTTACAGCATTTTAAATTTGATAATTTGGGGTCACTCGCTGCTAATCGATGCATCACATAATTTATATATCAGACATAGAAAAAATACAGTCGAGAATATTAATATGGGCGGAGACCGACGCCATTCAATCATGCGATAAAGCGGATAAACTTTAAAGACTTTGTCCAAAAAACTGATCAAACTTAATAAGTTGGGAGTATCAAGTTGCAATTAAATGCCACTTCCGCAACAATCCATTGTCCTTATTAAGTGCCTTGACCGTTCAGGATTGAGTATTTATTTATTTAAAATAATTGGTTCAAAAATGCACTGTGAATTACTTTAATTATTAACAATATTTTCACATAATTTTCACAAAACAGCCTGATTTAAGTATAATGGCATATTTATTGTAATCATTAATAAATAATATAATTACTCACCTAATAATTCTTTTCTCCAATTAACACCATTTCCTCCCAATTTCGTTTCTTTAATACTCTATTTTTTTAATGTCCCGAATGGTGGTCTCTTTTGAAATTCATCGATAAATAGATCAGTATCGAAATGATCTCCATTTCGGCCAATGTGCGGCCAAGTCCAAAAAGACCCTTTTCGACTTAGTTAGATATGCACCGAGCAGACTGCCGTAGATAGTTTTTGGCTGTACTTTAGGTTCTGTATATTTTGTCTTATATTTTTTTACGGTGGGCATTGTATAACTTCAGAGTTATCAACTATTACAGGCGAACTCGGGCAACCAGTAAAATAATCTTTCTTTCGCAAAAGAGAGCACTGCGCAGCATGTATCAGGTAACGACTAGGACCAAAAAGATGCAAAAAATATTTCAGCAAAGCAAGGGTAATGACTATGTATTCGGCGTTCATATACCAGTGTAATGTATGCTAGACAGCACCTAGTGTAATATTCTATTTGTACTTCCGCAGGATAAATTAATTATTGCGCCGTTTAACTAACGATTTATAAAAAGTATTATTAAAAATATTGAGATTAGTTGCCATTAAATTTTAAAAAATGTATTGATAGACAATTAATTTAATAATAACGGCTCAATAGGCCATTGACTTACAGCAAAAATAAAAAAAACGGAGATCCCTAAAAATGAACTATTACAGATGTAGGGTCTATCGAAGGGCAGATATAAAACCTGTAACAGATAAATATGATATTCATATCAACAGAAGAATGAAGCTTTTTGAAATATGTATATTAATTTCTTTTGACTTTGACTTTAACAGTTCTGTCCTAACTTTGGGTTAAAATTCAAAAAGTAGGCAAATCCTTGTTTTTTTTCATTAGATTTCTCAATAACAATACTCGTTTAACAATAAGCGGATTTTATATAAATTTGTATATACATATATATAGGATGAGTTATAATTAATCGGTATCATTTAAGGAGCAAATCAATACGAGCAACTACGCAGCTTCAAAAAAAATTGGAACAATTAAAAAAAACAAGCAAGCACACCGACATGCATTACATACTTCTGCAACAGTACTGAAGTGACATACTGAATAATTGAGAACCCTGCCCCCTCGATCCCCTTACCCTTGACTACTCTACATCATCCTCATATGTACATTGACCACGAATGTTTGGTAAAGATAGATCGAATGGCGTCTGAATGCAACCGAACCTATAACTGGCAAACCAGCCCCGCCCACTTTTGATTGCGGAAAATATACTCAGCTCTGCAGAATTAGGTTCGATGTCCGAGCAAAGAGCGCTTCTTAACCCTTAACTAAGCATTAAAAAAATAGGTCAAGCGAATCGCTATCATGATTGAATCGGTTATATTTTGACAATATTGAATTTTCTAACCTTTCCTGATTATTTTCATTACAATAATAATATATGTATATTTTTGTTTGACTATTTACATTATTATTGCCAATCATTTTAATAATCGGAGATGGATTATAAAATAATTTTTTGACTAAGTATTTTTCATTTATATCTACTTGGGTATTTTAGCAGTTCATTTATTTTTAAAATCTATACTAATGTTTGCAAGTTTGCAAGTAATGTTTGCAAGTTTGTAAGTTTTTATTTAGGGGGTAATCTCCGAAACTACACGTCCAATTCCAAAAATTCTTTCACAAATGGAAAGCTCCATTATCGATGAGTGCTATATTATATATTTTTTAAATATATTATTATGGTCTTTTTGATTCATTACAGACTAGTATACAATTTTAAGCAAAAAATGGTTAAATACATCATAATATCTAATATTTTTTTGATAAGTTTGCATTTGCAGGCTATTATTCTATATTTTGTATATCTGTGATAGTGATTGTAATCTTATAAGACTTAAAAAATCTGTTGATTTTACGGTATCACATACTTTCTTAAATTTCGTCTCAATTAAGAGATATAATATAACGCGTCACTGTTCTAGGTGTTGGCTATTATAATAGCGATAATTTATTTACATTCGATTTTCAAAATCTTTTGTTTTCTATCCATCATTTAAAATAAAATAATTATAAACTCCTAAAATTATAAGAAATGACTTACATTAAAGTCAGAGGCATTATTCTCAGTTGTAGATTTCTCAATTATTCAAAAGTAACGTAAGCAAACGTTATAGGCAGTGTTATCTAAATTCTAAGTTACGTTTATTTATTTTTCTAGGACCAGGATAAACGGATTTATGATTTCTTCAAATTTTGAAATGGTCGCCATTTAGAAACAAAATGGCGGAATGTCGGTCCAAATTGGTCGTGTAGTTTCAAAAATGAATTTCACATTTAGGGAAGTCAAAAATAAAATAAAGAAATGGTTATCAAATCATGACAGACTAATCATACATCAAATGTTAAAAATTATAGTTTAATAAAACTTAGGTGCACATATTATTAACATATTTTTAAATATGTATGTTTTATGAGCAATTAGTAAATTTTAATGGCTGTTTCTTTCTTTTCTCACTTATAACTTCATTTATATTATTTAAACGAATTTTATTTTATATTTATTGTCGATTATATAATAGAATTGCATTTAATTTGTTATATTATCTTTAAATATTTTTTATTATTATTTTTTTTTGTAGACCACGTTTGTAGACCATGTAGGCAATTTAGCGTTATTAGCTTTTTACTAAAACTTGTACATTCATTGTAATATTGGAGTCCTGTCCATCCTAGAACGGGCTAGTCCCTGTTGGATGACAAAATCAAATAAGCAAATAGTTAAAAATTTAACGTTAGGCAAGTTTATAAATTCTATACAGATGCCCTGTTTTGGATATTTTAGCTGGAGGACATAAAACGTACTGAAAACAAGACCATGATATAATACAGTGTGGCCAAGTTAAAGAAGGTCCCGTGTGAATATTTATACATATTTTTATTTAAAAGTAGTAAATACAGTATATTACGAATAACAACATATTGAACATTCAATAGTTCACAGCAAGCGTTAAAAGTGTTCATGAAATTCAATACACAACTCATCACGTCTCAACATGTTTTGGGAAACTTTTGCCAATTCATTTGTTGTGATTTCCGCAATCGTATTGCGAATGTAGAATTAAGTAGAATCTTTTAGCAGGAGCAACTGTCTGTGGATATTTCGTGGTGAACCTTTTATTTAACGTTGCAAACGATTTACATTCCAAATAAGTTTCAACAATAAACAGTCTTTGTTCGATTGAAAACGGCATTTTGTAGAACTGTATTCACAACCGTTTTTAACGAGTGACAAAGCAACACTGAGCGATACACAGTTAACACAAAATGGCCACTGGACATCACGTGATCCCACGCAAAATGGCCGCTCGACATCACGTGACCCCACGCAAGCACTCAATATCCCTGTCAGTATGATAAAGGACACGGGATCTCTTTTATTTTGGCCATCTGGTAGTATGTTGAATGGCATAAACGTTGCTAAATCTGTGGAAATTACAACGCAGTTCTTCCAAAACAGCTCAATCGTGGAACGGTACTGGGACCCCGCGTCACAGTAATAGAAACAGAAGAGAAAAGATTTAACATGGGTCCCAGAGACCCATGACGCTAGTTAATGGTTGAAAATAGGCGGATTAGGGCATTGTCAGGATTGATAACCGCGTGACTCGCTGCTGCTCCGAGGCAGTGTCCACGCCTTCCAAACAATCCATATCAGCAACGCAACAATGTCCGCCCAGAGCGCAGAGGACATCCAAAGTTATGACCGCGTGTCCTTTTAATGGGATTAGACATCGGCTGCGGTTCAACAGAGATGAAGGATTAAGGATGTCGGTCGGAGTCGAGCGCTCAATCTTGAGATCAGACTTGACATATTCTTAATGGTGAATACGTGTCAAACCGTTGAGCTGCTGCTTGACGCGTTGTTTTCGCATTTTCGCGTGGCGTCTCGTAGACAGCTCCTATCTTGTTTATTTTTACAAATACATATACTTTGTTAAAGTTATATGGATTACTCGGATATATTAAGTTATTTTTTTATTTTATAATATTATACAATGCAAAAAATAGATTTGGCGAAAACAAAATTTGACATTTGTGTGAATGTTATCACCCCACACTAGATTTGTATATCTGTTCTAGGGTGATAGTATTGAAGACATAGTGACCTCAATTTTATTTCATTTTTTCCTTCATTCATTCCGATCGCTCATTAATTCTTAAAAATTATAGTTAAGTAAACAAGTATATAAATAAGTGACTACATAATATTAAATATATATATAACAAAAGAATTAAATTTATAAATATGTAAATAAATAAATAAATTAACAAATAATTTGACCGATAAATCAAGTAGGTTAAAAAGGTTCCTTATTATGCGCAATTGTTATGATCTGGAGGGTCACGAAACCATTCAAAAACTGTAAATTCATCGTGCTTCTCTTTGCTTGAATTCGGTAGTGTTCTATGGAACCAGAGTTATAAAAAAAATACATAAATGAAATCGAGAGTATTCAGAAGACCATACTGCGACATCGATACATTAGCTAGATATGCCATCAAATACAAATAAGTTTGCTCCACATACCCTTTGCTCGTAAATTGAACAGTATGCGATAGAAGAGCGCGCCAATATTTCTCGCGGCAGCTGTCACACCGGAAACGGTCGGCTGTCTGCCAGCGGACTGCGACCAAACTACTATAGTGGACACAATCGCTCCTGACATTCGGAGTCGTAAAACGTGCGAGCACGACAGCACATCACTTTTCGCCCTCGCACAAGATATAGAGATCGCTATCCACGGCCACATATCGATGGATTTTCGATATTGATATGGACGGATACATAGTAATATTTGACAGTACTTAAATGAAAAATGAAATAATTAAAACAGGCAGGTAGGAAACCGAAGGGGTTGTCAAACCTCGGCCCATGTGTTAGGTTAGGTCGCCTGATCTTACATTGTAAGGATCCGGGTTCGATTCCCGGCTGGGTTACCATTTTGTTACCATTTTCCATTGGTTTAAAATTAACGGAATTGCATTTTCAATTCTGTCGGTCGAATGCCATAACAAGACACACACTTACACACATGTTACATGCACACATACATATAAACACTTCATATTAGGGTTGGTTGTAAGAGATTGTCGGATGATAATAAACCCCCCCATTGAGAAATTTCACAATAAACAGTAGAAACAAACAAACAAACAAAACAAATTACTTTCTTGTATTTATTTATAATATATTAGGATGTTCAGGGTAGTCCAAAACAACTAAATGAACTTAGCACGTAAACCATAAGAGATTCATTGCCAGTCCTGTAAATACACCCTCAATAAAGGGAGTTACTCTCTGGAAGGGTTTCAAATGTTACGCCAAAGGTTAATCTCATAACGTTCAAAATGATCTTCCGCTTTAATTGCTCTAGGAGAACAAGCTCTTCAAAAACATTGTGTTGTTGATACGAGTCACTTATGAGTGTGTTTGATACCGTCACCACACAAAGATCGGTGTTACAATAAACATTATAAAATTAAAAAAAATATATGAAATGCTATGTAAATAATTTTTAGTCTATGAAACCTACTTTTTCTTTAGTTTTACAAATTTGAATACACCGTTAGAGAAGGAAATTCTTTTGTTAAGGCAAAGATATTGTGTTTTTTTGCAAAGGTACATCGTCGATAAGAATGAATCTTTCATTACTTTGCATGTAATTACATGTAAATTGATATGTACAATGTCCAAGAGCATTATTCGGAGCAGCAACATTATTTATCAATTTGAATTTATTTTAGGTTATCCGAATCTATAGCGATTTCTAGAAGCGAAGGATTTTTTTAAAAACGGACGTAGTTTAACCGAGTTATTGTACATGTACAATAGTACTAATGTACTATTATACATAGTACTATTGTACATAGTACTAATCACATTAGTGAAATAATTAACTATTCTTCAAGACAATGTTCTATTAAGTATGTCCCCATTAGGGTAATAACTAATTGCTGTGTTTCGACATTTCAGATAATTTAGAATGTTTCAGTGCATTAATATTTTGCAATAGGATAGAATATCCGTTTTAATTTCGCAATTCTTTCTGGATTTGTTAATTATTCTTCAAGACAATGTCCTATTAAGTATGTCCCCATTAGGGCAATAACTAATTGCTGTGTTTCGATATTTCAGATAATTTAGAACATTTCAGTGCATTAATATTTTGCAATAGGATGGAATATTCGTTTTAATTTCGCAATTCTTTCTGGATTTGTTATTAAAGCCGGGTTTTGACGACAATAGTCGACTTTAATAGTTTTCTTGTATGTAATCATCGATATAAGAATCAATCGATATCGATAGCCTGGCACCATGCGCCACATCTCTTGTAGAGCGTGAACGCTGATGTGCTGTTGTGCTCGCACATTTTACGACTTGGAATATCAGGAGCGATTGTGTCCACTATAGTGCGATAGTGGCCGGCTTTCAGTAGTGGTTTTGAAGGGGACATTTTCGAACGCGAAAAGCCCATCTAGGGGATCATATATCGATGTACTGCGATGGATCCAATACAAGTTCGCGAGAGCAACCCAGTTCGAAAAATACGATGCCAAGGATTCATTTAGCTGTCAACCCCTATAGCTGGTGAGAGCTGTATAGGCGCAGGTTCGATTACCCTGATCTCCTGAGCTGCTTTACCCCCGTCAATTGAACATGTTCGGCGTGCCGAGGTCACTTCTCTCCAATAACGTTCTCTCTTATGATGCGAGTTTCTAACTTATGAACGCATGTAATGAACGAACGCATAGGCGTTGGTTATACGAACGCATCACAAGGGGCACCGGCAAGAATTAAGCGTTATAGGAGAGAAGTGACCTCGGCTGTTACAGAGCATTACTCCTGGGAAAGTAGCAATTTCGTTGTAGCAATGTGACGTCCGTAACCACCGCGTTGAAGCGCTGGTTTCCGTCAGATCACCAAAGTTAAGCAGCGTCGGACGTGGTCAGTACTTGGATGGGTGACCGCCCGAGTACTGCTATGCGATGTTATATAAGCCGGCCGCCTGTAAAAGATAAATGTCGTTAGACATGCTAATGGGCAAACATGCATTAGGGAACTAATGGGCCCTGTTGGAGTTGGCCACGAAGATCCATTCGTTCAGGGTCGGTCATACTCACGAGTCAACACCCATCCGGCGGCCTCCACGCAGAAGTGAGAGCCATGGTAGGACGCTGGCCTGTGGGCCAGTCTTCCTTTGGAGTCAACCTTCGGGCGCTCCTGGACGGTTTGTGCATTGTGCCGCGACAGCAAATCGATTGTGCATTCCGACTAACAGCCGGGGGAGTCTGGAAACAGCAATGTTTTCTATAGAGCGGGGGTAGTTGTAAACCTTATGGCAACTGCTCTTGAAACGACCATTCGGGCACCCGATCCCAGGTAAATAGGCCGGGCAAAGGATGCCATCCTTGTTGAAACATGCATATTTCCGTGCATTACGCTGTTATATTTTTCTCAGTGTATACTGCCACAATTGTCTGTCAGACTCTAGTCTTGGCATTGTCTTGATGTCGTCTTGACATACCTAATTGCAGACGCTTGTCTCTCGGCGGGAGGCGTGGCGGGACGCGCCGCAAACACACAAGGACCTCATTCTGCGACCGGCGGGACGACCGTGACCTTCACGGGGGACCTGGATTCTGGACGCCCGCTAAGGTCACGGCTCCATCCGCCTCCGGAGAAGTGGGGTTGTGCAAGGTCAAGATGTCTGCGCGGGCCCGAGTAGTGATTTATGCGAGAGCGGCGCGGCGCGGCCACTCGAAATTGATACCCGCCCAGCGCAATTACATAGCCCACATCAGCACTACGGCGAATCCCAAATTTCGATAGTGTTACACGCCTCGTAATATGTCTTAATCCTTGCGACCGCGCACACATCACTAAACATCTTATCTATTTATTTAAACTGTAGGTATCCTATTTATATTTACATACAAATTGCATAAACTAATATCATCGTTGCATCGTTTATTTAATTAAAGTTCAGACAAGTTTTCTGGGAAACGAGCTTTTAGAAGCAAATCGTGTAACTTTTGAGCAACAGTTATTTTATCCCTATTTCAACCATCCTGAATCCGAAAATGCCGGTTGCCAATATAGTGTTACATGCCTCGTAATATGTCTTAATCCTTGCGACCGCGCACACATCACTACTCATAAACATCTTATCTATTTATTTAAACTGTATCCTATTGATATTTACATACAAATTGCTTAAACTAATATCATCGTTGCATCGTTTATTTAATTAAAGTTCAGTCAAGTTTTCTGGAAAACGAGCTTTTAGAAGCAAATCGTGTAACTTTTGAGCAACAGTTATTTTATCCCTATTTCAACCATCCTGAATCCGAAAATGCCGGTTGCCAAGATAGTGTTACATGCCTCGTAATATGTCTTAATCCTTGCGACCGCGCACACATCACTACTCATAAACATCTTATCTATTTATTTAAACTGTATCCTATTGATATTTACATACAAATTGCTTAAACTAATATCATCGTTGCATCGTTTATTTAATTAAAGTTCAGTCAAGTTTTCTGGAAAACGAGCTTTTAGAAGCAAATCGTGTAACTTTTGAGCAACAGTTATTTTATCCCTATTTCAACCATCCTGAATCCGAAAATGCCGGTTGCCAAGATGGCGGTCAATATTGCGTCGAAACCTGAAATCGGGGCTGTAAAGTCCCCTTTGACATCGGAACTCGTCCAAAATGTCTAGATGAATGTTTTTGAGCATAAGAAATTAAAAAAGATACTGTAAAAACATTCCGGTCCGGTTATTTCAAGATGGCGGCCAAGATGGCGCCAGCACCATATTGCACTATCTTGTCGTAAAAACGAGTGTGACGTGTCTCGAGATATGTTAAGGATTTTAAAAGAAAACTTTAAAACAACGTTAAGCTAAACTAAAATTCAAATATTTTCGGAAATGGAACATGAACATAAGCTGAAGCATGAGCTCTGCAAGGTTCCTTAAGTGTTAGCTTCGGTGAACGGTGAGCTGCGAACAGCAGAATAGGCTTCATTGATGAAAGAAAATTGTGTTTTGCAACAATATTGAGTCATGGATTTAAATACCAGGAAGTTCACATAGTGTTTGATCGATACCTACTGTAAAAGCTTAAACTAGAAAGGAAAGATCAAAGGGTTTCGCTCCTGTACGCAGAGACATCACTGACTGTAACGTGCCATTGCAACTGTAGTAGCTTTTTATTCCTCTCAGAGAACAAAGCTGATCTTTGCAGGTTTTTGTCCGATAGAATCCTAGAGCATGACTTTGGTGATCTTGAGGTGGTGCTCTCAGGAAGATTCAAGGAGGAGTCACACGCTCAGTCTACCGATCCAAATCGCAATGTTGATTGCCTGAAAGCATCATACGAAGAAGCTGAGCAAAATAGAGCAATACGGTGCTGGCGCCATCTTGGCTGCCATCTTGAAAAACCAGAACAATGTATTTTTACAGTGAATTTTTAAATTCCCCGTGCTCTAAAACATACATCTAGACATTTTGGATACGTTCCTATGTCAAACGAGGGCTTTACAGCGCCGATTTCGGGTTTGGGCGCCATATTGGCGGCCATCTTGGATATTTCCCTTCCGGTCGGTATTTTGTTTGGGCAACCGGTATTTTCAGACCTAGAAGGATCGAAATAGGGAAAAATACCTGTTGCACAATAGTTAAATGACTTGCTTTTTAAAGTAAAACGAAGAACTTTTTTCGATATTTTGACTGGACTATTAACCTCGGTGTCATTAAGAAGGCTCGGCGATTTTTGAACCACCGAAGAAACACAATGGACCCAGTGCGTACTGTTTGTAAACGAATGGGCGGCTTACCTTCAATCATGAATCGCGAACAACAAAAATGTCTATGCTAGTATTTATTAGGTCATATTTATGAACGATTCGATTCAGTTTCGACCGGAATCGTTTTATGTAAGTTCATGGACAATGCATAGTTAATGTTTAACTTGTATGGAAGACACATTATACGTGTAAACAGCTCTAAGTCTTCTGCGTTCACTTCACTTCACATCGATCATATTTCGTTAAAACTTCCTGAGGGTTCGCCCGTTGTAGTTGACAGCTCTAGTTGTGTGTCTTGTTATTGCATTCGATCGACAGAATTGATCATGCAATTCCGTTAATTTAATCCCAACGGAAAATGGTGACCCAGCCTGGAATTGAACCAGGTATCTTACAATGTAAGATCAGGCGATCTAACCACTATGCCACCGGTCCGTGTATGCCCCCAGTTTCGACAGGAGATCCAAGAAATAGGTCCATTTATGACAAAAACATTGTGATAATGTGATAATTATCAATATATAAATTAAATTATATTAAATTGCTTTATAATTAAAGTTACACTAATGGTAATACTAATGGCAAACTCCTCTTTTAATCCTTTTTCTGACGTTATGTTGTCTTGTAAATACTTAATGGTATTGTACACATTGAGATATTTTGAAAAGAGCCAAATATTATTTAAATAAAAATCAGTTGTCAAGACAACACAAAATAAAAGAAACTTCAAATATTATTTAAACAAAGCCAAGTGAACCCTTCACCAGTTAGGAAATATTCTTCTCGTCTGCCAGTCGGTAACTTAAATTTAGTTTTTTTAATAATGTAAATGGAATTGTCAATGTTCGAAGCAGTGACATTTTCTCTACCTGCCTCTGAGTGTTGCCCCTCTGTAAATATTATAATACCTTTCTACGAATCTTCTGCTTTTAGCTACTGAAAATTGTATGACTTTTGTTAGTTGCACGATGGTTTCAAAGAGTGAATTAGCCAGGCGGATAGTTCCGCGTCTGAATAATTTTCTTTGAATATTTGAAACATTAAGTTAAGTCGTGGCCTTTGGGCTTGATATTTAAGTGTAGGTTAGCGCTTCTGTCTGATGTCTTCTGTCACACAAAATTGATGGACTAAAATGTTCATTTAAGGCAAAAAAAAAATTTTTTTTAATAATGAAAACATTTTAACAACATCTAGAACAAATAGAATCACAGAAGCGTTTTTGCTAACTATATGAGGTGAAAATGTGCAAAACAAATTTATCCACTTCATGTCAAATAGAGAAAAACAAAAAAAAATATTAACGAAAGGAAATAAACAATATTGAGGATATGTTGCTGTTGACATAAAACTGCCATAAAAGAAATCATTTTATTGCATGTCAGAGACATTCATGTCCTAGTCTTATGCAGTGCAGGCGGCCCGAATATGGAACTCTGTGCCTTTGCCGCTGAGACCACTTGAAAATCTGATCGGGTTTAAAATTAGGAGACATTCACTTAATGTATAGATCTCCCCCCCCCCCCCCTTCACCCCTCTCCTAGCTTGTCCTTATATCCCATTTCTACCTTGATATTAAGTTAATGTAATTATGTTAGTATTTTTGGTTTGATTTTCATTATTATGTTTATTATGGAATTGTACTTATTTATTACGACAAATCCTTATAAAAATACTTGTACACTTGTTATATACTACTTTGCCTAAATAGACATTTAGTCATAATAACCATGGCAGTATGGTCGTAAGATATTGCCACTTCGCGATAGGCCCTCCATGTTGTACTCTATTAAATATGCATTTTTTTTCAAACAAACAATTCGAAACCAAATATATTAATTGGAAGTTTTGAACAAATAAAGTAGGATAACGTTATTTCTGTTGAATTTTGCACTGAATGGATCGCTCGTCAAAAAACCGAATAATGCTTTGATAGCCGTGACTGACTAAGCTGTGAGACCATCTCTGATTGGCCAGGAGGATTCATTTGGTTTTACTTGGGTTGGCATTAGTCAACGAGGTGCATACGTTTTGCTTTTGCTCGAATACACATTTTAAATGCATACCGAATAGAAGATTCGGCTGAAATAAACTACAGTTCGTTGTTTTTCTATCTCAAAATATTCTGTGGTTGTTTTAAAATATAGCCGTAAACTTACTGCTTTTCAGCATGGAAAATGGCTTTTAAGAAACTTTTAAGTCTTTTTTCATTATTTTATGCCTAAATGAGAAGTTAAATGAAAAATATATCTCATAATAATTAAAGAGGACTAGATTTGGTAATGTTTTTTGTTTGTTCTGTTACAACATATTCAGTGGTTGTTTTACAATTCAGCCGCAAATTTACCGCTTTTCCTCAATTTTTGCGAGAGATGAGAGATGATATTAAAAAAATGTATGAAACATTTGAAATGTAATTCCTGAGAAATTAAGACAGTTTATTTTAGTACTAAATTTAATAGTATTATTTAATAATAATTATTATAGTATTATTAATTTTCTCAAAAAATAATCTTCAAAAGGACTAATTTCGGCGATTTTTGTAACAAGTAATTATATTGAAAAAAATAAAAAAACACGACTGCCGTGACAGAAAGTGTATTTATAATTACTTTTATTTCGTTTTTTTATGAAATATTTATGGTTTATGTATTTATCCATATAGAAAGATGTGTATTTCCGGAATATACTCAATTAGACCTTTTATTTAACACTAAACATTTTATGTTAATTTATTGACATTTGGACATTTAAACAACTATTTACTTGATACTTAGACAGTTAAGGTGCACTATGGCACTCGGGGTGACATAATGATTCTAACAATACCACACATTTCTAAATCGGATCAAGCGTTTAGAAGCTATGGTGGAACAAAAAAGCTGTAAACATACATAGATGAACCCTAAACACATTATTATTCACATCATCATCATACCCTTGTTTACATACCATACCCATACATCATGTTTACCCTTGACAACGGCGGCTGCAACGTCACCGAAACGTCGGGTCCTACAAATTTCACGCGGTAAATTCGTTTTCTATCCTATTTATAATGTCAAACAACCGCGATAGTCTTCGATTTCACATCATCATCATATTCATCACACATTCTTTTTTGTTGGGCAGCCGTGTAAAACCACTATTAAGCCACCGAATAAACGCAATGGACCCAGTGCGTACTCTTTGTAAACGAAAGGGCGGTATACCCTAAATAATAAATCGCGAACAACAAAAATGTATTTAAAAATGCAACAATATATATTACTTCATAGTTGTATTTATGAACTATCGGAGTCGTTTCTTGTACGTTCATTGAGAATTAGCATAGTTAATTTTTAACTTGTTTAACTGGAATGAAATGAAATAGATAACTGGAATTGACTGAAAATGGTTACATTTATTTATTTATTTATTTAATACTTGTACAAAAACAAAAAAGTTACATTGTTACCGAAGAGAAAAACTTATACATTGTCAAGAACAGCTTATGTTAGACACAACTTACGTAACAAATTGCGCTATGCACATCTAACTAGGCTTGCACATGATGCAGATGGTGTAAAAGCATGAAATAATTATATGCATGAATAATAAGCATTAATGTAATATAATTCGAAAATAAAAAAAGAAGAGAGCAAGGGAAGGAAAGATAAAAGGCAAACCTCAACCGTTTTATATTAACAAATATTAAAATATGTTTTATAGATATTAATAATAATAAGAGGTAATTCATTCACATACTAAATGCAATGCATATGGACGCACTATTACAATTTGGGTTAAAATAAATAATATATATAAAATAACAGCCAAATAAGTAAAAATAATTTTTCATTCATATTCGGGAGAAAACGATCGATGGTTTGATGAAGTTATATACTCTGGACGAAGTATATATTATATAAATATATAATATGCATGACTAATAAGATCGATTATTATATGTAACAAGAGAGAATTCATAAAAAACGATCTTGTTAGTATTTATATAAAAAAACGACCAAAAGTACAATGGCGCGGCGTCGTTTTCCGCCCGAAATTCGCGTCAAAATAGCTGGCTTTCGAAGGGTAATATCTTATCTACTAGGATAGAAGGGACTATCTTTTCGTAGCTATTTTGATATTTTTTTGGAACCCGATTAATAAGTGTCTGACGTATCGTGATTTCTTTAATAGTGTTTCTTTCAGCCAATTGTTGCAATTACATCTAAAAAAACACAGATGATGATATACGTAAATATCTTATATCTAGCCGGTAGTATGTGTTTATGGCCGACTGGATTACTTCCAATATCCAAGCCTTTAAGGCTGATTTACATTGATCCAGTAGCTGGATCCAGCGTCACTGGGTTTTCTGGCTGAATCGCCAATGTATCAATGTAGACACGTTTCTATCCAGTTCGGCGTCCAGTGCTGGATCGGAATAGACCGACAGTCTACTGGATCAATGTAAGTCACCCTTTATAGGTTTAATCTTTTGATTCAAGCAGTAAATTCCGAGACATAATTCCAGCCTCATTTAATACATTCGAACGAATAAAACCTTAAATCATCCAAACCTTATTGGATTTTACATCAAACTCGATCAGTACCCAGAGTGAACAATTTATGGGAAAAAACAATATGTGATTATAGGTATTTATGAGAATATTATATTACAACACCAATATCGTTGGTTCGGCCGGTTTAGTAAACTAATACTATAAGCTATACTATTGGCTTCGAAGGAGGAGTGAATGGGTGGTAAGGTGGACGCTCACATGTGGCAAGACAGCTGTCCTAAACCTACCACACCCGGTCGTTAGTCCGGAGGCTACCGCTCACCCCCCAGAAGGAATTCTGATGGGCCCGTAATAATGGGCCCGTAATAATAGTATTCTGATACGCCCGACTGTGAAATCTATGCCAGCTCCGTTTGTATTTTATTAAATGACTTCCAAAAAAGGAGAAGGTTATCAATTCGGTTGCACCTTTTTTTTTAATGTTTGTTATCTTAGAACTCCGTCATTTATGAACCGATTTAGACAACCTCCTGTAATGTTTCGTGGGGCTGTTACGGCCAGAGCCGTTTGCGGAAAGATTATTGGCACTATAGAAGCGACGCGGTTTCCCAAATCGAGATACTTTATTTATATTTCGGAACGGAAACTGAAAGTATCCTCATGATATTTGTTTGTTTGTTTGTTTATACTCTTTATTGTGAAATTTCACAATGGGCGGGTTTACTGAGATACAATTTCTTCCAACCAACCCTACTATGAAGTGTTTATATGTATTTGTGCGTGTAATATGTGTGTGTGTGTCTTGTTATTGCATTCGATGAACATAATTGAAATCGACACATTTCAAAAACAGCAACACATTTACACACACACTATTTACACACGCTCACATCTCGTGTAAACAAGAGTGAATTCAGTTTGTTTTATAACATAATATTTTATACTTAAATTTATTTTCTATTTTTTTCTAATACTTTTATTATTTAATGATTATTCTGATTGTTTGGTGATTATTTTGTTTACGATTTTTTTTTAATTAGCTATAATAATTTCTTAACATCTTTTCATAAAACTAAAAAATAAAATTAAAAATATTATCATATAAAATTGGCGTTTTCCTTGGAACAGGCACTGCCTAGTTAGTAGTGACGCGAAATAATTCCTAAATTTTAGTTTTAGGTAAAAAAATAAATTTTAAAAAATACAGTAAGACCTCGCTTGTCAGAAGTAATGTGGACCGAGGGTACCTCGGATAATCGAAAACTCGGATAACACGGAATCGGTCGTAAATCGAGAGGAACACTTACGTTAAAATTTAAATTAATGAAAACCTAGTCAATAAAGTAAAATATTACGTATATTACATATTTAAATGTAGTCAGGTAAAAATGTAATGCAATACATATTATATACATAAATTATATAATATAGTACTGTGTAGTAAAAATAGAGCAGAGGGGTGACGTTGGGAGGTAAAAACATGGCCTGGCCGTGTTCCCAACTTGTGCTAAGTCGAGATACTTTATTTAATTTCGATATATGTAATCATAATTACTCTTTTTATTTATATGCTTATTAATTAGATTTCAGGCTAGTTAATAAAGTATAATTACTTCATAATTACGGATTCGAAAGTGTATAATCTATATTATATATAAAAATTAATCGCCGTGCGTTAGTCTCGCAATAATTGCCGTGCGATATCTCGGAAATGACTCGACCGATTTGAATTATTTTTGTTTCGTTTTGTTTGCCTTGATTCAGGGGTGGTTTACAAAAAAATATTTAGGAAAAACTCAAAGAAACAACTGCAAAACGAAAAAATCAAAATTGGTCATTTTGGGAAATAGACCACTTTCAATAGATATTGTTTGACAGCTGCGCCATCCATAACTGTTATTCATTCCGTGCAATTGTGTAAAATGTCAAAAAGTCGAAAAAGTCAAAAAAGTCAAAAAAGTCGAAAAAGTCGAAAAAGTCGGTAAAGTCGAAAAAGCCGAAAAAGTCGGAAAAGTCGAAAAAGCATTTATATTGCATTTATATTAAAATTTCATCATGTACATTAAATACATTGAATTTATTTTAATTACAAACGACTTTTAATCACCAAACGAAACTCAAACCCTACATGATTTGGCCATAATACAAATTTCAATGAATTGGATTTGGAAGGTTGATTAGGATTAATAAACGCTTATGAAGAGTTACAATAAAATCAATTTTAGATGGTACGAAGTTCACCGGGTCATCTAGTATTAAATAAAATTACGTACCTATTGTCATTGAATGTCCTATGCGTCGCACAGCTTAGATTATAATGTTTGCTCGATACAAGTTCTTTAAATTTATTAGCAATCCACGTCAGTTTTTTTAGTCAAACGTGTTAATTACGTTTTTATGCGATATGTAATTTATGGCCAGCGACAATAAGTCTGTGGTATGCGGCACGTTTTCGTGGTCGTAGACACTCGCGGGCCGCGGGTCGGTTGAAAGGACGAGCTGTCTTGGGTGTAAGTTTGGGAACTATGAAACCTAGAGGACTTGTATTTAGATATTTAGGTGTTCATTTATTCAAAATAAATATAAAGAGTATATATTTCCGTTAAAACCATTACAATTGTGTAGGAATGACATTAAATTAATCTTAAACTAGTTACTCAATTTAGCCGAAAAATCATATACAGTAAATTACTCCAAACTTTCCATTTACCAAAACAAAGACTATAAACATAACAATTCTCAGTAAAACAATTGACAATAAAAAATGTACATTATATTAAATTGGTAGGTAAGATTTTAATCCAAGGACTGTTTGGAGGGTGGTTAGTGAGATGATTTAATGGTGGTAGTAAAGCGACTAGCAATATACAGGAACTCCAGATTGGCAGACGAATAATAAAAAATAAGGGCGGAGTTAGACAACATTTTCATAGATATCACTAATATTGGAGCAAATCTGTCTCAGGCTTTCAATCAAACTTAAACAACAAATAGCGCAACTAAAGACGACTTTACATTGCCTGATAGAAAAAAGTTTAAATTTGCACATGTTAACGAAGATGACATTCTTAAGATAATCAGGTTGCTAAAAAGCGATTCGGTCCTTGGCCCAGATGGTATCAGTGCGGGTACTCTGAAGTTCATTGCTAAATTCATAGCCAAACCCTTGGTGTATATAACCAACCTCACATTGCACAAGGGAAAATTTCCTAAACTGTTTAAGACAGCCAATGTGACACCGATTTTCAAGGATGGTGACAAACGTGACCCTAAAAACTATCGACCCATTGCAGTAATAAATACAATAAGCAAATACTGCAAAACCCAACGGCAAAGCAACTTAAGATTTATTTACAGATACATGATCTATTATCAGATGGACAGTATGGCTTTGGGCCGGTCGAGGAACTGCCGATGCAATTCTTGAATTTAACTAAATGTATAACGGAAAACATCGATTGAAACAAACATTGCATCGGTATCATTCTCGACTTGGCCAAAGCTTTCGACACAGTACCTCACGATAGACTAATCCCGAAACTTAAGAGACTCGGAGTTGTAGACGTAAAGTTGGACTGGTTTCGTAGCTATATAACTGGACGTATGCCACAAGTTAAAAGAGACAGCGAGTCGAGTGAATCTCTGCCGTGTTCCTTTGGGGTTCAGCAGGGTAGCACACTGGTCCCAATACTCTTCTTAGTGTAAATCAATGACCTATACCAGCTTCAGGTTCAGGGCACCGTCCTATCTTACCCCGACGACACTGTCATGATATTCCATGGAGACACAAGGGCGTCGGGGTTTGATAGTGCGACTGCGGGTCTGGAGCTGGCTAAACTATAATTTGATAATAACCTATCAAAATTGACGCTAAACGGAGACAAGACTCAAAACATGGCCTCAACACAGGCGTATACCTAGTGGGGTGATGTAATCCTGAGAACGTGAGCGTTCTTTTATTTTAAAAAAATTGTAAAAAAGGCTACGTAATTTGTATGTTGTGTTTTGTAACTATAAATAGGATTATTTTAAAGAAATAAATAAAATTTCTGTTTTCACATTATTTTAAAATGTCGTTATGCGCATACATTTTGATTTTAGGCAGATACACCCGAATGGATCTCTTAAAAATATTGATTTATTGCTACATATTTATTTATTTATTTATTTTTTTTTACAAAAAAATTACACCGTTAGCACTTAACATAGCTTGTGTTGCTCCTAACTAGGCAGAGCCTGTTCTAAGGAGAACACCAATACAAATGATTATAAACTACATAACTTCCAAAATAAAAATAAAAAAATTGAATCAAATCAAGTTAAAATGAAATTCTCACTACACCATAATAATATTAGAACTATAAACGTGTAATACTAAATAATAATGTATAATACTAATAATAATAATATATAATAGCAATAATAAATAATCATTTATAATAATAACTAATAATATATAACAATTAGTAAAAATAGGTATATAAAATATAATGAAAATAAATATATTTATTTATTTTATTTATTTTCGTGATATAATTAAATTACTTAAATAATACTTAGTACATGTTGTTGTTATACAATCGTAGGTACATAATAAAATTATTATATATCATTCTTCTGTATACTCGCACTCGTTTTCGGTTCATTCTGCTCGTTTATGGAATCAGCTCCCTCACTCTATCAGAGCCGGTCCACACGATGCGGTGCGGCGCCGCACCGCAAAAATTTCGCCGTATGGGCGTACACACGTACAGTGCACGGTGCTGCGTCGCAACGTTACTACGATGCCGCAGTGGGCGAATAGTGTTGTAGTTAATTGTACGTAGAACTAGTGAAATGAGGTAGTCAATCAATATGTAATTGATTTATATATGTATATTATTTTAGTTTTTATTTTATTTATTTTGGTTTTATTATTATTTTCGTATAAATATATGTATGTGTATGTGTGCATATATGGATATATATTTTATCTATAGATGTATATAAGTATCTATCCATATTTGTATATGCGTAAATATTTGTAGTTTTAAAAATAAGTACTAATTATAGATTAAGTTGACAGTGTACACTTAATATCATCATTAAAAGTCTGCCTTAGAACAGGCCTAGGCCTAGTTAGGCGACTGTGTCAATCATAAAAATAATGTCGCATCAATTTCTTGCTAACATCTTAATCAAATATGACATTAACTTCTTACTAGATGTGTTACTAAATAAATAAATAAATAAATAAATAAATGCCAATATCTTCTTCCTTAGTACTCATTTTTAACACTTCGATTAAAAATTAACAAAAATACGTGAAAACAAATAAAACAGGCAAGCATGTACCCTCCTTCGACTGTACTTAATAACTGAGCGGTGCCGCTCCGGCGCATATTACCGGTTTGCGTGCGGTGCGGCCCGGAACGCACCGTGTGACATACCATGGATATTTGTATGTAGGACGCCGCAGCGGCATCGCTCAGGCGCCGCGCCGCAGCCGCATCGCATCGTGTGGCCCGGCCCTCAGGCATGCTCCTTCGTTGCATACTTTTAAAAAGTTGTTGAAGAACCATTTATTTTTACAGAGCCACTAACCAAATACCTCACCTTGTCCTCTCCTTTATCCTTCCCTGGGCAACCTTAGCATAAGATATTGACATATATTTGTATCAGTTTATTTTAAATTTAACTTTACTACTTCTTTGTGTATTGTACGGTGAAAACAAGGAATTATTTTATCAAATGGTTGAGTGTAAGATATCGCTATAGCGATAAGTTCGCCATTTGTGCATAAATTGTCTTTTTTATAAAACATTGTTATATTTATTAAGTTACGTTTTTATAGCAAAACAAAGTTATTCTATTCTTTTCTATTCTATTCTATTATAACATGGACAATATTTTGAAGAGTATTATCTGTGGTTTATTTTGTGACCAATGGCCACTATTTACTTTTTTATCTAGCCGTATATAATAATATGTTCAGCGAGCATATCTAAATTTTAACGTTTTTACACATTTTATTATTAGTGTTTACGTTTCATATTTGATGAAACACTAAATTTAATGTTATTCGATTCTGAACAAGAAGATTTAGTCCGACCATTTTAGGTGTTTAGACCTTTGGCGATATTTGTGAAAAGTTCTAGAAGTCTTAATAATAAATACGCCAGTTTTTATTTCGTCTACGATATACAGGTTGAGTTTTAATTAACCGTCATCCTTAAAGTAGGTGAATCAGTATGAGCAAAAATGCAACTTTTGAAAAAAAATTGTGGTAATTTCGAAAAAAAATATTTTCTGAAAAAAAGTATAAAAAGCGTTGAGTGCTAGAGCGGTAAGTTAAATTATTGTTTATTCGCGATATTTTACCTACCGCTAGATAACGCAGAGCGCTCAACGCTTGTCAAAATTTTTATTCAATAGGTATGTATGTTGTTCAAATTTACCGAAAAAATAAAGTTTTTTAATATATATTTTTTTACACATTTTTTAAATCAAAAGTTGTTTATTCACTCGTACTGATTCACCTAATTCAAGGATACCGTTTAATTAAAACTCTTCCTGTATATCACGCCTTCCATTTACATTAGCGGAATATCGATGTTTTCTTGGCCCGTTAATTTTATTTATTTATTTATAGCAATGTACATAATAAGCAACAAGCGTAACAAATTATATTTAATATCTACACTTAAATAAAACCCACAGAAAGTTGTGTCACGCTTATAGTGAAGATCGGTCCCATGTCGCCCAACTAAGTATGAACACTTGTTCTAGGGCAGACATATTAAACAAATACTAGTTTAAAAAGAAAACATAATCAAAAGAAAAAAAAGTAGGTTAGACAAAAAGAAAAAAGCGAAAATGGAAAAAAAACATTGAATTAAATAACAATATGTATAAAAATAAAATATGTAAATAATAATTATAATAAAATAAAACATTGGAGTAAATAGATAATTAAATACACATATCCTTCGGTTAATAATAAATTATATAGTCATAACTTAAATTATAAATAAAATTTGTAATATTTGTAAGAAAAATAAAAAGTCACAATAAAATTATAATACCATTAATAGTAAAGTTTCTAAAAAAAATTAAATAGTCACAATGAAAAATTAAAATAATAGAAATAGTCACAAAGTGCAGCCAAACAAACAATTCAATTTCTATCTTCGATTGCTTAAATAATTGTATGAGTGCATCATCGCCATAATCAAAATAAACTATTTGCTCAGGCGTAGATATCTTAATGACATGATACTTAGGCAACCGACGAAACATGCGCAAAAGGTGCCGCGGCCGTAACGACAGTCCCACGTCGAATAACCCGAAGTTGTTTTTTACCGTTACTGCTGCTGATAGTCACTAATATGACGGATTAAACAACCGGCCCTGCATACTTTATCGTGCGACTAGACCAATTGAGAAAAACATTGTAAGCAACTACAGGGCTGTTTATTTGGTCGTAAACGCGACGAGACGGCTCGTCGCCCGGCTGAAGCGCGAATTTGATGGCGGTTACGAGAAAAAATATGCAGACGAGTGCAATCACATTAACGATTTTATCGTTATTAGTAGCCATATAAAATTGGCCAGCTATTTATTGGCCGTCGAATAGGGACAATAAAGAAAACGATCAAAGCGACGCGCGACGATTTTACTGGAATAAATCGCGAAGTTTGTTTGTTTGTTTATACTCTTTATTGTGAAAATGTCACAATGGGCGGGTTTATTGTCATATGACAATCTCTTACCATATATATATGGTAAGATATATATATATATATATATATATATATATATATATATATATATATATATATATATATATATATATATATATATATACATATATATATCTTACCATATATATATGGTAAGAGATATATATATATACATATATATATATATATATATATATATATATATATATATATATATATATATATATATATATATATATATATATATATATATATATATATATATATATATATATATATATATATATATATATATCTTATATATATATATATATATATATATATATATATATATATATATATATATATATATATATATATATATATATATATATATATATATATATATCTTATATATATATATATATATATATATATATATATATATATATATATATATATATATATATATATATATATATATATATATATATATATATATATATATATATATATATATATATATATATATATATATATATATATATATATATATATATATATATATATATATATATATATATATATATATATATATATATATATATATATATATGTATATATATATATATATATATATATATATATATATATATATATATATATATATATATATATATATATATATATATATATATATATATATATATATATATAAGATATATATATATATATATATATATATATATATATATATATATATATATATATATATATATATATATATATATATATATATATATATATGGATAAGTTAATTATACAGGGAGCTAAGGGACCCTTGCTGGGTTGGCCACGAAGACCCATTCTGTTAAGGGTTGGTCACACTCACGGGTCAAGACACATCCGACGGCCTCCACGCATGAAGTGCGAGCCTGGGTAGGGCTCTGGCCTTAGGGTTAGTTTCCGCTAGGAATCAACATTCTGGCGCTCCTGGACGGTCTGCGCACCGTGTGGCATAAGCCAATCGATTGCGCACTCTGACGAACAGTCAGGGGAGTCTGGAAGCAGTAGATACTGTTTCCTATAGAGCGGGGGTGGTTGCGGACCTTACGTCAACTGCTCTTGAAACGACCATCGGCTACCCGATCCTGGGTGAACAGCCGGGCAAAGGATGCCGTGGTCCGCGATAGATTCGGTATACACCGTTTCACCGCTTCGTAGGGGAGAGGACCGCGCAAGCGACCTCGAACTCGTAACCAATCGAGAGACTGGAGTAATCTGGTCGCAATTGGAAGTAAGGGCGTGAGTGTAAACCCGCTGGGTAACACTCCTGGCAATCTCGCGGTTAAGGCGTTTGCCTCTTACAGGTTTGTGGCGGAGCTTGACGGTGGACTGTTCTGTCCAAGTCTTCTGCGCTCACTCCAGGGAGATAGAACGACTAATCGTTAAAACTTCTTGAGATGACGAGCTCGCCCGTTGTAGTTGACAACCCTAGTTATATGGATAAGTAGTCAAGGGTAAAACAGTATAAAATGTAAAAAAACTATGGAATGGTAAAAAGGTATAAAATATATTTTTTTTGTTCAAATATCGTCTTCGTTCATACTTTATACTAGACGTTCATACTTCGAGACGTAAGGTCTGGTCGCGCTATTGCATACGCAGATGACGTAGAGGGTGAGAGGTGAGAAGAGTGGGTGAGAGAGGGTGGAAAACGCGCAGTGGCGAGTGTCCGCGTTTTGTAGCCCGTGTCAGCCACAAGTCGCAAGCCGCGGACACCGCTGTAGCGAGTGGCGGCCACCGGCCACGCGTTTGCGGCGAGTCCCTAAAAAATGTATGAAAAAACGTGTCATCTGCTTGCCGTTGGCCACTGTAGCTGTGACCGGTGGCTCGTTTGCGCCGAGCCTAATGGTGATCGTAACGCAGCTCACTCCCCGCACTCCCCTCCTGCCACCCAAGGTCACGCGAGTTCACTCCGCAAACGTTTAACCCCCCAGGCTCCGATTGGCCGATATCGGCCACAACACGATTCAGCGTGAAGGCCCCGTTTTAATTTTTATTAAATTTAATTTGTTTTATTTTATTATGTTAATATGCTTCATTTAAATTATGGGTACAGTGGTTTGGCAGTAATTAATGTTTTGATGAGTCAGTGTCGTAATTCAATTTTTTTACTAATTTTTAAAATTTTTTTTTGGGACGGCAACTTGTCAATAAGCTGAGGGGCCGAGGCCTGAAGGGTTAAGCCATATTTTGGTGCCCTGTTAAAGTAGCCCCAAAAAGTGTAAAAGTTACCCAGAAGGTTAAAGTAATCCCGTTAACGTTTATCATTAAGTATCTAATAATTTCGGCGTACAATTTGGGCAAGTTTCACTTTCCACGGAAACCAACACTGCTTGCCTTTCGGACGTAGCGTTTGTTTGTAGCGGTGTGCGACAGAAACAATTCAACGCTTTGGTCAATGGCCGGCTCAGTTCATTCATTGTTAGTGGGTCGATGTCGACATCGCATTATTTTGTCATTACAATGTCACCGGAGGGAAAATGGTACAATGAGAATACGCATGCAGCGGTTTATTAGTCATTCACTTAAAAATTACATAGCGAACTAAATAGGATATCGTGAGACTGATATTCGTTGTCTGTTCCTACCGCTCTCCCTTTTATTTTTTTACACGACTGTCCAACAGAGATAGGGTGAAATGTATTCAGGGTTCATCTACGTATGTTTTCAGTTTCTTTATTCTACCATACCCTATAAACGCTTGAACCGATTTAGAAAACTGTGGTATTTTTAGAATCGATATGTCATATTGAGTGTCATCGGGTACCTCAACTGTTCAAACATCAAATAAGTAGTTGTCTAAATATCTAAATGTCAATAAATATACATAAATATATCGTATTTAATGTCAAATGAAAGGTCTGATTAAGTACAATACGGAAATATACATGTATATATATGGATAAATATATAAACGACAAATATTTCATCAAAAAAACTGTAATAAAAATAATTATAAATGCAATAGGTCACTTTCTGTAACGGCAGTCGTGTTTTTATTATTATTAATATATTTACTGTCTGTCTGTGACTAATTTTCTGTAACTAAAATTGGAAGTAGTTACTTGCTGTGATTAGTTGACGTTTCCGCAGACACAAATTCAATGGAAGTATCCACCCGATTTGGCAGCTATTTGCAAATATGGTTTTATATCAACTTAAGTTTTTATTTTTATTTTAAAATTTCGAGAGTTTTTTTAGCTATAAACTGTATCTTTGTTGTAGCTTTTATCTGTAGATTTGTTGGGTTGTAGGTTCGCTGCCCTTCTAATGCCCGCAGGGTTATTATAACTGACAAACCAGGCAGGTAAAGCGACCGTAGTCATTAGAACCCCCTAAAACTCTGTCCTTTCACCTACTTATATCAGTCTGACTCTATTCCCTCTTTTCGCATATTCACGTCACGAGTCGAAAGGGCTCGGATATCGCCGCCAGATGTCCCGCTACTCGGCCCACGCAGATATCCACACGTTCAAAAAGGTCGCCAGCCTTTACTTGCGCGTAATGCTAACCATAGGCGTTCGTCGGGACGTACTCCTATGCCCACATTCCTAGCACCCTCTTCCCGCAATGCCCTGTAGCTCGAAAGTAAATTTACTGGTTGTATTACTGTGATTCTAGTATATATCATGTGGCCCGGAGCGGCAGGTCGTTTCCCTCTCTCCAATTATTTTTATTTATTTTACAAAATTATCCAATACAATAAAATTGATTTTGCGAAGCAGATAAGATTACATTTGTGTGGATTTTATCACCCCACTAGATTGTATATCTATTCTGGGGTGATAGTATTTAAGACTTCACTTTAATCATAGTGACTTCACTTTTTTTTTCTCATTCATTCCGATTGCTCATTCATTGTTATAAATTTTAAGGTTAATATAAATATATAAATGTGTATATAAATAAAGAACTAATATTAAATAAAGAAAATGAAAATATTTAAGTTTATAATTAAAATAAATAAATATATAGATTAATATATAACTAAATTGACCAATAAATTAAGTAGCCTAAAAAGGTTTCTTACTATGCACATATAAAATTGTAAATTTAATTTATTAATATAATATTATCAATTTATTTTAAACATACTCAACCAAAACATATTTCTTATCAAGTATCAGGTGACAGATATGGACCGAAGTTTGATCCCTCAAATTATCGACCGATATCAGTACCTACCTAATGTTTTAGCCAAAATTTTGGAAAAAATAGTAATTACACAACTCTGTAATCACCTAGAAACCAATCACATGCCATCCGAAAACCAATACGGCTTCAGATCCAAAATGGGAACACAAGATGCAGTACTAAAAATGTCGAAGCATATCACTAGGTATGTAGACGCCAACAAAAAGTGTATTACTGTACTTCCTGACCCCGCGCAAGCCCCTGAAACAGTATTCCATGAAATGCTCCTAATGAAACTTGGGAAATATGGTATTACGGGTATTGAACTAAACTGGTTTCGCAGCTGTATTGGATCCCGAAAACAGTGTACCCGGGCAGGCAATTCCCCCAGTAATAGACTCCACAATATTATGGTGTCCCACAACGAAGTACTCCTGGACCGACTCCCCTCCCACTTTACACACATAGGCTTTGTGAAATGGACGTTGGTGCAGATATACTATCCTACGCCGACGATACTGCCCTCATACTCGTATCGAATAGTTGGGAAAGTGTATACAACAAGGCAGCTGCCGCGATGAAAAGTGTCAAAGACTGGCCTGACCACAATCAGTTAACGCCGAACGTGGATAAAACTAAGCTTGAAGCCTTCAGCATAGATGCTCGTCAGCAACCTCCAGAAAATTCTAACCTAGTCCTACACGAAAGCAACAGTCTTGATTGTAACTGTGCACAAATTGAGCGTGTGCCTTTTGTAAAGTACCTAGGTGTTCATGTCGATAAACATCTCCGGTGGCAAATACATATCGAAAAGGTCGCCGAAAAAGTCCGTAAACTAATATATATCTTCAGGAGTATCAGAAATATTTCTGATATGAAAACTATGAGATCCATACATTATGCCTTGGCACAGTCACTGATGATACATGGCAATATAGAACTGGGGCGGCGCGGCCATATTGCACCTAGACCCACCAATAAAAGCTCAAAAAGGTAAATAGATAAATAAATAGATATGTCAAATATGGCCTAGGTCAGGATGTGAGTCACCATTTCTTCGCACTGTTTTCTACCTTTCGTCATGAGCCACTTAAAAATATATTTCTTCAGAGTCAATTCATCTATTTCTTTCTCTATCAAGCGGTGTTCTTATTCTCTGGTGTGCGCGTCATTTCATTTCTGTCTCAATTTTAAGCAGAAAGAGACTGTAAATGAAAACTAACACCCGAAGACTGTTTTTCTCTTGTCTGTCACATGTTGCGCTGACTTTGACACCGGGTTGAACGCCCGCCCCTCCACCCGGCATCTAAAAACTCAATCAAATATCCAATTACAATACGAAATCCTTCATCTCTAGCGGAAGAAACGTGGCCTGTCATCTAAAACGCTATTTCTTATGAAGTATTGCCAACAGACGGGACACGCTCGGATAAAAAGTGAAAATTATATTTTGATGGGACGCTTTGGTTAAAAAGAAGAGAAGATGGCTGACGGCGGCCGTTAAAAACCGCAGCCGTTGCGGCCGGAAATCAAAGAACTAAGCCATGAGTTGCCGTTACGTGAATATATTCGGCGCCAAAGTGACGTCGAAAAAGCGCGGGCTATTTCGGTGGCACTTTTACTCGTGGAGGCTGATTTTAGCCGTTTGGATATTTATGTTTATTTTTTGTTGTAACGGGCGTCTTCGCCCGAGTACAGATGGCCTAAGTAGTATGACATATAGAGGAATACCATGGTTATCTTTTCTATATTGTACATTAACGAAACTTTAATCTATTATAGTATTATGTTTTTTTAGCTTCATGTTACGTATACGTCAAATTTTACTGATTTTTACTTTACCTATTCTCATGGAACTTCGTGCACGTATTACGTCCCCATGACAACCCAACATTATGATAATTTCAACCTTTGACCCTCAAATCCTGATGCTGCAGGGGTGCTGCCTGCCTAAACCGAGAAACTCGAGGATCTGCTAGTTTTAAGTCAGTATTAGGGATCTCAGCAGAAGCTTCGTCATTGAACTTAGGATTCCAACTCTTTAGTTCTGATGCTGCAGTGGAAAGGCCCACCTAAAACAATGACAATTCACGACCTGCTGGTTTTAAATTGGTAAATAAGGCTACAAAAAATGAAAGCAGTTAAACTAGCACAATAAAGCCCACTGAAAAGTTAAAAATAAAACAAACAGGAAAAAACTGTTCAAGTTAAACGGTTTTGTTCAATGATGCAATAAGAGTTACAAAATATACCGGTTTTCTGCAAATCCTTGCGACATTGCGTCATCGCGACACTACGCAGTTGTGTCACATCGCATGACGTTCAGTCGTGCGACGTAATTTTTAGACTGTATTACCACAGACCCCTTAGGTAGTACATGCCAAATCGTGACCTAATCGCTCTTCATATAGGAAACGATCAAATCTCAAATTTTGGGCACACACTCCGCCGCAAACACGTTTCGTCTTTGAAAGAACAGCCCATCTCGTCTTGAAGATTAATGCCCGTCTTGTCGCCGAAGATGTTTCATTGTCAAAAAGGTCTTTTGTCAAAAATACCGGTTCCCGAGCGCATTAATTTGATTGTCAAGGTAAGATAGACTGTATGGTATAGCAATTGGGCCCTGTCAAAACATGGCTTTTAATTTTAAACGGCGCGTAGCGAATGAATGATGACATAGACGTCTGTACATCAGGGGAGACACCGGCAATGAGGCGAAAAACAACGTCCGGTTTTGATTATCAATCTTGATCGAACAAATCACTTTCACTCAGGAGGACGGGTTTTTTAACTACAAAGCCTACATAACTGGAGATTGTACCCAGCTAAACTGGTTTTGGTTTTAGTAAAAGGAGGAAAGGAAAAATATATATCTAATAGTAGAGACAATAATAATATTCGAAGGCATTACATTAACTGTTTCACCCCAGCTAAGTTGATCAATAAACAAGGGAACTTATTTTATTTTGTAGGATAGGCATAGGTACATGCTCCATGGAAAGATGAATATGCGAACATTAGAAATAACATGAGAGTTAGAAACAGGAGCAGGTTGTTTTAATTCTTATGACAATACTTTTCAAGACTATATCAAAAAAATATGATTAAAAACTCGGCAATTACCGACGAAAACCTATATAAAAGTCATTATAAGAAATTGCTTATGACGGTCAAGAACACTAAGAGTACTTTTAAAATCAGCTGATCCACATTTAAAGGGGATGTCTCTAGATCGTTTATAATCTTCGCAAGGTATATTATGCTGTATAGCTTTATAATTCTGTTTATGTGAACCTGCCTATTTTTTCTGTATCTATTGTTTTTTTATGCAAATAAAATAAATAAAGGAGAAAGGGCGTTTTGGTACCACCGACCAATAGCGATGCAATATAAATTCACAGAGTACATATTTCACATCTTTACTAAAGCGGCTGATCACAAAACTCAGTCCGTATTACAAATAAATAGTTTCTTTGTCCCACTGTCTGAGTTTTCATAATACTCAAAAAACTGTAGTTTTAAATTATCGCTAAGTATCGTCCCTATAGTGCTTAAACATGCCAACTGCCGTTATGCAAATTTATACTCTAAATATTTTTCGAATATAATTGAAGAAAGAATTAATTTAGACAATCTTCTATATAATTATGTAGAAGAAAGAAAACCTAAACAGACAAAAACTCAGGGTTAAAAAATTGAAGCAAACAAGCAACACGGTTTTCCTCAATTAACAGAAGATGACCTGCTCATGTTTTTGTTGGGTTGGTATCTTTACGTATGTTATCGTTGTCTTATCATAAAATTAGCTATATCTATGTTTAAAATGCCTGCCCTGGAACAAGTTCTTACTTAGTTGGGCCGCATTAGACTATCATCACATATAAGCGTGAAATAACTTGCTGTGGGTTTATTAATTTTAAGTTAAATTGTAATTCCTGTTTAAATGTAGATTTTAATTATGATTTGTGTTACGCTTGTTGCATATTATGTACATTACCATAAATAATAAAAAAAATAAATATATAAATCTTGCTGCAGTGACCATCTTCACAATGATCTCTATACTACAGAATTATTTTTTTTGAAACTCAACTATTATTAGTTTACAGACAGAATTTATTTTTTTCTTACTCAAACCAACCCTGGATAAAAGGGTCATATTTTAAAAATGGACTTCCCAAAATTTAAAAAAAAATACATTGATCGTTCTTCCACGTAACCCTTCAAATACATGAAGATGTACAGTGCACAATGCGAATTATATATAAGGAAAAACCATTTTGATTTTACTTCATACTCAACCATACTGATTACATTTTGAAATTATGCCTAAAGCCTCGTGTCGCGTTACGAGTGCGGCGCGCTGTGAGCGGCTCGAAGTGAGTGACTAGATGGAAATGCATCAGTGAGCGGCTCACAGTGTGCGTAAAACGAGCTGCGAGCCGACCCGCTCGCCCCGCGTTTCTATTTGAATCAAACACTTTATAGCAAATTCACGCCAAGCTTCCTCTCTTTTTAATTTGCTATAATGAGTGGGGTGTTTAAGTATGTGGTACTCCTTATACAATGGTATAGGAACCAACGACTGTTCGCGGTCCTTCATTTCGCTCAAAAACTGCGCGGGCACGACCGTCTGCTCAATCCGAGCGGCCCAGACTGAACGCCCTGTGAGCACTGCTAAAACCCGACAGCGTGCGGCTCGAGATTGAGCGACGCAGAACGAGCCGCGCGATTCGAGCAAACCGGTATCGACATGCGAGCCGAGCCGCTCACAGCGCGCCGCTCTCGGAAGTCGATCGAGGCTTTCGAGCCTTCTTCGCATTTTGATTAACTCAATCGTACAATTGTAATACCAAATATCTTTGAATGACTACAAACATTATTATATTTAAAAAAAGGAGATTTTTAAATCAGAAAGGTATGTAGTAAGTTTAGTAACCTAAACTAACATATAAACACTAAATACATGATTTACTGGTGGTTGGTACCAAACTGTATGCATTGTTGCTCATTCTCCTTTATGCGCAATGAGTTTGTCGATTGGCTGAATGGTGTTTATGGGTTCTTGTGGTACGCTCTGACTTTTGGTTTCGGAATTTTATTTTATCGTATCTACGTAGCATCGTCTATCATATTGTCTTCCTTCTGACCTCTCGGTGTCGTCAGGCATTGCCTCGGCCTCGATCACCGGCACGCCAAAGTTGTCGTGTCAAATTTATTCACGACAATCTCTGGGGCTATTCATCCAGAGCAAACAGCCAAATTGATCACGAGACACGTCATTCAGCGGACGTCTTCGTTTGCGAATTCGCCGCTACGGCCGACAGAGAAATTTGATACGAGCCGCTCTGCTTAATTTGAATAGGGCCGATTGACCGGGGGTTATCGCGCACAACGAATAATTTATTGTGAAATAATCAGCGACGATAGAAGAAGCTTTGTCGTTTATTATGAACCGGAAGTGACGTTAGAAGATATAGGGGTGATTGAACATGCTAAAATCGACATACTATGACACGTTCAGACAGATACAGGCCCTTCAAGTGAGGATACAGGTAAACCCGAAAAACATCATTCCGTAGGCTCACTTTGCAAAGATATTGCGAATTAGTTTATATACAGGAGTAATTTGTAAGTAGTAATTGTAAGATGTAATTTGTAGTAATTTATATACAGGTGAGTTTTTTATTAGTGACATCCCTGTAGTGAGTGGTACGACGAACTAAGCAAGTTTTATTAAATAATTTCAGAAAAACACAAAAAAAACTTTTTTTTTAAATAGTATAAAACTTATTATGAGCATGATGCGCTACATAGCGGTAGGTAAAATATCGCTAATAGAATTCGCAACGCATGCCTCTCAAACTTTTCTTCAATAGATAAAATTTACAATATTGACAACAAAACAAAAAGAAAAAAAACTTTTTTTGTATTTTAAAAAAAAATAAAGTTGCTCATTTTATCGTACTGATTTACTCACTACAAAGATGACTTTAATTAAAAACTCAACCTGTATGTGTTGGAAGCTAAAGGTCTACAGTGCGTTTTGATTGAAGTCTCATTTTGTAGAACTCCTAATACTATGAGAGTCATTAACTTACTAAATTGACACGTGATTTTTGAAATCGCATTCGAAAAGTCATAAATCGTATTTTTCGATATTTCACCGAGTATTTCTCATAGGATATAGAAGATTAATATATGAAACGGTTAATAATGAAACCTATCCTCGTCTAACTTTATATAGTAAATATTTATAGATAAATATACACCAGTAATATTTATAGAAATATATAAATTCATAGAAAAATATCTTCATCTAACTATTTATAGTTAGGTATTTACATCTAACTATTCATTTTTATTATGCGATGTGGTTTATGATTTTTATGTATTTCAATTATGCGATATATATATATATATATATATATATATATATATATATATATATATATATATATATATATATATATATATATATATATATATATATATATATATATATATATATATATATATATATATATATATATATATATATATATATATATATATATATATATATATATATATATATATATATATATATATATCCACATCCACACACTATATATCCACACAAATGCAATCTTATCTGCTTCGCAAAAATCAATTGTATTGTTTTGGATAATTTTATAAAATAAAAATAAAAATATATATATATATATATATATATATATATATATATATATATATATATATATATATATATATATATATATATATATATATATATATATATATATATATATATATATATATATATATATATATATATATATATATATATATATATATATATATATATATATATATATATATATATATATATATATATATATATATATATATATATATATATATATATATATATATATATATATATATATATATATATATATATATATATATATATATATATATATATATATATATATATATATATATATATATATATATATATATATATATATATATGTATATATATATATATATATATATATATATATATATATATATATAAATTATTTTCAATAATATATAAAATTAGATTCATGAAAAGTTACTTATCTGGGGTCCTGGTGGACCAGAAACATTTAAACGATAGTTAATGTCCTCTTTAAATACTTAGGGCAGCGGCACCTGTTTCCGCAATTGATAACCTATGATGTTCTTAGTTATTGCAGCCGAATTACTGTATGCCCTTGGATGTAATACGTATAGGAGGATGGTTTCTGTAACAGAAATGGATGTTAGTAACTTATTTTAGAAGAAATTATATGATTGAGAATATTTCGACACTAGTCGTATTCATCTCTATGACATTTCTCATTTTATCGTACTGATTATCATGATATCGTATGAGAAATGTCATAGAGATGAATACGACTAGTGTCGAAATATTCTCAATCATATAATTTCTTCTAAAATAAGTTACTAACATCCATTTCTGTTACAGAAACCATCCTCCTATACGTATTACATCCAAGGGTATACAGTAATTCGGCTGCAATAACTAAGAACATCATAGGTTATCAATTGCGGAAACAGGTGCCGCTGCCCTAAGTATTTAAAGAGGACATTAACTTAACTATCGTTTAAATGTTTCTGGTCCACCAGGACCCCAGATAAGTAACTTTTCATGAATCTAATTTTATATATTATTGAAAATAATTTAAAAAAATTTACACACTTAAAATATCAATATATATATATATATATATATATATATATATATATATATATATATATATATATATATATATATATATATATATATATATATATATATATATATATATATATATATATATATATATATATATATATATATATATATATATATATATATATATATATATATATATATATATATATATATATATATATATATATATATATATATATATATATATATGCTATATATCCTTAAATAAATCTTCAACGACTGAGTTTATGTCCGTAGTAACATCCCTAGCCGCGTTGAAGCACTGGTTTCCGTCAGATTACCGATGCAGGGTTGCGCGTGGTCAGTACCTACTTGGATGGATGACCGTTTGAGTACTGCCACGTGATGTTATAAAATCCCGCCGCCTGTAACGTAATTGTCAATACACATTAATAAGGACCATTACCGTAAAAGGTATAAGAATTTTTAAAAAATAAATGAAAAAAGTGACTGAAATGTTTATATAAGAAAATTCCAAACCAAGAAAATTCTTTTCATTTCCGAAATAATACCTTTTGAAGTCTGATATACAGCATGAGTTTTAATTAGCTGGCATCCTTGAAGGGGATGAAACAGTACGAGCAAGTAAACAACTTTTAAAATAAACTTGTGGGAAGAACAAAAAAAAGTTGAAAAATTTAATTTATTGAAAAATAGCATAAAAAGTGTTGAGCACAATGTGCCAACTAGCGGTAGGTAGAATGTCGCTAATATTATTAGCGATATTTTACCGACCGCTATATGGCACAGCACTCTCAAACCCTTGACAAACTTTTATTAAAAAGTCAAGTTCGTCAAATTTTCAAAAATATATTATATATATATATATATATATATATATATATATATATATATATATATATATATATATATATATATATATATATATATATATATATATATATATATATATATATATATATATATATATATATATATATATATATATATATATATATATATATATATATATATATATATATATATATATATATATATTTATATATATATTTATATATATATATATATATATATATATATATATATATATATATATATATATATATATATATATATATATATATATATATATATATATACATATATATATATATATATATATATATATATATATATATATATATATATATATATATATATATATATATATATATATATATATATATATATATATATATATATATATATATATATATATATATATATATATATATATATATATATATATATTTGTTTGTGTATATTTTTTATCATTTTTAAAAATTAAAAGTTGCCTACTTGCTCGTATTGATTGACATCCTTTAAGGGTGACGGTTAATTAAAACTCACGGTGTGCAACGAGTTACAGCGGCGGAAAAATAAAGAACATTTTTTTAATAAACTGTATACATATATACGAAAATCTTGTAACTATTTCTAATATTTTATCTATAAGGTCTACCAACCTGGCCTCTACGAGTGCCAGGTTGGTAGACCCACCCGTCTCGATTTTTTTCTGGGGCTGGCGCCGGCACCGGAGGGACTGCCCAAAATTAAATACCGTTTTATTTCGAACACCCAAGCTCTTCCTTTTTACAGATATACCTGTATGAGTAGGTACCTATGTATAAACGCTGCTCCTGTTGGTGTGCTTCAAAATGCTCATTTTTCTTCGTACTATCCCGGTTGGGATACATTCATAATTTCAGATTGCTTTAACTTACAAAAAGTTAACGAGATGACAATACTGGCAGTTTATCAAGGACCTCAAAGCGTTTCTCTAATTATATTTACTTGGACAAACCATCAAAAACTGTAATGTAATGCGATGTAAGCAATGTGTTAAATGATGCTACTCAAACCTGGAGACTGGGCCATTGTCAGCATAACCAATAAACACACGCCAATTTCGATGCATATGGTTACTTATAACCATATATCGATTTTATTTGTTGAAAATAGAAAAATAAAGGTAAACAAAATGCACGATTAAAGGATCGCGAATAAAAAAAAATCATATCACAGCTTAAAGAAGGGGGGGGGGGGAGGTACCTTCTAAAAATTCGGTCCGAACGCCCGAAAATCACAGGGAAAAGCTAGGCTGGAGCGAAGCACATTTAATCTTTTAATAAAAATAATTATAATAGTTTACTTTCTGTAACGACACTCGCATTTTTTATTCTTTATAATATATTTACTTGTTAGCTTGTTACTATTCGTGTATGTTTGTGGCTCTGTAATGCGCTCATCGATATTATATTAAAGGTTAGCTTTTCAATATTTCCAGGTGACTGAAAATATTGAAAGAAAAAGAATGTAAGAAAATAAATGATCATTTTCAATATTAAAGAGTAAAAGAGTGCCAAGACTATTTTTGGACATCCTCTATTTTAGCTGTCGTCGTAGACTTCACGGTCTGGTTGTGAACTGTTCGATCCTCCCTCGCATACACAGACTTTAGAAAGGGTGTGGAAAGGTAGTTGCATGTGTACATGACCTTTATGTTTGCGTAATGCATGTTGGCGGCGCGGTGTCCCGCGGCGGCCACAAAGCACAATGAATGCACTGGGCCTGACGACGACCGAAGGTGCCCGAACTGCCTGAAGACGATGCCGACGCGATGCACGCATGCCGAGTAGAATACAGCAAGTATGCCGACTAATCGGCTTACGGTTTGCCCGGCCAATTAAAGGGGATTTCGGGTTTAATGTGATGCACGACACAACACAACACACAATGCACAGACCATTCCGGCCGTAATAAATGCATCGTCGAAGTGGAGCCGTACAGTATTCCTTTTAAAGCTACATGCGAAAATTCTGATATTACTTAATTAGTCCTATACAGGATATTTGGCAGAAAAACCGATTCAATATTTTAAGGGATTGGGGAGGTGATTTGCTACCTTTCACCTACAGACCCTATTTCCCTAATTGTCACAGTTATTTTAAAATTATTATTTTGTTATTATCCGTTTTTTTCGGTTAAGTCGTCCTAACTTTTTTTAGTAGACATTAATAAAATAATGAGATATACTATACTAATATTATAAATAGGTAAAGTTTGTGAGGTTGTAGGAAGTAATCACTGGATCTACTTAACCGTTTTTAAAAATTATTATACCAATAGAAAGCCACGTTATTTGTTAGTGTCATGGGCTATATATTAATCCGAAAAATGAAAAGACTTTTTCGTGGTAGTCGGATTTGCAAAGTAAGTCGGAGAAAAAACGGTCGAACGAAAACGTTTCTAACTATAATAGCGCTGCCTTAACGATGAGAGATATATGATTAAGTTCTAGAGAAAAGTTGTAGAGCTTGATAATGCCTACAAAAAAGTCAGCGACAGCATATGTCTAAGTCACAGAAAATAGTATTTTATATTAAAAAAATAATTTAAATCTTTAGGTCATGTTTATTGTTCATATTATCAAAAATTATGAATTCTTATCAAAATAAGTAAATTTATCGTCTCAAATGTTTAAAACAAAAGACTTTACCCTTTTACTGCATATAACTTCCCTTTTACTGCATAAATCGTTAAAGAGATAAGACACTCACTAATAAGACACTCACAAGAAGACACTCACAAATAACGGTATTATAGTCAAATTGGCATGCAAATACATACATACATATGGAGTAAAAATATAACCCTTCTTTTGGCAGTCAGGAAATAAATCATAGCACAGTACTAACCGAACCACGCTCATAATTTCATCACAAGTAAAAAGTTTTACCGCCCAACGAAGTGGGCACGGGTCAGCTAGTTATTTTATAATCGGATATTATTCATAACTTTATAATTTGTATCTATTTATATCGGACATTATTCATAACTTTATAATTTGTATCCATTTATATATCGACTATATTCTCTCAAAATTTAGTTATAATCAGTTTTAGGCAAAAGTCGTTATTTTATCGACTTTCCTGCTTACGTCTATTAATAAGACATTATTCATAACTTTATAATCTGTATCGATTTATATATCGACTATCATCTCTCAAAATTTAGTCATAATCAGTTTTAAGTATAAGTCTGTATTTTATCAAATAATGTTTTATTTTTTATAAAACTTTTTTCTATTCTCTTTTTGTAAAGCAGTTTTTCTTATTTTAAACAAGTACTATAACATTTGTCCTTATTTTTACAAGACTGCCCACAAAAAAAGAGTGTAATGTATTCAGTGTTCATCTATGTATGTTTTCCGTTTCTTTATTCCACCATAACTTCTAACGCTTGGACCGATTTAGAAGTGTGTGATATTGTTGGAACCAATATATCATTCTGAGTATCACACGGTCCAAATATCAAGTAAGTAGTTATCTAAATGTAAAAATGTCCAAATGTCAATAAATTAACATAAATATATCCTGTCAAGTGTCAAATGAAAGGTCTGAGTACATTACGGAAATATACATGTATCTATATGGATAAATACTTAAACCACCAATATTTCATTAAAATCCGCAATAAAAATAATTATAAATACAATAGTTCACTTTCTGTAACAGCATTCGTGTTTTTTATTCTTTTTTTATATATTTACTTGTTACTATGTTTATAATGTTTATCCTGAAACAAGTTATGACTTAGATGGGCGACAAGGGACCGACCATCACATACCGGCCGCGACAAATGTCTTGGTCCCTCGCCCACATGCTCAGATCACACGTATTGCATTTATTGAACACCAATACACTGAAACAAAAAGAGAAATAAATCCTAATCCTTTAAAGATTTCTATGCCTTTTTGTTTCCGGTACTTTGGTTTTCAATAAATGCAATACGTGTGCTCTGAGCATGTGGGCGAGAACCGAGAAATTTGGCGCGGCCATACAGGCGGGACAGCTTACTGTTGGTGTAATTATTTTCCTTTCCTTAACATTAACTATTTTTCTATACCTCCATTCCGCCAAAACGTATAGTATATTTCTTTAACAAATAAGCAACCCCACGCGTATTCCAACCCTTTTAATTTTCTCATTAGCATCTCTGTGTGCATTCCCAAAAAGTACCACCCCATTTGATATTAAAATGTCACTCATGACACTTCAAACAAAACGGGAAAACGTTGCTCATATCCGGATTCAGCGAGCGCGGGAGCTTTTTGACACAATTGCCTGTAACTAGTTTGGCACGTTGAATAGACGCGACAAAACTTCACGCGATATAATAACCACCCTACAAGAGGGAGAGATAGATTATGCTACGAGTGCCCATTTCTTGAACGTACTTCCTGGAGGGTCGACATTTATTCGTTATCGCTTGTGAATGCATGAGCTACAATCGCTGATATTCTGTAAAGCAACACAGGAGAATTTCTCGTTTTCCAGCGCACCAATAGGACACTTGATAGTTTATCATGGTGAGTACCTTATAGTTTTAAAGTTGTCTCATTTTAGTATTTTTTTAACAATTTCGACATCTCGAAAATAAACGTCTTCAAAACATCACAAGTACATCAAATTATGTTCGTGGAAGAGTATTTTTTGTTCTAAACTTTTCTCGATGTCTATACATAATATATTTCTAATATTGTAAAAGTTCTTAACATTGTAAAACCTATTTGAAGCGCATGGGCCTAAAAATGTGGTTCGGACTTTGAAGCAACCACAATGATACGGCTCCAAATGAGTTCTTGCCGCGTTTGTAGGTCAACTGAATGGAAAGTTTGAACTTCCGGATTGCTGACACCCTCCCCAATCAATGATGCCATATGTCGATACCCACCGACAGAGCGCATAATAAACATTCAAGTGTATTTCGATCCAAGATATTTCGCAGATCTTGAAAAAATATGCCATCCGTCTGATTCTGGTTGGCAGTAAGTTTATATACTCTTTCTATCTCAGACTAGAGTCCACCTGTACGCCAGATATTTAATGCTGGTACGACCTACAGCAGTACGACCTGCAGCAGAAGCACTGAAACATACTGTGCTTTGCTTTCATTTAGCGTTATCAGTGCGGATTGCAGCCATCAGTTGGCCTTATTTATTTCGTTACTTGCTTTTCGAAACGTATCGACTTAGTCAGTCCCAATGAATAATAGCGCCATATTATCTGTGAAAGAGATGATTTTTTCGTCTATTGACATGTGTACGGTCATTCAAGTAAACTGTAAACAAGATGGCTGCCTAGAACACTACTCTTTGGTACTCCGTAGGACACGTGGGCATGCTGACAGAACACCGTCCACCAAAGAGCATTGTGTACGTGATGTAAGGTTGCGTTGAAATAAATTTCACCTATCTTCCCTAACTTTTTTAAAAGTAGCCCATGGGTGACTTTTTCAAAAGTAGCGGGGTCAAATCGCACGATCTAGGTGGCCAATTCGCGTCACCTCCGCGAGAGATAACCGTGCACTAACGAACAAATTTCGATAATAAAGTTTTAACATGCTGCTCACTCGTGTAACTTGCCATGTTGGCTTGGCATCAGTGACTGGACAATTACCAACAGATTTGACATATGTGTGTGTGTTTATAACACATAATATTCATATATTATATTATAATGGAGGGTATAGTATAATATAACAAATGATATAACCTATTATAATACAGTAAGATGGCAGTTAGTTAAATCTTAAAAAGTAGGAAATGGACTAGATTTGATCGTTTCTTTAATAAACGTCACGGAAACATGTAATATGTCTAATCCTTTACATGGTTTCAAAAACACAACATATTGTGGTGAGACGTCTACGATATTACTATTGAAGGCGACAATAGAAATGTATGACAGCTGCTCGTTAGTCGCGGTGGCACACGCAATTGTACATTTGCTAGACTAGCCTGAACTCTCTAACCGATTGTGCAAATCCTTATGGAGACACATCTATGTAGAAGGTTAAACTGTGAGGACCGTTTTTCGTAACTACTTAGATTATTTCTGAGGTCACATTTGTGCGATTGCATATGAGTGAATTTACTTTGAACTCGTTTTATTCTGTCGCTGTGAACATTATAAAACGCTATAAAACGGATTCGTAATTACTGATTCACAATCCAAAACCGATCTTATCAATGACCTATAGACCAATGTCCGGCTTCATTGCTCTGAAGACGAAACCGAGAAATTTATTTGCTTTTATGTAAAAGTGGTACTTAATGAAATGAAATCTACATAACTTCTACGTCTGCGATGTGGTTGACTCTGTTTATTGTGATGCTACTGATAGAGCAGTTTTGTCGTGAAATATTTTTGTTACGGCTAAATGTTATCAAATGGCATTTATCGACATTGAGCTGCATGTCCCTGCGCGAGCACCACACGCTCAATGCATTTAGGTTATTTTGAATTTTGCCGCTTTCAGGAGGACAAGAGATTCTTCTAAAAAAATTGAGATCATATCGGCGTTCTAATCATCATAAGTAGCTAAAATTCCGTCATTTCCGTTGCATATTTTAGATGACCGTTCAGATTCAGTAATGATCTCCATAATTATGAATGACATAATTATGAAGTCACAATTCACTACAACTTAACCCTTCATTTGAATATTTATTAGGGGTATTTTTTTACAGGGTAGTTCTTGTCAGAGGGAAAGTTCCCCAAGAGTCAATAAGTTCGCCGGAATCACAGGGCACCGCTTGCTGTATAGGGTGTTTCAGAATAAATGTTTGTGTATTTGTATACAGAGGCGTTTTATTGAGGCGCCCGATCAGGTAGTCCGGCGTCAACGCGGTGACATGGGTCAATTCATTTCAAATAAAATACACAAAGAAATTCTTTTGCATCATGCCATCTGCAATACTATGAGGGCAAAATAAAATTAATTTATTCATCATTTTGATGGAATCAAAAAATCGAAAATTGATAGTTTCCTTTTGAATCTAATTATTTATGAATATGAAATCTAGGTTATACGTGTCTATAAATAGGATTGAAACGAATTTACCGCGTGAAATTTGTAGCACCCGACGTTTCGGTGACGTTGCAGCCGCCGTTGTCCAGGCTAGACTGAAAGAGCTGTCTATCCGTTGTTTTGCGGGTAGGCCGCATACCGCTGCCGCCACTGCGTAGGTTATAACAGGTGGGGGGGGGGGGCAGGCTCGGAGCGCGCGAATTTCGAAAATCCGTCTTGCACACAACACTCACTGTATCCTGTCTTAGAGCTAATGGGCCTGGGAGCCAATGGGCCCTTGCTGAGTTGGCCACGAAGACCCATTCTGTTTCAGGGTCGGTCACACTCACGGGTCAACACCCATCCGATGGCCTCCACGCATGGGGTGCGAGCCTGGGTAGAACACTGGGTCAACCAGTCTCCCCTGGGAATCAATCCTCTGGCGCTCCTGGACGGTCTGCGCACAGAGCGGCGCAAGCCAATCGATTGTGCTCTCCGACTAACAATCGGGGGAGTCTGGGAACTGTATTGTTTCCTATAGAGCGGGGGCAGTTGTCTACCTTACGGCGACTGCTCTTGAAATGACCATTGGCCATCCGATCCCGGTTCAGAGTCGGGTAAAGGACGCCTTGGTCCGCGATAGATTCGGTGCACTCCGTTTCACCGCTTCGTAAGGGAGAGGACCGTGCAAGCGACCTCGAACTCGGAACCAATCGAGAGACCGGAGAAATCGGGTCACAATTGGTAGTTAGGGCGCGAGTGCCGCCCGCCAGGTAACATACCTGGCTACTCGCGGTAAGGCGTTGGTCTCTAACGGGTTGTGGCGTAGCTAGACGTCGGATTGTTATGTCCAAAGTCTTCTACGCTCACTGCACGGTCGATAGAACGATGAATCGTTAAAACGTCCTGCGGTGACGGGTTCGCCCGTTGTGGTTGACATCTCAATATGTATCCTGTCTTATGTCCTTGCGTTCAGCGGCGGGAACATTTTAAGAAGAGGGTTCCACGTAGAAGATTGTAACCGTCGTCTCTATTGAAGTTCGGGGTTCTTCTTATTTCAATGGCTTCCCGGATCATGCGAGGAAAGTAGAATTGTTCCTTGGATAGCACAATGGGATTTTGAAACTGCATCCAGTGGTTACTTACGGTATCCAATATATGTTCGCAGATCGCCGATTTTTCTCGCTGAACGATTTTAACAGCTTTGATGTGTCCTGTCAGCTGCGCCACTATGGGCCGTTTCGTTTGCCCAACGTATGCTAGACCGCAACTGCATTCGACTTTATACACTCCCGGGGTTTGCATCCTTTACATGCCTCAAAAATCGAACTACATTTTGGGTCGGCTTAAATATCGTTTTTATATCGAATCTGTTTAGCATCTTACTTATTCGATCTGTCACGCCCTTGACGTATAGTAAAAATGCTCTTGATCTGCTCGGTTTCTGAGTTTCGTCTGTATTCGATCGTGGGTGTGTCTCGTGATATTTTCTGAAGGAGAAATGGATACGGAGAAATGTTTCCTTTTAGGTTCTTAATACTGACTGGCAAATATTTGAACTTGAATGGGATACTCGATTGTGAATACAGATTCCTTTTGCTTCAGCGTCTCATACAATCTCTGACCATGGTGCAATTCTCGTTTCAAATTTAAAAACTACCGTTTTGCTAATAAGGAATGAAAATTCATCACTTTATAGACGTAATTTCCTCTCAAAAAACGACCGAGCGGCGATAACCGTCTAGTGCTGTCCTCTCCCAATCTTTACAACCCACAGCGCTCAACTTTTAGTAACTCTTTAAAAAAATACCGCAAGTTTTTGAAGTCTGTGGAGCCACGGAACGACCCCCTTGAATTCGCAAGTGCCGCAGAGTCATTAGCCGCATTTAAAGGCTTTTGGACTTTACGAGTAGAATTACGTATTCTAAAGTCGTGATTCGCTGCTCGATGTGATATGCGAAAGTCTGGCAGGAAATTTCAATCGTTTGAAAAACCGCTAGGAATGCATTCATGATAGTTTTTTAACACGTATTGGTTATCCCGAGAAAAATGGAGTTTTAAAAAAATAGATTTTTCTGTTATCATTTTCTGTACCATTTCGAATACTACGAATTCATTTTTACTAATATACTCGTAGAGCGTGTTTTTTTAATATTATTAGGCAAAAGGCAGCTTTGTTTTTTTAGTGAAAGACTTAGATTTTACTATCCACAAAAAATATGCCTATATTTGAATTATTGTAAAAACAGCTAGTTCATTAATATTTTTATTTAATTTTCATATGTATTTGATGCGCTGCAGATATTTTTGAAAAATAATGGCACAATACAAACACACTGGCGCGGGTACGGCGGTACTTCTTCTGAGCCTTTCTTCTGTAAGAGATACTGGCATACCTGGATGGAAGAGAGCCATCTTGTATTTGTGTATTTGGGACGACTCGCCTGATCTTTGCAATATAAACGCAAATGCGACGGGTTGTTATTGCATTTCGGGATGTTTTGAACCTTTTTGCCGCCTTTTTTTTTTTGCTTTGCTACAGTATCATCCCCGCACCGAGTCTATATACAGGATGTATTAGGAGTGAGCGTTTTAAATTAAGAATAACGAATCGAACCAAAACACTATAATTATATATTATTACTGAATAGAATTTCATTTAAAATATTTTCATTATATTATATATTTTTATGTTGATATTGTGATAGATAGAGATTACAGAAATAATAAAGCCATTAATTATGGTCTGTCTAATTTTCGGTGAGGCTTCTCAAATACAGTTAGGAATGAGTTAGGGGCCGCTGGGTAATGTGAATGAAAGATATATAAAATGGGTAGTATATTTATATGGACATCGTTGCAAAATTCCGTATTAGGAGGCCGTCAAATCCTGATAAGAATATGCACGTCGAGAGTCTTCCGCTGCGCGCTAATGGGCAAATTATTTGTAATAGTCGACAGCGACAGCGATCGCGATTCGAATTCCGACTTCAACAGCGAATCAAATTAGTAGCGAAAGCGAATCAAGTACTGAAACTTTCATACAGATATAGGTAGAAAAGTAAAACAAATTAAAAGTGTTTATCTGCATCCAATAATAATTATAGTAGGTGGTGCGTGAGCACCAGGGTGAGCACCAGCGTCTTTGGAGTCGAATCTTTCGTTACCGTTTTGCCATCTTTGGCCTTTAAATCTCAAATTTTTGTGCAAATATTAGCACCACGTTTGTTTTCTGGGATATTGCCATTTACTGAATAATTAATTAAAAATGATGATGGGAACTATTTTTTCTCTATGCGTTCTATCGTCCGTAACTCAAAACGATTCTTTTATCGTTGTTTCCTATAAATCGTCACATTCCCGATGAATTATTGGGAAACAATGTATAATTAAAATAATCGTGTGACGATCTATTGGGGGAAAAATAATAAAAGAATCTTTTTGAGTCAAATACCCTATGTGCGGCGTTGTGTTCAAAACAAATAATTTTATAAACAAAAATATAAACAAAACCAATAATTTTATATTTATTGTTTTATTTTTTCTCATTATCATCATTACAATCATTACAATCAAGAGTTTAATCAGTACAATCATTATCATTATCATCATTACAATCATTACAATCAAGAGTTTAAAGACAATATTAATAACTAGTTATTTGAATTAGGGAGGTCTAAATATGAAAACTTGGTTGTAAAGCATATGTATAACGGTTAATTTAATTTAAAAATAATATTGTATATTTACATAAATTATTATGCATATATTAATAGTATATTATATCATATTTTTATTTATATTATTTCATATTTTTATCATTGCTTTTATAATTGTATTTATATATTTTATTAAATTATAAATATGTTTATACCATATAGCATTTATTATTTATTGAAATCGTATTTACTTATATGTGTATTTGACATATTGTATTACCTACATTGTATTATTCTTACAAATTTAGTATTTTGATTTGTATTATAGTGTTATTTATTTATTCTTATATATTATTCAGTCTTAATTAAGTACATTCATTGAATATAAAAAAAAAAGTTTTTACGTTAATTAGGCTAATTGTTACATAAGTTATATTACTTATTTTAATTATTTACTCTGACCCGCCTAGATACGGGACAGTTTAGTCCTAGTTAGGTGAACAATGAGCATTAGCTGCATTTCGGTGTTCAATTTTTCCGAGTTACTTATAACATTGATAACAATGGGGCTAAATGTACAAAAAAATAAATGAATAAAGTAAAACGCGCTTTGTTTGCCGGGGTTACATCTCGCTGAAATCACACATCCCCAACATCAATTTCTACAAAATTAGGCAGAAAAAAGTTCTAAATTATGTTGGAATAGCTCTCATAATTCACAGTTACTGCACGCTCGTTTTCCTAAAAAATCGGTTGGGTCACCACAAGACTCTCCCGGCAGGTAGACAGGCCCCCACCCTCCTCCTTGCCAACCACCCCCTCACCGATCCCCTCTACCGCCACCCCCCACTCCTCCGCGCCAACCCCAACCAACACCTTCCGCGCGAAAAAGCCCTCCCCCCACCGATAGTGAATGTGTTCGATTAAATTCGCGAATGTATTATTAACATTTTTGTAGTCTATTTTCGTAGCATTTTAGTATTATTTTCATACAATATTTCCAGTATTTTCCGTGGTATTAAAATGTTATTTTTTTGATATAATTTTATTATTACCGAAATTACGGAGTTTAAAAATTATTTGTGTCGCTTGTACATAAGACTCAACCCAAATTTCACAATGTGGTTTCGATCCAAAAACGCATCTGCGTACCACAATGTCATGTCTTTAAGTACAATATTTCGAGATTGAAGTAAGACTAGTGCGCCCCCCGGTGGACCGATTTCAACCACAATCATTTCAACTCTTGCCATGACGAGGAATGCAAAGTCACAGTTACACACACAGAAGTGCGTTCACAATACATTTCCTCTGCCAGGAAATTAAAAAGTAGGGACAAATCATCCGAACTCTTGGCAATGCACAGCAGTCACAAGTTTCGAGTGAAATAGCAATATTTACGTGAAGGGTGAAGGGTTACGTGAAGGGTGAAGGGTTACGACGGCCGCTAGAATAATTTCGCGCGTCAGTTCGCGGATATTTCTGGTAAAATTCCATTGTCAAAGATCATCATTTTTTTTTTTCGAGAAATCATCAAAAAAATTATTGGTTTATATGAATATCTAAATATTTTTGTATGTAAATAAGCAAAACGAAATATTACCTTTGATAGAGAATCTAATAAAGATCGCGATAGCATTTACAATTTCAAAATAGAGTTCCGTATTATTCCGTAAGACAAGTAAAAGTTAGAAATGCCGATTTTTTTCACTTTTTCGACTTTCTCATATTTATTCTTAATTATCTAATTATTTTACAAAATGAGCTATTAGTATTCTATATACGAAATTTCAATGCGATCATTGCACAGTTATTCTTTTTATGATTGCTATAGTAGTTCCATAGTTATAGTACTTTTTGTCGAGCGCGGCGATATTGCAAGAAATTCCAATAAATTGCCGCGGTCTGCCATGTAATTATGCCGCTACACGAAGGGTTAAAAGGATCAATAATAAATTGTCATAATAAAACAAAAAAAAACACGCTAAATGAAACAAAAATGAGGTGTTAATAAAATAAAAGTACATACCTCCATTAGAAATAAAAATAAAAATAAATTATGTGAATTAAAAATAAAATATCAAATAAAAAACTAAAAACATTAACAATAAGTTTATAACAATGAAGAATTAAACGTTATTTATTAAACTTTAAAATTACAGTGAAGTAAATTTCCTTTTCACAATCACGTTTCTTTGTTCTGAATATTCCGAAGTAGGCACTCAAAGTTCATGAGATAATCATTTCGTAATTAGTTGAACTCAATGGTGATTGAGCTGCATATGATGATGATGCTGATAATAATACAGAATGCACCCATTGTCCAAACGACTACAGACAGTTTCTGTAAATTGAATCAACAATTGACGCACCTGGGCGACCTACATGAGATGTGAAAAGAGAGCTTATTTCCAATATCCAACAACAACAGCGCCGAGAAAGTATCCGAGTACCTGAACGGGTGATTTCGGATCCTCGCACAAAGAGAGTCGCGTTGCATCACCTGCGGCGGGGGGATGGACGGATACAAGCAGACACAAATGAAAAGATTGCCTTGAATGGTGGAAGCGGCGCATTGTCAGTTAATCGCGAACCTGTCAATAGAGAGCCAGAGCCAGTTCGGTGCTTATTAACAGATTCTCCCACAGATTCGCAGTGCACAATGCAGCCAGGATATCCTCGTTAAAGATGTATACGCTGCGCGTGGGAGAAGAATTGTGCTTCAGGTGTGATGTGAGATATCCAAGATGAGATTTCCGGAGTCTAAAAGCAGAAGGGTTACAGTTGGTTATTTTTTAATATCCCGTTTCCAGTTACGGTATTCTGTTTTTTTTTTAAAATAAAGCACTAATAGGTCAGCGATTTTGTATATTTTTATTTTTATTTATAAGAAACAACCGAGTAGCGTAAGCTGATGTAGCCGTATCTGATTGCGTATTTTGTTTTCAGACTGTCATTTCGCACTTAATTATTTAATATATTACATTTATTTATTACATACTATGTACGTATATTCCAAATTTAAATTCATAGTGACAGCATATTTTAAAAATTTCTCAAAATTAAATATTAATTATAATTATTAAATGTAGTGAATAAAGTGCAATTATGCAGTCTAGATTAACCTGCAGTTGACACAGGACGCGTCCCGAATGTACTCGATCGCCGTTTGCATATCGGTCTAATTATAATGGGAAGCAAAAGTATATAGCAAAAGACCGAGTCAATGGCGGTATAATCATCCCCTACTGGGCAACCGGTTGAAGAGGTCTCAGCGGCCTAAGGTCCTAAATATACCTAAAATATCTGGTGCAGAAGGCAACGGGAGACAACTGCACTATATATCCCTAGTAGTTAGCAATGGAAAAGTTAGAAATAGCCATGGCCCTGAGTGTCCAGGGGTCAAGAATCCCCGGGTGGAAAACTGGACCGGGATCACCAGTACGGCTTTTCCGGATGGCGCAAGACCGACAAAAGTATTCAGAGCTAACGGTCAACCTCCAGTAATGGAGAGGCACTTCGAGCAGAAATAATGTACGTATATAAAGAAAAAATACTGAAGTTACGTACACTACTGTACATCCCTTTACATTAAGCCTACCTTAGTACAGGCGAGGCCTAGTTAGGACGGCTTGGAAACTAAAATATATGTAACTGTTATATATGTTATAGATTTATTTAAAAAATTGAATTTGAATTCGATATGAATTTGAACTTGATGAAACTGTCCAGTCTGTTTTGAAAAATATTAATAAGTTTTTTTGTTACCCCCTCCCTCCATTCTTTTGCTTCTTGTTGTCTAGTCGGTCTCAACAATACATTATATCATTTTGGAGAGTAGGAGTAAGCAAACAGAAGATACATTAGAGAGAGAGAAAGTGCATTTAAAACCTAATGGTATGAATATCGAAATTCATGAGATCGGGCGAGGTAGTTCTCAAAATCTCTGTGTAGCACCGTTACGCATCCCATTCATTGAAATGTTGGACGCAACGGCATGCGATAAAGTTACACTCCCTCTCCGGGGCACCCACCCCCGTATGCCGCCGCTACAAGCGCCCACGAAAATACAGTATACCGAGACATAGTATACCGATATACTGGTATACTGTGACGAAACGAAGGACCACTCTCATACATTACTATAGAACAAATGCAAAAACGCCACATACGCTACGCCGAACGTGTACGTACAACGAACAAAGTAGTGCGACTGACGCCGTGCAGTGCAGTGCAGTCGCGCGACGTGATCTCCATACCATAGCTTTTGTATTTTTTAACGAGCTGTTGATTCTAACTAGATTATTCTGAGCGTTTATCTGCCTTTTATTACATATATGAAATAAAATTATAGCAGAGGTCATTTACAAACCAAAGCACTACATAAATCAGTGTTAAGTTGTTTAGAATTTATAACACTTTTCCCAATTTTTTGATAATACCGTATCGATTCCACTTTGAAGTAAAAAAAAAATATTTGAAAATCTACACCGTGTTTTCAGGTTTTTTTTTCGTAAATGCTGTCCTAACTGATATTCGTGAACTTTGCCTCCATGACACAAATATTGTTATTTTTTTTAATTTCTTTAGAAATAAAACCTAGCTTTTAAATGGTTACTACTTTTGTTTACAGAAAAGTGAAACAGCATTTAAATAAAAACTACAATTCGTGTGGATTCCAACAAGGTACAAATTATAGGCTATTTATTCAGGGATACAGAGAATATATAGTTTAGAGGTTTTTTTTAGAAAGCAATGAGGTAAATAATAAAAAGCTTAAAAGGGCTATAACCATTTCTTGAATGTGTTTGGAATGTCGTCCGCTGACATGCATATGCGACACCATATTAAAAAGGTTCTTTTCAAGTTCCCCATCGCTCGGTGGTTTTCCGAACCATCTCTGCCCCGTCTCTGAAGGTTGCCCCAAAGCTGCTGTTTATTTTTTTCCGTCGCTCTACACAATCGACACCCTGTATAATTCATCTTTTTAGAGCTGTCAACTACAACAAGCGAAGTCGTCACCTCAGGAAGTTTTAACGATAATGTTCATTCTGTCTCTCGTGAGGTGAGCGCAGAAGACTTGGGCCGAAAACAATCCGCCGTCTAGCTACGCCACATGTCCGTCAAAGGTCAACGCCTTAAGGCAAAGCACCGGAAAAGGTAAACAGCTGGTAGCCTCGCCCCCTGACTACCACTTTAAAAGGATATCTCCGTCTGGAATTAACCTTCAGGATACCTACTACCATCTGACTAGTTACAGGATCGAAGTCGCTTGCGCGGTCCTCTCCCTTATGAAGCGGTGATTCAGTGTCAACCGAATCTATCGCGGACCACGGCATCCTTTGCCCAGCTTATTCACCCGGAATCGGGTAGCCGAATGGTCGTTTCAAGAGCAGTTGCCATAAGGTTAACAAACACCACCGCTCTATAGGAAACATTACTGTTCCCAGACTCCCCCGGCTGTTAATAGGAGTGCATAATCGATTGGCTGACACCGCACGATGCGCAAACCATCCAGGAGCACCCGAAGGTTGACTCCTAGAGGAGACCGGCCCGCAGGCCAGCGTTCTACTCTGGCTCTCCCTTCTGCTTGTAGGCCTCCGGAAGGGTGTTGACCCGTAAGTTTGACAGACCCTGAACGAATGGGTCATCGTGGTCAACTCCAACAGGGCCCATTAGCTCTGTTGCTCCCATTAGCTCCCTATAATTCATCTATCAAAATTGTGGTACAACAAAATTGCTTGCAGCTCCGTATCAAGGAAGATTAATTCATCAGATGGACCAATCGATTATTTATGCGGCTCACTCTTTACGAAATTGTTATATTTTCCAAAATCACATAACGGCCGGCGCTCGTCCGTCCGATTACAGGCCGCACATGAAAATGATACCGTTGTAGATCATTACTGATTGCGTGAATGTTTTTAGTGCCCGCCGCTCCGCCCGTAGTCTGGTTTACTAGCGGTGCCGGCGCGTATGGAAATGGGGCAACTCATTATGGTACCGCTTCCCAAAGTTTACGCCGCCGAAAAGTTCGTTTGTTAACCCGACACAGACATCTGCAAGAACAAGTTTAGAGGATATGCTTCATTTTGGAACAGCAGCGTGGTTAGCGCATAAGTTACAGGCAATGTGTATAATCTAGGGATGTAGAATATATAAGAAATGTATACAATTCCTGATACTTCTAGGAAATGTATGAAACAAGGCTTTTTCATCATTTGCCTGGGTAGGGTAACCTGGGGAGAAGTAAGCCATCACATTATTTTGCTAGAAGAAGAGTAGCTAATCTGGCCGCGCCAATCTCAATATAGACATTATGGAAACTCTGTTCCCTCACCTGCTTGGCAGTCAACCAACAGGTACGGTTTCGTCAGGACGGCTGCTAGGTTTTGTTCCGGCGCTTAAAGTTTTTATTTCGCATGACACTGTTTTCCATCTCAAAAGTACAACGCTGTTCACACGATTGTGATTTCTTGTTTATGGGTAATAGTCATAACTATATTACTTGTTATTATAAAGAAAAGTTTCAGTTTGCATTTCCAAAGCATTTTTTTAGGTGTACAAAATATAGGTTATTATTGGGGAGGTGAGCCATTTAACTACGGGGAGTTAGCGGGCCAGTGGTTCAGTTCTCCCCATTACAAACTGAGTATTAAATATAAAATGAATAATGGTGGTTTTATTTTAAGGCTTTCCCTTTTGTAATTGCAGGAAAATGCAACGTATATATAAAAGGAAGACGACCATCTTTACCGAAATCAATTTTACAGATACACCAATGGAAACAAAAACTCAGTTAGTAATAACTAACGAACCAGCCCAGGAAGTCGAAGAGGCCAGCAAGTCCGTGGAAGATCCACATCGATCAACATCAACTGGATATTTTACAATGCAGCTATCAAAATCTACTAGACATTTCGCAACGCGGCCGTCAACGTCAATTCCGATACTACAATCAGCGTCGACACATTCACCGACGTTTATACAAACATCGACTTCGGCCGAGTTGATTTCTCCTATTCAGTTTAGAGGATTTCCAAAGACATCTGCAATAAAAAGATCTACACCACACAAGAAAAAACGACGAGCAATGATTGCACATACCAGAGAAAAATGAGACTCTAATAGAAGAATTTCTTCTACAAATAGAAAACAAACTCCTAAGCCTCAACTGCGAAAGAATGTACATTGATTGATTTTATTGCTCGACAATAAAGAGTCCTTCTTGAATATTTCGTATTTTTATTATTACTTTTTAGGTAATTGTTTTTTTTAACTTTTCGTATTTTGCAATTCGGTGGCTCCCCAGTGCCGGGTAGAACTGAGGCAAATACCCTTTTCAGTATATATTTATATTTTAATTGTTGGTTTATTAAAATACATTTCAAGTTATACATTATTATAACCACTGATACGTGCGGTATGCTTATATTTTATTTCTGCAATTATATATGTAACCATAAAATTATTATAAATAGATAAATAAAAAGTAACCCAGTTTTCCCTAGGCTACCCTACTGTATGAATTACCGAGGAATTCAATGAATAGCTGAATGCTACAATCAAGAGCAATAAATCCGGGTCATCAACATAAATGTATGAATATCTCGGAAACTAAAAGTGGTAGCTTATTCAATAATTATTATATTAATTATATTTAAACATAATGGTATTACGATAGCTGACATTCTGTCATATAATGTATTTATACATCTATTCATTTAAAAAAAACGAAGGCATATTGATGGATTGACAATAAAATAAATTTACTTTGATTATTCTACATAGAATTTGCATTTATATTTTAATATATTTTTAACCCTGTCTATTAAATCATATTAGTATATTTTGATTATCAGTATGTAGGCAATATTGAATATAATATTACAGCCATAACAACTATCATGATAGTTATGTTTTTAATAATTGCATTTAGCATTTAATTTTGTGACGCATCCAAGTCTAGGAATCGACTGGAGTAGTTGGAGTAATTCATGAATAGATTCAATTCGATTTTTTTTTAAAAACTAAACCAGCCGTCTAAACCAGCTTCTCCCCATATCCTTAATAATAAATATTGAATACTAGGAGCGCTGGTTATATTTTTTTGGAGAGAAAACAGAAACAAAAGTGAAAACAAATGCAATTAATTCGTAGCCTCCTTAGTTACTGTAAAGTAATGCCTTCTGGATGGCATTACTTTACAGCAACTAAGGAATTCCAATAATTTTATTGAGTAGTAATAAATTGCCTATAAAATACTTTTTATTTGAATATACTAGCATTGTTAGTTTCCAAGATATTAAGGCTATGTCAGTGACCCGGATTCATTGCTATTGAGTGTATATACGTAAAGTGTTAAATAGGCTTCCATATCATTTATGGTTTAATATGCTGCTTATGTATTGTATAGAATGCCAAACAAAAGTTCGGCTATGAATTTATTGCCAAGTTATAATTTTTAATCTGGTAAAACTTTAAAAACCTATATCACACATAAATAGGTATAGGTAAACGAACAGTTATGCATAATTTTGCTGGAGAAAATTGCTTATTTGTAGTTTTCAACTTCTATTTGCTTTAATTTTCAATTCAGCATGAGCTTACAATGCACATATAATTTTGCATACAAAGTACATATAATCTACATTTACTACATATACCTCGAAGTAGGGCTAGTTGCCGATACCATTGTAATGATATAAAATCGAACGCCTCCTGTCAAATAAAATACTTAATATCTAAACCAAACCATGCCAAGTAAGTACACCTATTGCCATCTATACGCAGCAACGGGAAGGCAAGGTAAATGGTCTTCAAAACGTAAAAGTAGTAATTAGACGATTCATTCATTATCCCAAAATTTAAATCAATTTCAAAACGTGTAGCGACATCTAGCGGGAAAAAAAAACGAGAAATGTTACCGTCGATAAGCAGATAACTGTAAGAAAATTTTACCGACATGGCAACAAGAGAATATAAAATATATTAAAATAAGATTAAAACTCAATAAAACAATAAAACGTTTATATATTCGTTAAAAATGAAGCGTAATAGCAATAAACCACTAAATAAAATAAAACTAAATAGGCTTTAGAGAAAAATCAAGGAAAAATCGATGATTAAAAAAACACCGAAATCACATACAAAAATGCGTCTTCAAAAGATGCATGATAGAAACACAGGATATTTAGAAAGATTTCAGCGACGACACGCACTATAGACGTAGTATAGAATAAGCACTATCCTCTGAAACGAAAGTAGAACCTGAAAACAGAATAAATAGTTAGCAACTGATTTAAATATCGCAGGGAACGAATTCGCAGCCAACCTCGAAATGACAGTTCAAAATATGGTTAAATTGTCGTACTTTAACAAGAAAAATCGCCACTATAGACGATAATGCTAATTACAGCCGATATAGATAGAACACACAGTAGATAGACCTACTAGAATAAAGCCAATGAAATAAGCTATTTTATGAAGCAGAGCATATATTCCGTACGATAGTTTACAGGGAGAATTTAATGTTTGAAACTAAATAAATGACGATTTGACAGAAAAATAAATCAGAATTATCCACGGCAAGAAAGTGTTGCCATGTTTTGACATCAAATAGAGTCGGAATATCGTACAAATTTTGATCAATAGAGGCGCTGTAATTCAGAAATGAAGGAAATTTTAAGGTGGACAACTAACGAAAAACAGGCGAGCGTCTCTAAGAGCGTCCCATTCATATTTGGCGGGAAAGTTTTGGAGGGAAAGCCATATCCCAAAAAGCAGACGATAATACAAATATTAGAGTATACAGAAAGAAGAAGCAAGTTAAAAAGGTCATAGGTGACATATTTTTAAAGGAAACGGATGAGTAATTTCGATGTGAAAAATTGTTTTCAAATTGGGTCACTGAAAAACCTACTAACGCCTAATAACTTTTTATAAAAACCATATAGGGTTATAGTAGAAAAAAAATGAATAATAATAGCCATAATAGTTAATGAAATAGACATACTTTTTGGAAAAATGTACACGTACCTTTAGAAGCACATAGCGCCGCGAGGAGGCAACATAAAATTAATATATATGCAGAAATTAGATGCAGGGGTTACAGATTATAAGGGAAAAATAAGGAAATCAGCTCAAATGAGTGAATTAAAGAAATAAGAGTGCAAAGATAGCTCGATGTGCACGAAATGGTACGGAACCCCAATGCGAAAAAAAGATAGTTGGTAACCAGAAAGAAAAAGCATGATGGCCGCGTTATTTGCATAGGAAGGGGTTGAAAAGCACATCTAAAAATGTAGAAATTGCCGTATTTTGAAGGGTATAAAAAGGCGATGGGCGATGCCAAAATCAATTCAGTTTACCAGGAGAACCACCGCGTAATAACCTCGTTACCCAAACGTCGAAAAAGTGCTGGAAAATGTAAAAGTTCAAGTTAAAACGAGGGGATGTTGGCAGAAGTGCTGTCCAACATTCCCATAAAAAATCATGTAGAATCTAAGTGAAGTTTTTTTAACACATATTTATTTTATTAGAAGCGGTACATCAAATATTTGGCGGGAAAGCCAACAAAATTAAACAGTGCTAAGATTCGACGAGAGATCGACTTAAAAACAGTAAAAACACATTAATATAGACGCCACGTACATCAAATATTTGGCGGGAAAGCAAACAAAATTAAACAGTGCTAAAAATTCGACGAGAGATCGACGTAAAAACAGTAAAAACCCTCTATAAGCGACGCCACGTACATCAAATTTTGGCGGGGAAACATAAGTATGCAGAATCAAAGAGTAGTAAGATAGAAGAAAAATAAAAGAAAGACATTTCTTTTAAAATAAACATTCACGAGGAGATACAATAAGTAATAACAAGACAGACATTCGGAATAGACTTCGCATCACGAAGACAACGTACAATCAAATTTCGTCTTCGACAGAACGGGGTGAAAACTATCGTACTAGACGGTCGCCCGACATCCCTACGATGCAGCTGTCAAAAATTAAAAAAAACAGTTTTGAGTTGTGACGTGTTTATTTATTAAGAAGTTGTAAATAGTGTAAAGTAATTGATATTGGATTGGATGGCTGCCTAAAACGAAGTAAGATTGTTCAAATTAATATAATTGCGTTATAATTGCGTTATAACCGCCGAAGCTGGCCATACTATAAAACTTGTTATAGTTGATAATTTTTTAATATTTTATGCAAATATGTATGTTGTTATAATTATGAATAAGATCTATGCGTCTTATACTGTTTCGCGCTATAATTGAAATAGAAAGCCAATACCATCTGCTTGTCGTACTGTCCGCTACTACATTGTTAGCGTGAACCTTCTTAGAAGGCCAGTACTTGATTGAGACTGCAGGCCGTCAATAAAAGACGAAGCCTCATTGATTGAGATACTTGAAACTGCCTGGTTTCACTAGAGACGAAGTCCGTGAACCAGTGTAGCGATAAATTTAGAAGGAAATGTATATACGTATGTCGTAATTCACTCTACATACCAATTAATTTAGGATATGATAAGTTGTTTTTTTTTGTGCTATATTGCGTATTGTTATATTATCATGTTATTTTAAGTTATTTAATGCAAAGCTACAAAAAGAGCCAAATATGTAAATGAATTGTATCAACTAAAAATTTTATTTTACAATATATCGAATATTTTGCCGGAAAAAGTGTTCATATTTTTTAATCAAAAGGATACCATACCTGAGAATACAAATAGACTGAGCTAAATCATAATTAGAAATTGATTCGATAGATCAGATGCAGCACTAACGGATGAACGAACGCAGTAAAGGAATACGCGAGATTGGCGCCTTATTATAAATTTATCTCGTGATCCAATATATTAAAAAAAAAATATAACTCCTGAGTTCACAACGCCCTGACGGAAGACTGTAGCATCCGTCAGTGTGATAAATAGTGCAGCGACAAATCAAACGATGTCAGATATTCAGTAATGATCAACAGCGTACTTATAAGGACATTATAAAAAAAACCCAGCTGATTGGAGCAATCGTCAACCGATATTGAGAAAGTGACTTAAAACTATTAGCATACATTGATCTGGAAGTATTTAACTATAGAACACCTTTGATAATCCACTATATAAGAATTGTGTCATAGAACATCAAAAATCAATATTATTCTTCGGGATGAGATCTTAAAAGTGTATGTTACAAGCCGATCCTAATTTATAAACCTCAAATTGATTCAAACTATCTAAAACCAAGTGCATAAGGGTCTAACAAATTGGTCTAGACACATAGAATACTCCTTATTATTCTTCTTCTTCTTTTGGAGAATACATTTTAGTCAGGACAGGAGAATTTCATATATGAGGGAGATCGTACAAGAGAAAACAGGGCTATTCACTTGAAATCTCTATTCTCTGCATACTTTGAATATCTTTATACATATATTAGCATCATCCTCTTCTTTTCGTCATTTCTTCTTTCAATTTTATCTTCTTCATCAAGCGCACATCGCTGATGACACATCGCGCGCACGTTTAAATAAGTAAAAAAATTAATAAAAAATTAAAACGCTACACCAGCCTTCGTGAAAAAACGTGTCACATTTATTTCAGCAAATGGCGCAATCCCTTGATAAAGCACCATCAACATTAGGAGTGACTTCATTTGGAGATTCAGGCCTTCGATCATCTGAAGCATAATCCCGTTGGATCCTATAGTTTCCATTGCAGAGCTTTCAACAATGATAGAAATATTCTTGAGCTGTGGTTTTCAAAGGACTACGTATCTTAATCACATAGGCCCTGATATTTAATACATTACCAACAAGGTGCCATTATTGTATAAAATGCGTAGGCAATTTTTAAATAATCAACATAACTGGATTACACCCGTCGATAATAGTCGATATTAACCATTGTATAATACCGGATTACACCAGTCGATATTGACCAAAACTTTACTACCTGTCCCAATACATTTTTATTATGACTTTCATTTGCTCCCATTGATAGAGGTTGCTGATTACTGAGGAAAAAATAATAGAAACCTACTTATATGCTGAATTAGATGGGCAAAATTACCTGAATATTTTAAGACATAACCATGCATTGTATGCTATTATATGTGTTTCAATAAATATGGCAACGCATGGTCTCGAGTTGGACGATATGACAAGCATGCAATAGATAAACATTAATATTTAAAAAAGTTGTGAGATACATTTTCAAAGAATTTCAAAAAACTTCCAAAATAAACTGAAATCACAATATAAAATCGAAGACTATAGCGGTTGTTTGACATTATAAATAGGATAGAAAACGAACTTACCGCGTGAAATTTGTAGCACCCGACGTTTCGGTGACGTTGCAGCCGCCATTGTCCAGGGTAGACTGAAGAGCTGTCAATCCGAGTCAAGAGCTGTCAACGTTCAGCGAGAAAAATCGGCGATCTGCGAATATATATTGGATAGCGGAAGTAACCACTGGATGCAGTTTCAAAATCCCATTGTGCTATCCAAAGAACAATTCTACTTTCCTCGCATGATCCGGGAAGCCATTAAAATAAGAAGAACCCCGAACTTTAACAGAGACGACGGTTACAAACTCTCTTCTACGTGGAACCCTCTTCTTAAAATGTTCCCGCCGCCGAACGCCGAACGCAAAGACGTAAAACAGGATACAGTGAGTGTTGTGTGCAGGACGGGTTTTCAAAATTCCCGCGCTCCGAGCCCGGCCCCCCACCACCGTTATAACCTACGCAGTGGCGGAAGCGGTACGCGGCCTACCCGCAAAACAACGGACTGACAGCTCTTCAGTCTACCCTGGACAACGGCGGCGGCAACGTCACCGAAACGTCGGGTGCTACAAATTTCACGCGGTAAATTCGTTTTCTATCCTATTTATGAAATCACAGTTTTCTATAGTTTTTGAAAGAGCTTCAACGAAAAAATAAAAATGCGAGAAAGGATGAGTGCAATCTATAAACAAAACAGTATTTATTAGTCATATAAAAAAACCACATATTAGCTTATAAAAACAAAACGTTGAGAAGTAGATAAAAAACAGCAAAATCCTACACGCTACAAAAATTACATCGACAATGAAGTTTAAAATTATTAGATAAAAATTATATAAAATAAATGGATTACATATTTAAAAAAGTGGTTTGGTTTAAGCTTGTTTCTGGCATACATTCTTCTCAGCCTCAATAATATTATGCGAATACAAAAGTACTTTCATTGTTTCAACGCCACATATGTGTCCATAAAGGTCAGTATAGGCGGCGGATTCCCTTCGTCTTTATCATTAACCTCTTCAGTTGTCTCCTTCAACAACGTTTGAAATAGATTTTCTATTGTCTTACGTCGAGCGTCGAACGGTGCTTTGCCGTGACGTAATTGGAATTTCTAATCGAATTCCGCTGGCCGCCCGCTTTTCGAGAATTGTAAAACTTCGTCCTTCCCGCGTCTTACCGGTGCTTCGGCGTTACGTCTTGAATATTTCCTGATGAACTACGAGCTGTCCAAAGTAGAAAGTGCCATGTGCGTCGGGAATTTCATAACAACATTGGCTTCGCCTGTACGCAACTTTCACAAATCGATATATTGAGTAAATTAACCCATTAAATTCAGATAAACGATATACCGATGAATAGATCAATAGATGAATGATGTATGCGATCTATAATGAGGTGTTATTACTGCACGGGCATTTTTTTCTGTGGGTGAATAAGTACAACGTGGTAAGCAACTTTTAATATTTTTTTTGGAAAAAACCAAAAAAGATTTTTTTTTTGGAAAAAAAATTATTTGTAGATTTTTTTTTAAATTGAAAATTTGTAGAAGTTGACTGTTAAATAAAGGTTTCAGAAGATTTTGAGCGCTCTGCGCCATCTATCGGTAGGTAATAAATAATATCAGCGACATTTTACCAACCGCTAGATAAGTAGCACATCGTGATCAACAGCTTTTCAAATATTTAAAAATAAAGAAAACAAACAAAATAAAAAAAAAACAGCATTTTTAAAAATATTTTTTATTAAAAGTTGCTTATTTCGTTGTACTGATTCCCCCACAAAAAATGCCCGTGCAGTAATAACATCCCGTATTCCTGTGTTTTATATAATACTTATTCGGGAATATCGGATAAAATGATACATGTACATGATTCTAAACACTGTAGGTCCAAAAAAATATATCTTTTTGCAGATATATTTAACATACAAAATGTATAAGCATTTAAAAATGTGCTACTTCTCGACAGTTGGAATTATTTATTAATTTAAAAATAAATCGACAACGAAAGTTTGAGAAGCAACGCGCTGGCGGCATTGCCCGTTGATGGTGTTACAACATATGATTATGCATCGTAAATTTTTGCAACATTAAGCAAAATTCTAATTTTATCTGGAGTCGGGCACGGCGGGTCGGAGCCTACTAAAAGTGGGTACTAAAAGTATGCCGTGTGTTAGTAAGGCCACTCTCATGCGGACTTCTAATATCATGCAAATGCCTCGTTTGAAACAGGTATGAAAGGTACACAAAAATTAGCAACGTTATTATTATTATTATTATTTATTTACTAATATATAATTAATCTTACAGAAAATTCGAAATCCTTAATTGATATTCTTGTCTATATTATACACATATCCAATAATTATTTCACCTTTCTTGTTATTACTAGGCACTACTTTTTAAAATCTTTTATACCACATACTTATATTTACCTAATTCCTTGATTTCCAAGAAAGGCAATTACCGTACTTTGTAAAGTCTTGGATAGAACCAATTCAAAAAAATCTTATTTAATGGCTTAGTCAAGAATCCAGTATAATATGACTTAAGAGATTTGGATAATGCTGAATTTATATTCCAAGAGCATCCCAATGTAAAATAATGGAAAATTCCTCATTATTAACTTCTCCAAAGTGCGTATTTTTTTTAACGACGACGGCAATATTGCCAGATTTGACAATTAATTTAAATGTTGATATTTTTAGTACACGATTATCTATTTTCATGACTATTCATTATTGCCTTGATAATTATGGCTACAGACATTATGCTCTTTATTTGATTAGCAATTTTCATTATTAGATTATTTTCTATTTATCAATGGTTTTCAAACCGATTATAAATTACTAAAATTAATTTATATTATCACAACTATCACGATAGTTAACATTCCTTAATTAATTACATTACTTGTTAATTACCTACATTTTAGACGCAATGACCCATCCAAGTGTAGGAAAGCCTACCTACTGGAGCAGAACTAAATTGTATTGTATTTACTCCTGTTATTACAAGATAAGTGATAAACGGCGGTTCGGCTGGATTATGTATGGCCTAAATACCTTTGTTTTTTAACTGCTCCTCTATATAGTGCTTTATCTTAACGAACTCGAACAACGGCTTACAAAACGTTACGCGATTGGAACGCTTGCCAAAATTCTCGGTGAAAAGCAAGATGCGATTAAATATTATTATATATTCGTACTATTTCGTACAGGCATGGTAATGTGATTGTATTATGTGGGACGTTTCATATGAAAGCTAGCGAATTTCAAGAGGAACCGCCGCCTACAGAATACAAATAAGCTCAACCAAATAAATTGCAATGGCTGAAGAATCGCGAACATCGAAATTGACAGCCAGAAAAGTATAGTTTCTGGGACACAGAAAGGGTTGTATTATGAAGGCATATTGGTAAAATTATGTATAATATTTCAACGCATGCACAAGTATTTTTTTACTTGGTACGCTTGGCTTAGTGCGGGCCTAGTGCTAGTTAGGCAAAGTTGGTGTAAATGCCTTTTTTTTATTTGTTGTGTTGGGCTTTTCTAAGGTCTTTATGAGCCTTGTAACACTGGGACCATTGCTGATCTATTGTGTTCTCTACCTACTATAGTTCTGCGCTAAGCCTTGTGTCATTAATGACCACCCAAGTGGATGTACCTTTTACGTATCAGCGGGTCACACTCGCACATGAGGTGCAGGGGAGTTTCCTCTGCCCCTTGGCAGAACCTGCACATTTTTCTGTCTCGGAGCTTGAGGTTGTACATGGGTTTGTTAAGACCACGATGCCCCGTGAGCGCCCTTACCAGTATGCGTAGATTGTTCCTATTTAGCGATAAAGCCTCGCGGGCCGTCTTAGGGTCGTAAGCCTTAATTAGTGCTTTGGATTGATTCAACCCTGGCATGTTGTTCCAGTGGTTGACGGATTGTTCTAAACATATTTGTTTGAGCATTAGGTTTGCAAGGCTCTTTGGTACGCCACAGCAAGGTTCAGGGCCGTATAACGTTCCCTTTGCTCCCGTCTTAGCAAGTCCGTTGGCTTTTTCATTTCCCTCGATTCCTGCATGGCCGGGAACCCATATTAGAATTACCCTGTTCTTTTGGCCCAGGGAATTCAGTAGTGATTAATAGTATTCGAGGCTAGTGCCATAAGAGCTGCCTTGCTATCCGAGTGGATATAGATACAGTGGTTGGCGTAGTTCTTATGGAGATTGATATCCGCATATTCAATAATGGGTGTAAATGCCTTACTCGCCTGCGGTGTTTTTCGCTACTGTTTACTATGAAGTTTCTGATATTCCTTGCACTGCAGTTATTAATATTATGATTTTCTTTAAAAAAAACAGCAAAATGAATGTATTAAGCGCTAGTTCGAATCATATCACCCCAACGTGTAAGGTTTAGACATCGTGTGCTGCGGTGCTGGTTTTTTATACAATAATGATCGAATAATACTTAATCGAGGAGAGGTACCACTCTAAAAATTTAAATATAACAATAAATGTTTTACCTACAAATATTGTACGAATAGGTAGATAAAGGTCTAATGTTCCATGGGACTATAGTTTTATTTAATAATTCTGCGAAAGCGAGCCAAAAAGACTACAATAATTTAAAAAAAACGATTTTCTAAATAATATAATCCCAATGTTAATTTAAAAGACAAAAAGTTGATAAATCCTTTAAACGGGTTGGAAATATTTCAAAATTCTGCAGAATTCTGCAGAATAATAGAAACCAATTAAACGATTGTTCCTAATTTTTAGTATAAAACTAGTAACATCGAAAGAAAAAAGGAGATTACTACGCGTTTTTCAATTTATACGTCTATAGCGATTACTGCGCATTTTAAATCATTTCGTGCATGGATTTCGCGCTACCTAGTGCGTTATAAATCTTTACCTTAAGTCTGTGACTACAATGTATAGCTTTTCAATATAACTTAAAGCAGAAAATATTCTAATATCACCCTCACTGGATGTTCCTTTTTGCTTGTCACTGGGTTTTAAATGGTATTTATATTTGGGACTAGCTGACCCATGCCCACTTCTTGGGCGGCAAAACTTTTTACTTGTGATGAAATCATGTGCGTGGTTCGGTTAGTACTGAGTGTTATGATTTATTTCCTGACTGCCAAAAGAAGGGTTATATTTTTACTGCATATGTATGTATTTGCATGCCAATTTTACTATATTACCGTTATTTGTGAGCGTCTTCTTGTTAGTGTCTTATTTGTGAGTGTCTTATCTCTTTAACCATTTATGCAGTAAAAGTGAAATTATGTGCAGTAAAAGGGAAAAGTATTTTGTTTTAAACACTTGAGACGATAAATTTACTTATTTTGATATGAATTCAAAATTGTTGATAATATGACCAATAAACATGACCTAACGATTTAAATTATTTTTTTAATATAAAAAACTACTTTTTGTGACTTAAATATAAAATTCTGACATATGCTGTCGCTGGCTTTTTTTGTAGGCATTACCAAGTTCTACAACTTTTCTCTAGAACTCAATCATATATCTCTTATCGTTAAAGCAGCGTTCGTAAGAAACATTTTCGTTCGACCGTTTTTCGCCGACTTACTTTGCAAATCCAACTACCACGAAAAAGTCTTTCCATTTTCGGATTAATATATAGCCCTATGACACTCACAAATAACGTGGCTTTCTATTGGTAAAAGAATTTTTAAAATCGTTCAGTAGATCCAGAGATTACTTCCTACAACCTCACAAACTTTACCTCTTTATAATATTAGTATAGATAGTATAGATTTAATGATCGCATCTTATTGTTTTACAATGCTAACTGCGCCATTTTATTTTTCTAGAACTGTAACGTAAGTAGGTACAAGCACCTACAACCGCATCGTAAAATACTCCATTGACGTAGTCAAACGTAGTCTCGTAGTAGTCAGACATAGTTACTATAGGTAACTAGTCTGCCGCTATATTTACGCTGTCTCGTACGCTGTGCGGGCTAAAACAGGTAAAGGGGTGTAGAGAGAGATGGGGATTAGGGGCTGAAAGAGGCAGTGCGGGGGTAGACAGTGGAGGGGGTAGAAGGAGGGGAAGGCATGCGACCACTGAAAGCCATTTCTGTTCAGCCATTTGACGATTCATTAAAAACTTCGCTAGCTCCGGAGTTTCTAATAAATATGGAACTACCGAACTACTCTCATCAACTCCACCTACACACAGGCTTCGGTGCTGTTTGTAGTCACGGACACGGGCTTTTATTAACGTTTCTATTTAAAAAATACTCTATTTAAAAAAAATCATTAGCAATTTTTAGTCTCCCGTTAAATGCGATCCCTAAAAGTAGTTTTTATAAAACCTGAATGTAAATTCTGCGGAGAATGCAATTATTGGTAAGTACCGTATCCGCTTTGAAACAATGGTTCCCGTCAGATCACCTAAGTTAAGCAGCATAGGGTCAAATCAGTACTTGGATGGGTGACCGCCTGAGTACTGCCACGTGATGTTATCAAACGCCGGCCGCCTGTAAGATAATTGTCGTTAGATACAGGTGGGCCGTTACCGAAAATAATAGGATGGATAAAAAAAATGTGAAAAAAATGTATATAACAACATTTTATTTATTTTTATTTTATTTTATTTGGTACCCAAACAGAATATTGACAACACATACAGTGACATATATATATACTACAGTTACATGACTACATCAATATCCTTTTGATATGAGTACACAATTAGCACAATGCATGAACAATGGTGGAATTTTTTAAAAAATACGTATAAAAAAAGGAAAAAAACAAAAAATATCAGAATTACAGTATTTTAAAGAGGGACGCTTTGAAGGAGCATAAACTATCATGAAATATATCGATGCGATTGTCAAGATGAAATTTGTTATACAGACGACATATACGTGGGATTACGTTATTTAACTCACAGCGCCCAAAACTGCTTAAAAATGCAATAACAAGACCTGGTGATTCAACGTAGCTATGAACGCATCGCTAATATAATAATATAGCGTAGCTTAGTAGTAACGAAAAACGTAGTTTTTTATTCAAAATTGGGCCTGTAATATTGTAAGCGCTTTTGGTCATTGTCTAATTTTTACAACGTTACTACCAAAAAAAGACTCTGTCACCACATACTATGGCAAAGTGGTTAGTTAGATCGCCTCATCTTAACATTGTAAGGTTCCGGCTTCGATTTCCGGCTGTTCACCATTTTCCGTTATGATAAAATAACGGAATTGAATTATCAATTCTGTCGATCGAATGCAATAACAAGACACACACTTACACACATGTTACACGCACACATACATCGTAGGGTTGGTTGGAAGAGATTGTCGTATAACAATAAACCCGCCCATTGTGAAATTTCACAATAAAGAGTATAAACAAACTATCAAAAAATTTAATCCTTCCCTGAATTCTGTTGGACGATATGTTTGTATAGATAATAATATATATTTACAGGTATTAAAAATGAACGAATTCATTCAGTGATAACTGCAGATAACGAGGAGTGTCTCTCGTGGGGGTGTGTCTGGGCCGCTGCAGTACTGCAGTTATAGTCGAGTTTAATATAGGTCACGGCGCGGCGCGACGCGGTCATTGATCCAGCCAGACGGGGCGCGGCCCACTTATATAGGGTGGCCATAAATATGCAAAGATTATACATAATGTCACAAAAGAGTTTTTCAAAGCAAAAAACCTTCCGTTCTAAAGCTCTCAAATACATTCATTTATTATATGACTAGCTGACCCGGCGAACTTCGTACCGTCTAACGGTCAATTAATGTCGTGTTACAGATTAACTGAACTTAATTTAGGATTTTATGGAAGTAATACAACGAATACAAAATAAATATCAAGTTCACTGCTTTAATAAGATAACAACACAAAAAGAAATATAAAAGTACAAAAATTAAGTATGTCAATAGCGTGTCAGCATGATATGATTGAATTAAACTATGTAATAATTGTGGTTCAAATATTGTGGATATATCTTGTCGATTCGAAATCTTTATTTAAATACTTTCTTTAATTTGAGGGGAGAGTTTACCGTATCGACGGGATGAACATTAAATGTTTGTCGGTTACGAAACCCATGAAAATTTTGTATGGGAAAATGTTTTTCCTTTTATTTTATTTTTTCGTTAATTTTCCAATGTTTTTATTAGTTATTCTGCTATTCAGGACGGAGACAAATACAATAAATTAAAAACCATGAAAATCGGTCTAGCCGTTCTCGAGTTGTAAGCGAACAAACCCGACTTTGTTTTATATATGTATATATATATATATATATATATATATATATATATATATATATATATATATATATATATATATATATATATATATATATATATATATATATATATATATATATATATATATATATATATATATATATATATATATATATATACCTAGTCGTGCCATAAATATTGATACAAGTGTAACCGCAGCTTTTGCTGCTGATAACCTGATCGCAGCCAAATGTTATGTTGGCAGTTTTAAAAGTTGATATATGCGCTACAAATGCGCAAAACCATTTCAGTATAACTTAAGCCGTCATGATGGAATGGTCAGGCAAAGAGAACCGTATCGCTGTTATTGCTCTTCAGAAGCGTAGAAAAGAAAAAGCTCGAACTTTTGATTTAATAAAACCGTTGAAAATGACACGTGTTTTTGTGTGTCGTACTATTAAGTTGTTTGCTGATAAGGGAAGTGTAAATAACCGTAAAAGATCTGACCGGCCTTGCATGGTTCCTACACCACATGTCATCAATTATGTGAAGTCGCAAATCAATCGAAATCCTGTCCGTAAACAAAAATCATGATTCGTGAAATGGATATTGCGCCGAGAACCATGAGCTGCATCATTAAACAAGACTTGAGACTTAGGGCTTTTAAACGACAAACATAATAGTGTCTTAAAGTTGAATTAAAAAAAAATATTAAAAAAAACTCAAGGCTCCTGTTGTCTCTGTACGGTAAGGAGGATTATAAAAAAAAATCCTATTTACTGACAAGAAAATTTTTACCGTGGAGGAAGCTTTTAATAAACAGAATAATAGAGTGTATGCAAGGTCTTCTAAGGAAGCCAGTAAACTGGTGCCAAGGATTGAACGATGTCATTATCCCGCCTCAGCGATAGTTTGGTTGGGAGTATCCTATAACGGCGTCACTTCCTTACATTTTTGTGAAAAGGGTGTCATAACAGCGGCCAAAATCTATTAACGAGGCATTTTAGTGCAGTGGAGCCGTCAAACAAAACCATGTTCAAAAACAAACCATTGATATGTCAACTAGATTCTAAGGCCAAAACAATTCAACAATGACTTAAAAATAATTAACCTAAGTTTATTAACATTGATTATTGGTCGTCAGCCAGCCCATACCTAAATGCGCTCGACTATAAATTGTGGTCAGTTTTAAAGGGATAGTCTGTAGATGACGCCACCATAACCTTGAGTCATTGAAGCAGGCGTTGGTAGCAGTTGTGGATGATTTTCCCATGGATATCGTCCGTACAGCAATCGATGAGTGTCCTTATAGACTTCGGTGCTGTATTAAGGCAAATGGCGGTCATTTCGAGTAATTTATTTTTCATTTTGTAGTTTACTTTTGTGACAATAAACTATAGAAAAGTTATTCAAATCCAACCAGTAGTTTTATTTTGGTAGTTAAAGTCTTGTATCAGTATTTATGGCACGACTAGGTATATATGTTTTAACGATCAGGAAGTTTTAACGATTAGTCATTCTATCTCCCTGGAGTGAGCGCAGAAGACTTGGACAAAACAGTCCACCGTCAAGCTCCGCCACATACCCGTAAGAGGCCAACGCCTTATCCGCGAGATAGCCAGGTATGTTACCCAGCGGGCTTACACTCACGCCATTACTTCCAATTGCGACCACATTACTCCGGTCTCTCGACTGGTTACGAGTTCGAAGTCGCTTGCGAGGTCCTCTCCCTTACGAAGCGGTGAAACGGTGTAAACCGAATTTATCGCAGACCACGGCGTCCTTTGCCTGGCTGTTCACCCAGGATCGGGTAGCCGATGGTCGTTTCAAGAGCAGTCGCCGTAAGGTCCGTAACACCCCCGGGGGCTCTATAGAAAACAGTACAGCTTCCAGACTCCCCTGACTGTTAGTCAGTGCGCACGAAGCGCAGACCGTCCAGGAGCGCCAGTAGATTGATTCCTCGGGAAAATAACCATTAGGCCAGAGTATTACCCAGGCTCGCACTTCATGCGTGGAGACCGTCGGATGGGTGTTGACCCGTGAGTGTGGCCAACCGTGAACAGAATGGGTCTTCGTGGCCAACTCAGCGAGGGCCCCTTAGCTCTCCCTGCTTAGGAGACAGTATATTTCCATAGTCTCCTTCAGCAATTAGTCAGAGTGCACAACCGATTGGTGTCGCCGAACGGTGCACAAACCGCCCAGTGGCGCCAGGTGGCAATCCCACTAGAAGAAACCGATCTAGCAGCCGCGAGGCCTGAGACGCGAGAGTCTTGCCCGGGGTAGCCTTCCACACGAGGAGGCTTCTGAATAGGAGCTGAATCGTGAGTTGGGCCGATCCGAGTACAAAATGGATCTTATGGCCCAAGCTGCACGAAACCATTCGCTACCTTTTCAGAATGGCACCTCGAAAATGAGCTGAAATCAAGGTTATGCCCAAAAATCAAGGTTATGCTGACAGTTTCCTTCGATCACCGCGGTGTGGTGCACTTCGATTTTCTTCCAAAGGGACAGACAGTGAATAAGGAATATTATGTAGCGATCTTGAGGCGTTGAAGCGAGAATATCCCGCGAAAACGGCCAAATTTGTGAAAGAACAATTTATGGATTTTGCAACGCACAATGCAACATTCTACAAACACGTCACTGTGCAAGATATTTCAACCAAAAACCGAATGTCATCGACCAAGAACAGTACTCCACCTGATATTGCACCGTCTCACTTATTGTCGAAGCTAACATTAACGCTTCGAGGAAGGCGTTTTTAGACGATTGCAGCTTTAAAAGAAAATTTTCTGAAGGAATAAGAATAAGAATAAGAATAATTTATTTTCAAAAACCCAATCTGGGTATAGAAATTACATATCTAGTGATATTACTACAAATAAAATTACATTTCAAATTACTCATAAAATTATAACAAAGTCTATAAAAAAACTAATAATTGAAAAAAAAACATGAAAATTCAAAAATTCAATAACAAAGACATAAAAACTAGAAAAATAAAAAACAGCAGAAATAATGAGAAAACATAGAGAATCAGCAATTCAATAACAAAAATATATAAAAACTAGAAAAATAGAAAGCATCCAAAGAGTTCTACATAAACTACATTTAATAAGGATCAAACTATCGATCAACAATCAAGAAATAGAAAAAATGTATCGACTCTCCAAAGAACAAAAAATCAACTGGTCTCGATGACATACCTGTTAGCGTAATTAAAATCCATAAACGTGTACTGGCACCTTGTCTAACATATCTTTATAATTTAAGCTTTTCAGAGGGAATATTTCCAGATTGTTATAAAGCAGCTAAGATTACACCAATTTATAAAAAAAGGCGATCCCACGAGCGTAGAAAATTATCAACCCGGCAGGAAAATTATCGAAGGAGCTGAAGGTCATCCCTGAATCAACCTACAAAAAATGAATGGATGAATAATTTTCTTGTACTGCAAGCGATAAATGGATCCTACTGTGAAGGCGACAAAATAATTTTTGATAAATATTTTTTTTCACTCAGAATACTTGTTACACTTAAAACTCATTTTGGCCAAAACTTTAACTTGTGATACTTAGCCTTTGAGCCATAGAAATGCGATCAATCCAGTTGATAACCAGATATTTCCATGCTGCTGTCTTGTTTCGTTCTACATTAACAGAAAGATAAGATTGTCCACCGTGGACATTTAAAAACCAGATTGTAGTAGTATAAATTCACGTGCCTCTAAAAAAATAGGTAAGAATTTAAAATTTGTATGAAATATAGATATTTTTAATAAAGATAATAAAAAATGCGAAAATCACAAAAAAAGAAGGACGACATACCGAATGCTTTGGTGAGGTCCAGCGTTTTTTTCTGCTTTCAGACTCGACCATGTTACGATTTGAAAAATGAATTAAAATTAGACTTTAGATCTCAACTGAAAATATTCCATTGCGTAATCAATTGAAACGCCGCCATCACAAGCGTAGCAACGGAGTTTATAATTAAAGCGTTCATAACTGTCGCAAGTCGTAGCGGTGCGCTTCCGACAGCCCGCCGCGGCTCACTTCCGACCGCCCCACCCGCGGGCGGGCGAGAGCGCCGTGCTACGCCCGCTACGCGCCGCACAGTGGACGCCGTCACTGTCTGAATAAAATTCATTATCGAGTTTTTGTAAAATAGCATAATAAAGAAATCTAAGTGTTCCTATCAAAGACTACACCTTAATTATTTTTTTACAATTTATTTACGTTTTAACTTAAAAATAATATCAACCACCACAATTACAAGATAAGCGCAATATTTACTAGCGCAATAATCTGATTGTTTATGTGATCTGATTTTTGATCTGCTACAATATTAGCGATTTTAATGTCCGATTTTCAAATTCCTAAATTTTTACCCATCATTTAATAAAATATTATTACACTAGTAAATCACTGAAGATATTAAAAAATGACTTACAACAAAATTAACTTACCTATTTTCAGAATTCAAAGACACTTATGTTTTCCATTTTAGCATTAATAATAATGCAGATATGAAAATTTTCGCTTTTAGGATTATAACATGTATAATTCCAAAACCCGATGAAGATGTCGATGAAGTAAGCAGAAGTTATAGGCAATGTCCTCAAAATTATAAGTCATATTTATTTATTTTTCTATAACCAGTATTATCGAATTCATGAGTTTTAAAATTTTTGAAAGGCCTCCATTTTCAAACAAAATGGCGAATATCTGTCATCAACCTTTCAAATCTCGGCATTAGGGTGAATTATCTTTGTACGTAATTTGGTCATATTTTTTTGTGTAGTTTCTGGGATACCTACATTGGATACAGACGCACATACACATACACACACACACAACCCTCACACACGCATACGCACACACACGCACACACACACACACACACGAGCGCGCCTACACACACACACACATACAAATATACATACACACACACAGATAATAAGAGAGTAATTATGTAAAAATCACTTTTTAGAATCCCAGGATCTCAAACGTGGAGATACCATGCAAACTCAAATTATAAAGCTGGCTCGAAAACAAGACTACCTACCTATTTACATATTTGTAACACAATGTATTTTTAGGGAAGTAAAAAGAAATGTCGACATAAATTCTGGTTTTAAGCAACCACATAAAATATAGGTGCAGTCATGGTAAATTTCACGCCTTATTTGGTATTTTGGTTGAGGAAAAAATTGTTAGTTAGTTTGTTAAAAGTTTAAAAACACATTAACAGGGTGAGTAGATGGGCGAGAGAGAGGAGGCAACAAGCTGCGCAGTATCAAATCGCCCGCCGAGGCATTCAATGCTGCTCGCGAGCTGCGAGCTGGGCCAGTAAGCCGCAGTACGGGCTAAGCTGCGTGGCATAGCACATCACAGCTTAGCATAATGGATGTTAATTTTATGGGCGAGTATTGAAAGCAATGTTTTAAACTTAGCGCAGCATGCACTCAGCAGCAGCTAGTGGACGGGCGTCCTTTTACACCCAAATCTATAGAAGAACGCTAAATGAATTACTGAACTCTTATATATCGTGTGAAAAGCTTGTGCTATATATATATTTTCATTGTTTTATCCTTATACCACAAAACTTTATATCAAAATATTACCTATATTCCGAAATTTTATCCATTGCTAGTCATCAGTAAAGTACGCCCGTGATCGGCCGCCATTTTTCTTGTCATTTTGACGTTTAGATCGAATTCAGGTCATGTCGTTTAAATGTCCACAACCCAAAAGTAAAACAAATCAACTCAAGAATCAACGGCAGAAGATCGATTAAATATGGTAGAAAGCAAGAAAATACTTAAACACACTCAGTAAATAAGACGAACGAAAGCAGAGCTACGCGTTTCACATTTCCAAGCACTTCTCAACCAACCGGGATATTTGGCTTGAGCTTAAGCATTATTAACACGACTCTAGAATGAAATCAGGCACTAAAGCATTACTTGAGCGTAAGTCGATGCTTAAGCGTAAAGTGTTAAAAGCCTAGCTTAAATGAGACGACCACTGTGCGCCGCTACGTCGCCAAGGCCTACGGCAAACTCCGAGGTGTGAATCTACTCTACTCGATCGTCATTGTTTTCGCATTTTCATTTCGTTCCGTTTGTTCGCAGCGTAAGAGGACGCTACGGCGATGGTTTGTGCACGAATGAATGGTTTGGGCGCCAATTTTCAAGATACAGTCGATGACAGAATTAGAGTATCTGTATAAAATCAAAGAATATCGCGGTTGTGTGACGTTATAAATAAGATAAAAACGAAATTAACGCATTAGGTTTCGGAAATGATACAATCGCCGTTGTCCAGGGCAGACTGTAAAGAGTATCTGGTTTATTTAATTTTTATATTTATTATATTTTTGATCTCACGTTTCTAAAATCATTCAATTCAACTTTTTTTACTATTCTATGTATTTATTAGAATTACAGAAAATTGTCACTTAAAACAAATATTCATAGCATTGATTTTAATATCGTAGAACAAATAACGTTATTACAATACAAGTATCATAAATCATTGAACACAGCCGACTGGAATATTAGCCCTGATGATTCTGCTGCACCCTAACTAAGAATAATCTTATTTAAAGGTAAGCGGCTCTCAAAAGTTTAGTTTCTATATAAACGGTTAATTAAGCGATTCTAGAGAATGCGGCGGTCGCTTAAGTTTAGTTAGGTTCAGTTCAGTTTATATGCATTTTTATTTTTAAATGTCAAAAAGAATATACTTATGAAAATTAGGAAATTTTTATTATATATAAAGTTTAAAATTTTACAATAAAACAAAGGCCCTGAACTCAATATCTAAATAATTACTAATTCATTAAATATTTTTTTAAAGAATTTGCGAATGAAATAATACCCTCAAATTAGCAGTCACTTCTTGATTATTTCTTTGAATAATTGTATTAATTTTGAAACCTTGATATCAAGACATAGTCTGTTGTTGATAGATCTATCACATACACGCACTGCTCCGATTTTGTCAGTGCGTGACTCACCGAACAGAGAGCATTGCCGTATCTTGTTTCGTAGCGATGACTGATATTATTCGTTTTAACACTATTTAAGTTTTTGTAACACAAAAATAGACACTTCCATTATATCCAAACTGATAAAAGTATTGGATTTCGTATTTAATTACCATTTTGTTATGACGGTTTTATAAATAATAATGATGTTTTGTTGAATTACAAGGAATATGTTGAAACTCCATTATTCGAGTATATGTATCAAAATTTTCCTTACGGTTAATGCGAAAACAACAGTATACTGTAGTTTCAACATGATTCATGTGTCCGACTATAACCGTACGTATACTACTACATGCTGTCATTTTAGAAACGAAATCCCAAGGTCGCGACATAATGAAATAACATTATGACCGAAATACCGGCTGACCCACCGACCCCCCGACTGGCTGGCCCACCGGCCGACCGACCTGTTTCGTAGCGATGACTGATATTATTCGTTTTAACACTATTTAAGTTTTTGTAACACAAAAATAGACACTTCCATTATATCCAAACTGATAAAAGTATTGGATTTCGTATTTAATTACCATTTTGTTATGACGGTTTTATAAATAATAATGATGTTTTGTTGAATTACAAGGAATATGTTGAAACTCCATTATTCGAGTATATGTATCAAAATTTTCCTTACGGTTAATGCGAAAACAACAGTATACTGTAGTTTCAACATGATTCATGTGTCCGACTATAACCGTACGTATACTACTACATGCTGTCATTTTAGAAACGAAATCCCAAGGTCGCGACATAATGAAATAACATTATGACCGAAATACCGGCTGACCCACCGACCCCCCGACTGGCTGGCCCACCGGCCGACCGACCGTCCGACCGGCCGACATACCGACCGACCGACCGACCGACCGACCGGCCGACCGACCGACCGGCCGACCGACCGACCGGCCGATCGACCGGTCAATCGCGATTTTTAGTCATGATTACGATTGACGATTAATCAATCGTTAGTCACGTTTTACGATTAAACGAAACAATCGTTAGACGGGTATTACATGTTTAATCTGGCATCGGTTTAGTCCGTGACGTTTGTCAGACTGACGAAAAAATGATCGTTTATCGCGTTGACTGATGGACTGAACTGATGGATTTTTATACATTTTGATAATTTCTATCAGTCACATCAGTCCGTTCATTATCAAGGTTCATGACTGAACTGATGCCAGATTGAAAGAGTAACACCCGTCTTAGAAGTTAATCACGATTAACGTATTCAATCGTTAGTAATCAATCGTTAGTCGACTAAATTTTGCCCAACACTACGTTAGGGCAGTAAAAAATAAATAATAATTTTTAAAGTGATTAAAAAATGCAGTTGTCGTTATTTTGGGATATAAAATGTACTTTGTCGTTTCCATGTTTGGTCTTCGACCGAAAATGCATGAAATGCTGAACATCGTTTTCGGTTTCGGCTGAAAATGTATAAAGGTTTTCGGTCGGAGTCAAATGGCAAGTATATTGCGATAAGAATTAACTCCAATACGAAGAAATTGGCAGTTGCGTGTAATGGTGGAAAATTTCAAAATAGCGATTTTTGTAGATGTCAATATTTTGAGATCTGTTGCCGAACCCGTAGATTATCTTCTATAAAAAAAGACAGCGAAAGATAAAAAAAAATATGCAATGTACCTAATTAAGGGAAACTTTAATTTTCATCATTAAATTTAGCTTTCAGCATTATAAAGCGCCAGTCCAGATGTTGCGAGATGTTGCGCCACATTTTGCCGCTAGCACATGAATGACCTACGACCTTTTGTCTCCGTTTTCCCGCCGCGTCACTGCCGATATTTCCTTCTCTTTTCCACGCAGCCGGCGTCCGTAGCGGCTTCACGCTCGCACGCTCGATTCGGCGCCAGAATCGATACCGGGATATACGTATAACAACTACGCCAAAGGATAAACGTAAAGGCGGTTTTCACGTTTACGTGTCTAGTCGGTTTTCACCGCCCGGCCGCCGCGCTATGAGTAAACCATATTTACTCATCGTTGTAATCAGCCTTTACTCACTCCACTACGATATTGCGGGAAAACCTTATTATCCGCGTCGCCTTAGCCTGCTATCATTGTCCTAAGAAACCGCATTAGCAAGTTGTAGTCAACTACAATGGGCGAATCCGTCATCTCAGGAAGTATTAACGATATTAGATCGTTCTGTCTTCCTTGAGGTGAGCGCGGATTACGTGGGCCGAAAAACAATCCACTGTCTAGTTACACGCCACTCGCCCGTTAGAGGCCAACGCCTTAAGGGGAGGCACCGGGAAAGGTATCCAGCGCTCAACCTCGCCCCCTGACTACCAGTTTAGGAGAATAACTTCGTCTAGAATTAACCTTCATGATACCTCCTCCCTTTAGACTGGTTACAGAGAAAAATATAACGCTGTAATACACGGAAATAATAATAATAATAATAAAAAACCCTTTATTTCAAAATAAAAAAGGCGAGCTTATTGCCTTGCGGCAATGTCTATCAGCTAACCTATAGCTTAAGTTTATAATACAATTTGTTACGTTGGCTACACAAAAGAATACTAAAAATTAAAGTGATTAGAAAAAAAGAAACAGACAGAAAACAAAAAAGAAAAAGATATAAAAAATACTAAAATTAAATAAAGACGCAGAGAAAAAGAAGGAGAGGAAGGAAGGACAAGGAAGCGGAAAGGAGGGGGGAAGAGGAGGGTTGGTTAGTTTATGGTTTTAGGATTGTATGCCCCTTGGACCTGGCCTTGAACGAGGAAATGCTGGGGGCTGTTCTAACATTATTCGGTAAAGCATTCCAGAGTCGTGCAGCTTCCACGGAGAAGGAGTACGAAAATAGGAGTACGAAAATAGTAGGAAATACGCATGTTTCAAAAGGGATTACGTATATAACATGTACTGTGGTCCGTACGTATGTATCAATATGATACGTGAGTGGTTAACTAGCTACACCGCGCAATCATTACGACGTACAACGAGATCTTGCTTTTATTATGATAGCATATAATTACATGAGTAAGGTTATAGTTAGTTACAAGAATCATGTTGATGTTACATTATACCGCTATTATCGTATTACCCGTACGGAGCATGGTGAAACATATAACCTAGTAATGGAGTTTCATCAAAATTCATTGTAATTCAACAAAATTACGATTGGAACAACATTATTCTGCATAAAACAGTAATAACAAAACGGTAATGTAGGAAGAAATGCCATATTTTCTCAGTGCAACACAAAAAAAATCAACAACACAGAGATATTGATGCTTGTGGAGCCGTTGGTACAAATGGAGCTCTCAACTACAATGGGCGAACCCGTCACCTCAGAAAGTTTTAACGGTATTAGATCGTTCTGTCTCTCGTGAGGTGAGCGTAGAAGACTTTGGACGAAAACAGTCCACTGTCTAGTTACGCCACTCGCCCGTAAAAAACCAACGCCTTATCGCGAGAAGCCGACACTCGCGCCCTTACTTCCAGTTACAGCCAGATTTCTCCGGCCTCCCACTGGTTACGGGTTCGAGGTCGCTTGCGCGGTCCTCTCCCTTACGTAGCGGTGATTCGGGGTCTACCGAATCTATTGCGCACACGGCGTCCTTTGCCCGGCTGTTCAGCCGGTATCGGGTATAGTAGCCGAATTGTCGTTTCAAAAGCGGCTGCCACAATGTAAACAAGCGCCCCCCGTTCTAAAGGAAACAAAGCCGTTTCCAGACTCCCCCGGCTAAGTGTCGGAATGCACAGTCGATTGGATATCTCCGCACGATGCGCACACCGTCCAGGAAAGCTCGAAGTACGATTCCCAGGGGAACTGGCCCGCAGGCACAGAGTCCTACCCAGGCTCGCACTTCTGCTTGGAGGCTGCCTAATGGGTGTTGACCTGTAAGTTCGGCCGACCCTAACACATGGGTCATAATCACTCAACTGCACTGGGCCCATTAGCTATCGATTACGTGTATTTCAGTTTCATTTTTAGGCCAGTCAATTTGTACACGAAAACACCTCGACCTTGCAAAAAGCCTTGTAGTTGATATTCTTTAAATATGCTGCTAGGACCTATGCCAATAAGAAGAAACTAAGTATACAGCTTCAAAAGATCTGTGAATGCGCAATGCTCTAAAAGAGCCAAATTCCCCAACAACATAAAGCAATCACTACATAACCTTCTGAATGGTCGGAGGTTTACATTGACTGGGCTATTTAATACCCGATTCGCAAGATTCTGTTTACCATTTTCGGTCTGGATCTCTACAAATAATACACTACCTACAGAGCAGGTTTCAGTGTAGTCTACATAATACGCTTGTAGCACGACTTATTTCAAGATTCTAATTTTAGTAAAAGGAAAATAAATACGTAAAGGTACGCGTGCTACTAGAACGCCGAAAATGATTCAGACATATCAACTTTCTGTCATGACTCATGGGTTATTAAAATTAAAATATGTACTTACCTAGAAGTTTTAGAAAATGGCACTTGGTCCGAAATCAGGAAAATAAAATTACTTTCTTCAAACTTGTCTTCTGTGGATTTTCACCCGAACCGAATCTATAGTCGAGTATTGATCATTACTCGAGTACCGAGCAATACTCGAGTAATACTTGAGTACCAGTTTTCATTTTATAGTCGAGTCTTGAAAGGGCTTGTGATACTCGAGTATTACTCAAAGCTGAGTATCCGCCTGGCGTTACATAGAATATTTGTGGTCGGTAGTGCGGCAGCACGCTTTCGTGGTTACAATTTGTTTTCTCCATATTGAAGTCTAATTAAAACAAAGTCCCAAATAAAACGTAGAAGCCGATATGAGGGCGTTACGAGAAAGATCAGGATAGATGATTCTTACGCGCGCTTTGAAAGAATTCATGCTGTTAGAATCGAACTGTCAAATCATAGCGACAACAAATTGGCGTTTTATTAAATCACCGGCTTTGAATTAAACTGAACAATTTATTTCATATTTTATAGAAAAACAACAATAAAAATCTCTGTATATCTTCCTCATAATTTTAGATGTAAAATAAAAGATTAGTAATTTGTTTTCGAATAAATTACAAAATGTTTTATATTCCCCCATGTTTTCCCCTCTACTTGAGTTTTCCTCTCTACTCAGCTGAGTCGATGAACGATATTCGACTATAGAACGAATCCAATACTCACGTACTACTTGGCATCTGAGTAATACTTGGTTGAGTAGAGACTCAAGTAATGATCAATACTCGACTATAGATTTGAGTGATATAATCGTCTGTGTTTAAAATACTTAGATATAAAAAAAATGTGTGAAATGGTGATTGTTTATCAGGCATGTGTCACCTGTTATTCTATTACAATACCTAACAGGCATTTATCCAATTTCTACATATTGTGCAATAAATATTGTGCAATATTATGTCTAAAAGAGTCAATTTGTCAAGAAATTTGACATGTGCGACATTTCGACAACTATGGAAAGATTGAAGACTTGTCTAATATCGACACATAGTGTCGTTTAAATAAATAATATTACACATTTTGCATTTAAATAAATAATATTAAAAAAATATAGGAATGAATTAAAATATATTTAAAAAAGCCGGAAGAACGAGCAATATGACATTTTGACTAGAGTTTAGAGAATTTCTGAAAAGCATGTAACTTTTTGAAAATTGGTTATTTCTATGCAATTATCGTGTCTAATAATAATTACGATTTGTATTTCCTCTTGGCCGGAACTCAAGGACTAGTTGCAGTTATAGTTCTAAAAACAAATCGTAGGTAGACATAAGCTAGAAAAAATATATTGCACCACAGAATGCAATATACAACATTGCGCAATGCTAGGCAGATGTTTGAAAACAAATACGACCTCGACATTGCGGCAAGTCATTCACTTTGTGGAGTACGTACTTATTATGCATATTATATATTATAAAGATATTAGTAAACCAGCTAGGTCATCCACGGCTTATGCCATAATTTTGCATTATTTAGGAGTTTATCTACTCATTGTTGATAAACATCTGATAACGACAATGGAATTAATAAACAGGAGAGAGATTTAATGGAAAGCATTTTTTATCGCCGATTTTTTCTTATCGTAGCGAGTTTATGAATTTTTGCATTAATTTTTTGGTTTCCTTTTTGATTTTGTTTAGGTTTATAATGTACTAGCTGTTGCCCGCGGCTTCGCTTCGCGTAAAGTTTCGAGTCGATTTGTAAACTGAAATAGGTTGGCATTTATTGCCTTTTTAGGCGCTACTTTTAGATAGGCAAGACGTCCCCCCTCAGATGCACGCTACCTATCTCGTAGACGTATGCGTCTTGCTCCTCGCCATCCGCGCCGCCTTCCGCTGAACGCTGACCTTGCTGGGCAAGCAGCCGCCGCCTAGGTATTTCGAGGTGCTTTCACGCGTTACTAATTTCATGATATCTCTATAAATGTATCACCTAAAAACTTATAGTAAATGGCTAATTTTATTTCTGTTTAACACCCGTGATAATGGATTAATTTATTTTGATAAGGATTCTTATTTTATTGCTAATGTCTTCAACAAACACTGCTTATTTATTTTTATTATATTAAGAAATAAAAACAGTTATTGTAGCTTAAATATAAAAGTTGGATATATGTTGTCACCGACTTTTTTATAGATATCTCTGAGGCTAATGTTTCTGTCATATATTATTTTCAAGTATATCAAAACGTTTTGTCAGCGCATCTCACCACCTCATTTTTCTCCACACCTCATTTTTCTCCGACTTGATTTACAAATATTGTGATTTCGAATTGAAAACCAATATTTATCACAACAAATATAGCCTTTAGCACTCGACGATAATCAAGCTTTCCATTAGTGAAATCGGATGAGTAGTTTCGGAGATTACCCCATACAAACATTATAATATTAGTGTAGATATATATTTTTTATTATTATTTTATTATCACAATTATTTTATATAATTAAACGGTAACTCCTGGGTACCAGATGCTCACGTAGATACTGCGGCATAAATAAGCACTTGCCCATTTGGCTACTAATTTAATTATGTTTTGTTATGTATTTTATATTGTTTAATGTATATCATTTTAATAGTAATTAAGGATAATTGGATTTATTCTTGTGAAAAAGATGCCAAATAAATAACTGTCAAATAAAAAGCCGACTCACTCTCTCTCAAGCGTCGTTAAGTATAGAGTGCAGAATTCGAAGGGAATTATTCCGTAAAAGAAGAAGTGCAGCAGTCGAAACAGTCCGTCGGCATTCTTGGTCACGGCAACGCGACGCGTCCCAAATAGAAATGATAGAACTCTGTCTGTCTCTCTATCTATTGTTGGCTTATTTATTTTGGATAGAATTGGTCTTTGGAGGCACGTGTTAGCGCCCGTCTACGCTCGTCTGCTCATTCGTGTTCATTTCCATCTCATTGGCAGGGGGACACAACTAGGGAATATTAATTTATGCCTAAAGGATTTCAATATCCTTTCAAGAAGCATTTGAAACCTGAGTCGCTATATAATTACAAGCAGATATTTATTTGCAAAACATACTTTCGAACTTTCATTTCCCCATTGAAAGCATTGAGACCAAAATCTTACATTGTAAGGTTCCGTATTCGATTCCTAGCTGGGTTACCATTTACGTTGAAATAAAATTAACGGAATTCCGGTCGAATTCTGCGATTAAATGCAATAACAAGGCATAAGCTGACACACATGGACACACACACATACATACATACATATATTTCATAGCAGGGTTGGTTGAAGGAGATTGCTGTAAGGCAATAAACCTGCCCATTGTGAAATGTTCACATAAAGAGTATTAGCTAGATAGAATTGCGGTCGAATTCTGTTGATGGACTGCAATAACAAGCGTACACACATACATATATACACACATTTCACAGCAGGGTTAGTTAAAGAAGATTTTTGTAAGGCAATAAACCTGTCCATTGTGAAATGTTCACATAAAGGGTATTAGGTAACTAGATATGGAATAAAATTAATAGAATTGCGGTCGAATTCTGTCGATGGAGTGCAATAACAAGACATAAGCGTACACACATATATACACACACACATTTCACAGCAGGGTTAGTTAAAGGAGATTGTTGTAAGGCAATAAACCTGCCCATTGTTAAATGTTCACATAAAGAGTATTAGCTAGCTAGATATGGAATAAAATTAATAGAATTGCGGTCGAATTCTGTTGATGGACTGCAATAACAAGCGTACACACATACATATATACACACATTTCACAGCAGGGTTAGTTAAAGAAGATTTTTGTAAGGCAATAAACCTGTCCATTGTGAAATGTTCACATAAAGGGTATTAGGTAGCTAGATATGGAATAAAATTAATAGAATTGCGGTCGAATTCTGTCGATGGAGTGCAATAACAAGACATAAGCGTACACACATATATACACACACACATTTCACAGCAGGGTTAGTTGAAGGAGATTGTTGTAAGGCAATAAACCTGTCCATTGTTAAATGTTCACATAAAGAGTATTAGGTAGCTAGATATGGAATAAATTAATGGAATTGCGGTCGAATTATGTCGATGGAATGCAATAACAAGATATAAGCTTACACACATACGAACATACACACATTTTACAGCAGGGTTGGTTGAAGGAGACTGTTGTAAGGCAACAAACCTGCCCATTGTGAAATATTTACATAAAGAGTATAATAGAGAGACAGTAATATTATTTCGTTTATTTCCATAAATACAGGAGATGTATATCGGGAAAACAATTATAATCAGAATTAGAAATATAACAGATTCGTATAAAATTCAACTTAAGGCCAAGTAGGTACATAAAATATTTCTTAAGCAAAAGTAAAAGTTAAATGATATAAAGGTATTAGATAAAAAAATTAAAATAAAAGTAAAAAATAAATCATAAATACAGATCATTCATTCACTGTTAAATATTTTAAAATAAAAGTTACTAATATTGTTACTTTGGCTATTTGGAACTTTATTTGCCATTCTAACAAAATAAATTTACGTATTTCAATTTTTTAAATTAGTTTTATTTTCAATGATTTTAATGTTATGGGGCATTTTTATCTAATATTGCTATTTTATCTGCTACTTTTAAAAAATGAGATGAGTATGAGTATATAATTGGAGTGGATGTTACTATAGGTAACACCTACTTCTTTATTGTCAAAGAATCAACAGGATGCCATATATTGTTACCTCTGATGATTAACTCTGCACATAACGGCCGGCAACTGTGGGGTTTTCCAATAAGGATGGGTCGATTTGACAGTTTGTGCTATAAAAACAAGCTGTGTGTGGTGCATTAACGAAATTCTTTTTTTATTTGAAAGGCCCATGTATGCCATATGTATATGCCATATGACATCGTTCAAATGCCCGCCGCGGCTTCGCACGGTGGCACGGATCAGAAAGGTCCAATTTTCAATTACTTCAGCATAGAGCTAGCTGTATTTGAGCGACGACCTAGGTTATGTTGACTTGGAGGGCATCGGTCGATTGCGGCTCGTTGGCGTAGACCTGTGACTTCAGAAAACCCCACAAGAAAAAATCTAGCGGGGTCAAATCGCACGATCTTGGTGGCCGATTCACGTCACCTATGCGAGAGATAACCATTCACTAACGAACACTCATTTCGATAATAAAGTTTTAACGTGATGTTCAATCGCGTAACTTGTCATGGTGATTTGGAATCAGTGACTGAATAATAAACAACAGATTTGACAGACGCCGCCAAAACAACATAGCCGCCACAGACTGTCAACATCGACTCGCCCTTATTTGAAAAACATGTCTGTTGTAGATTCATTATAGCTCTCATCGCTTGTTTTTGTTAATAAACAAATCAACAATATAAGGCGCTCTCCCGATCAGGCAATCTTCTAGAAAGGCTGAAATCACGAATTTCTGTCTATAAAGTGCTCTCTAGACAATCAAGCATGCTTGTCAAGCATCGCGTCCCGGGCTAGGAGGGGATCGTAAACTGCAGGAAATATGAAAAATATCGTACAATCCAGCATTGACGAAGCGTCAAGCGAGATACCACGTCCGCTCGCGTCGGCGACCAGGCGCATACTAAACGTTCTATCGCAGCGCTAGCAAAGAATAACTATCGTTACGGAGTGACGGTTAATGGCTAATAAGGTGGTGGTTAATAAGGATGTTAATGGCAAAACATATAACTAGGGTTGTCGACTACAGCGGGCGAGCCTGTCACCTCAGAAAGTTTGAACGATTAGTCGTTCTATCTCCCTGGAGTGAGCGCAGAAGACTTGGACAAAACAGTCCACCGTCTAGCTCCGCCACAAACCCGTAAGAGGCCAACGCCTTACCGCGAGATAGCCAAGAGTGTTACCCAGCGGGCTTACACTCACGCCCTTACTTCGAATTGCGACCAGATTACTCCAGTCTCTCGATTGGTTACGAGTTCGAGGTCGCTTGCGCGGTCCTCTCCCTTACGAAGCGGTGAAACGATGTATACCGAATCTATCGCGGACCACGGCATCCTTTGCCCGGCTGTTAACTTAGGATCGGGTAGCCGATGGTCGTTTCAAGAGCAGTCGCCGTATGGGTCGCGACCCATCAGTTGAATGCCACTGGTTTAAAGCAATAAAGCACATAGTGGGATAAAGCAAATATTTTTTGAGAATAATATATCAGTGATATTCATAATGCCGACGTGGACGTGCTTCCCTTACCACCAGAACATGCCTCCATAGGTCATTTAACACTTAACATTAACACAGGTCATTAAACACACATAAAAAAACGACATTTTATTTGTATTTTTTAAGATCATTCCCTTATAAGAACAATGACTGGTTACCGCAGATAAAAGTGTGTGTGTGTGACAGAAAAGGTAATTGCACTCCGTAGGGGTAACCTGAAATGTAGCATATGATCGCCACGATAATGCGAGGTGTACCCTCGCTCGGAAAGTAAGCTCATTTTTGAAGTAAGAAGACATCCAGTTAATGGACCATCTTTCGTCCATCTGAGGACTGTCATGTACATAACGACTCATTTATATACTGTTCCCATACTTTTGAAAAAATATATTAAAATTATCGTTACTATTTGTTTACAAAAAAAAGATGATTTTTAGGCGACTGAAAGTCGCTTATTTTTAGTTTTTAAACTACATTTGTCGTTGTTTTATTTTAATTACTATATTTGTCGTAGAAAATTAAACATATTAGATCGAAGACTATCGCGATTGTTTGACGTTATAAATAAGATAAAACGAATTTACCGCGTTGCAACCGCCGTTGTTCAGGGTAGACTGAAGTGCTGTCAATCGTCATCCGTTGTTCTGCGGGTAGGCGGTAAACTGCTGCTGTTACTACGCAGATTATAACGGTGGTGTGACGGCGGGTTCTAAAATGAAACACTTCCAAACATCGCAGTTCTTGAAATCGGTTTCGCAGAAAGCAATTTTTTCGTACACTTTAAAAAATAAACAGATAGTATATATAACACCAATATATTAAAAACGTGCGAGGAATTCAAAGACTGTTTTAAAACTACCTTAAGCATACCAAAAACTACCAAAAACTACCTTAAGGTTGTTATTATTATTAATTTACATTTTCGGGAAGCAACGATAAGTTGCGTAGTCAGAAAAAAAGCTAGGTAAGCATTCGAAACGGCCATTTTGACAATCCTTAATTCGGGTTGATATTACTGTTTTAAGAGTTAATTTTACGAATTCAAAAATACATTTGTTTTAATAAGGGATAGTTAGAAAAAGAAAATTAAATAATGGTAAAAACACATTTTTAAAAACCAGCTTTTATTAAAATGGTCTGTCTCAAGCCAACCCTGGGTGCCATATTGGAACTTATAACGGGCTATCATAATTGAATGCTATACAGGATTTCGTGTAAGTTGTGTAGGCCGTTGAGGAGTCTCCTCGTTGAAAGCCAACCCTGGGTGCAGCAGACCTATTACAGTCAAACTAAGAACGGGCTATCATAATTGAATGCGTATACAAAAATACACAGATAGTAACTACGTTCGTGAATACAGCGATTTTTTTACACTATAACAAAGATTAAGTAAATGACAACTCTAACAATTTCGAAGGCTTACTTTTTTCTTCAATACAAGTTGATAAATATTTTTTTCCCGCGCTAGATAACAACAACTGACCCCTATGCGCAGCGACGTGTCGTCGACAGGGTTTGCTACCCCTGCTACTGATGGGTATGCACGAAAAGCTACTCGGGCCATGTCTATGAGCGCGTTTGAAAGCTGGCTGGCTCGAGTACCAACCGGATTTCCGGAAATAGCTCGCCGAACGGACGACAGTGCGAGTGCATCGAACCCTGCCTGCGGTCGACGGGACCGTCTCGACGCCATATTACTCCTTATTTGGCCGGAGCAGAAGGGCCAATTTAGAATGCCGCAGCGCGACACACATTCGTGAAGAAACTCCTCATTTATTATCCATGTTTGTCATCCATCCAGGCGCGGGAATACGGGAAAAGTGATCGTGTATATAGACTACGAGCTGATGACATAAAAACGAGCCAGGCTAACTTTTCCGTATATTAGTGGCCAAATAAACTTCCTACATTTAAAACTATAGCCTTTTAGATACAATCAATAAGGGATATTGAAAATAGAGAAGGATAGCCACTAAAGTGATTTCATGGACTGTCTTCGTATACAATTTAACCCAGCGGCATAGTGGTTAGGTCGCCTGATCTTACATTGTAAGGTTCGGGGTCCGATTCCCGGCTGGGTCACTATTTTCCGTTGGGATAAATTTAAAGGAATTGCGGTTCAATACTATCGATCGCACGCAATAAGAAGACACACACTCTCATACATATTACACTCACACACACATATAAACACTTCATAGTAGGATTAGTTGTAAGAGATTATCGTATGGTGATAAGCACATTGTGATATTTTACAATAAAGAGTAGAAACAAACAAACAATTTCGTATCGTCATTAAAGCGGTTTTAGGGAAAACAAAATAAAAAATATGTATGTTGGGTCTTTAACCTTTTGGAAGTCATACCACGCAAAATTTTCGAAGCCATGGAAAATTTGTTTGTAGAAGGTGTGTGCAAGCATACTAATAATATATAACGGTGGCTGATTCAATGGAAGGCTTCAATGACAGGCTTTTACCGCAGTGGAGCCGATAACTGCATAAATACGGATATAATACGGATAATACGATAAACGTCGATCGACGGGCGTGGCCACCAAGGGGTTAAGGAGAAATTACCTCATTTGGGAATTAAAAAAAAATATATGTAAACATTAATAACTACTACACGTCTAAGGATTTCTAAAAATATATCTTTAATTTATTGTTTAGGTGATTAAACAGCTGTCACCACGTAGAACATTTTAAATATTAAACGAAAGTCGGTTAGGTAAACACTGCGAATTAACATACAAGTAGGTAGGAATAATTGACAATGAAACTGTTAATAATGAGCTAAATACGTGGAGACGGGTTGTGGAGTGTATGTATAATGTCGTGCAAAAAAAATATTTATCCCAAAAATACACGGCCCAGTAGCATAGTATATGGTCGCTTAATTTTACATTGTAAGGTTTCGGGTTCGGTTCCTGGCTGGGTCACCATTTTTCGTTGGGATAAAATTAACGGAACTACATTTTAATTCTGTCGATCGAATGCGATAACAAGGCACATACTTACACACATGTTACACGCACATATACATATGAACACTTCGTAGTAGGGTTGGTTGTAAGAGATTGTCGTATGATAATAAGCCCACACATTGTGAAATTTCACAATAAAGAGTACAAACAAACAAACATAATATTTTTACTCCAGGTTTTCTCTCACATCGCATCATCCGCGCCCGATTCTATGCACTTTAAATGTATGTCATTGCATGCACTTTAAAATGGATTTCTTTTACAAAGTCGAGTGCAAAAGTTACAGAAAATATACTCAGAAGCCGGAAGGTCAAAATTGTACGTGTACGTCAGCTGCACGCGCGCAGCCGGAACAATATGGAATTAACATACGCGAGCAATTATAAATTCAGGAGCGCATATTGCCATCCGGTGTCTGCGTCCGACTTAAGGCATTTTTGAAGGTGCGCTTATGTAGGTGGTGATGGATTTTTCACAGAGAACAATCGCACCGCCTGTGTATTTATTTATGGTATTTACTAGAGGGCAACTCAAGGTATCAGACAGTGATATGCACGCTGAATAATACATAATACGTAAGAATATGTGCCTAATTTACTCGTTAAATAGGAAACGACACCTTCTTGAAAATGTACAATAAATACCGTAAATAAGTATTAACATAAATCCGCATTCTTTAAAAAAACTATATTAATAACATTAAATGTACAGTTATAGTGAATGTTTCAGTCGCGGAGTCCAGATGACTCGGTCGAGACAGATAACCTCTTCCGCTAGCGATGACGCGATTAGCGAAAAATGCTCATGAGCCGGGTCCATTGCCCCGGTTTGCTAGTGGCAGGATTCCCAGTCTTCCCTGCGTGGTGAGGCCCGATCCCAAGCCGATCGGGTCGTGACGAGTTCACTCAGACGGTAGCTCATGTAGCGTAGTGTTTGGTAGCTGTACACTGATTAGCGCCTCCAGCTTCTACTACCTATAACTCAGTAGACGGCGCAGACGCTGCGGCTTCCAGGGGGTACCAAACCGTCGCGCAATATAACGTCCCATAGAATCGGCGTTCAGTAGAAAAGGCTGGGCCAGGAAACGCACAGCTGGTCAAATCCACAAAATCGCCCAATCCAATATTCAATGATTCCACGAATTTAATAAAAAAAAAACAATCAATCTCCTCCATCTTAATATTTAGCTTTCAGCCATCTTACCTTATAAAATTATCATTATTATATTATCACATTACTACATATATTATGCCATATTATTTTTATTTTATAATTTTGTCGGTCATATTCCTTTGTTGCTTTACATATCTATTTTTTACAATTATCGTGTTCCATGTTATTTATAAATGTATAGATACAATATTTATTCAAGCGTTTCATTTTTTTCTGTATGACAATAAATAGTTCTATAAAAAATAAGTTTTGCAAATACCGGCTCAATGTATGTGTTATATCTGTAAGTTTACTGTAAAAATTAAAATCAAATAAAAAATAAAAGACCGAAACAGTTCCGCGTGTCGATAAGATGCCACAAATGCGTAAACCCAAACGTCTCAAACCAAGATGTCATCCGATCCCTCAGAGAGCCCAATCGACGAAGTTTTAGTTCGACAATGGGTGATAAATTTAGTGACAGCCTTGCTCGCTGATAAGCGATAATCACATTTCTTAAGGTCACTACCGTTGGCTATCTGGCGACGCCGCAGTGGGCTCCGAATACTACTCTCAATGCGACAAAAATGTAATCGGTGACCTTGGGGTACACTTGACTTGCGTCTGCGTTCATTATAAAAAAACGCAGATATACCAACACGTGTTGTCGTGGCGTTGATAATGAATTGACTGGACAAGTTTCTCGTCGCCATGTACAGAACGTAGAATCGTAAAAGGGTTGTAGATTGCAGATTCTGATAATAATAGCGATTGGAGACGCCAAATTATCAATATATAAAAAAATATTGAGTGTATTATCAGAGGTAAAGTTTGGCGTCCCCCATGGGAGTATCCTTGGGCCGATCCTGTTTCTTGTCTACTTAAATGACCTGTTAGGTCATCTGTAAAATCATACACTCAGAAGGGGCTACAGAAAATTAAAAGCTGGCTGCACAATGACCTACCATCACTTAAAACACAAAAATCACAAAATATTTCGTATTACAAATCACCGATAGGTCGCAGACTGATTACAACACTATGTTTGCCACAAATATTTTTTTAATTTTATTAATTTATTTAGGAATTAATTTTCATAAAACATTGATTTTGCTTACAAAAATAATGCTTAACTTCCTCATGCTTAATTGATTCTGTTATTGAACTGTTATTAACCCGTTCTATAGTTGACTAATAATAAAATATTTTTTAAATAATTGTAGTAAAATGCATGCTAAAAACTAAATTTCCTTAACGTGGTCTTAAAAAAAATAAATCGTATTTCAAAATAACATCGGCATAGACTTAAAACTAAAAGAAAGATAATAAGAAGGGGAACTAGAAGAGAAAGAGAAAGAAAAAACTGTAAATGTAAAGCATTAGGGAGGTTCTCGACAGTACCATACCTGGGACTATTTCTTGACAATAAACTAAAATGGACTAACCGTATTAGCTTAGCAGCCCACCGAGGTGGGGTGGCTCCTGCTACCGAAGCCACTTCCACCGAGGTAGGGTGGCTCCACATTGGTTGTATAATGTCACGGAATTGGTTAACGTTTTTTTTTCATTATCAATTAACTACCTTTGAAAATGCATGCCAAATTAATAAGGACTAAAATTTTTAAAAAAACATTTGTTTGAAATAAAATATTAAATCATAACGGAATAAAAAACAAAAAAAACAGACAGACAGACAGACAGACAGACGGACGGACGGACGGACGGACGGACGGACGGACCGACGGACAGACGGACGGACGGACGGACGGACTGACGTTCGGACGGACGGACGGACAGACACGGTTACTGATAGTAAATAAAATAGACTCGTTTCATGCGGGTCTTCCTTTTTGATTGCGAGATATGAGGTGATATGTGAATATTGTTTCAACTCTCCTAGGTCTTCCCTACAATTGCGTAGTTTTATAATTTTCTAAAATGTTGGATTGGAATAAATTCGTAAGAACAAAAACGGTTATTTAAAAATCGGTAATATTTTGTGGAGTGTAATAATCTATTCCTGAAGGCCGCGAAGAGGTAGAAAGAAAAAAAACTAAGTTTCAAATGATGAATGAAAACACGCACCGCGTAACACGGCGATTTATATTAAAGACGCTGCTTTCTTCTTATATGAGAGCAACCTTTCACAATCGGGAGGACAAAACGTTTCTAACAATAGGACACACTTCTAAATCGGTATAAGCGTTTAAAAATTATGGTGGAATAACGAAACGGAAAACATTCTTAAGTGAATACCGCCCGCGGAGTATCTTTAAGAGCCCCTATCAATTTCGCAATGTGAAAACCGAAAATACACACTTTTTCAGGACGAATTTTACAATAACCATAAGATATATCTGATATTTTTTAATTCACAGTTATACAACACCTATTTATTTAGTATGTCTACGAAATTTTATTTTGATAACAACTTCGTATAAATTAGGAAAAAAAATATACAAAAATGGTTTTTTACATAAAGACGAAACACGAGGTTTTTCAATTCGTTTTTCTGCTAACTGGTAGCGAAAAACGTTCTGAAAAAAAATGTGCGTACTAAGCATATAATATATTAGTAAGTCTACGATATATATTTTTTAAATTTATTCAATTAACACTAATAAAAAATGTGTTGTACTATGAATAAACCCAGTAAAATCGTGTGTAAAAACGTCGTCTACGCGTAAGAATATAATAAAAATAATTACAAGATATAAACATTTCAATAATTGAGGCATTTACCCACCCAGTATTTTTATTTTTTTTATTTAATGTCTACATATTTCTCTGTAATAAATTATCGAAATCCATGCTTACGCGCTGTTCATTCGCGTTAGTCCGTGCATTCGCGCCCGAGGGCTACTGGACGGTGGACGTGCGTTGCGTTGATTTCCGGAGCTCGCGATATTCTCGCGTCCTGCGCGCGAATACTCGCGCCCGGCCGAGCGCTTTTCGACAGTGGATATGCGTCGATTAAGCGGTTTTGATACTGCAAGATTTATTAGGGGCTATCCATAAAATACGTCACGCTAAATTTTTGGCATTTTGACCCACTCCTCACCGTATCAGTATTTTTTATTGTAGATGTCAAAAAAATGTGTTTAATTTTTAGAAAATAGGTCAAAACATTAAACTTTACTATCAGGGCAAGATTAAAGTTAGAAAAAAAGCTGAAAAAACACGAAAGGCGTGTGAATTTCGTAGGCAAATTGTTTTCACCTTCCTAACTATATTTAACTATTTTTTTTTATAGTTTGTTACTTTCTTTAATCTATAAATACGGGTAAAAATGTTGTCCATCGCCAGCGTCGGCGTGGCAACGCTGCAAGCGTCATTGATACCTTTGGATCGTAAGCGAAAAAGAGTAGGGTTTTTGACTTAAAATAATTGTTCAAAAAAAATAAATTTCAAAAAATCTATAAATATATAATGTATATTTGCAGAGAATTAAATAACAAAAATAAGACATTGCCTGGATCGTCATCGATGGGTAAAAACGATGGAGATATAAGGTATTTTTACTTGGTAATAATAACAGTAATTTATAATAATATCGCAAAGGTTTCTATTAACATCTTTAAGTTTCAGTGGGAAATTGTATATAACCATACACTGTGGAATATAAATAGCGCACAGAACTTTAAGGGTTATTTCTACCCGTAACATTTTTTTTATTCGACAAAAAAAGTTTTTAAAAAAACAAATAAAATAAAAAAGTAAGGCACATGAATAGTTTTGGATTATTTTGAGACTATATTTATTCGTATAAAAAAAGCAATATTTTCACGATTTGATATGTTTATACTATTTTAGCATTTATTATTTATTAAAATCGTATTTACGTGTATGTGCAGGGTCGGACTGGGCCTAAGGGGCCCGGGTGGGATTATGACTTTAGGGGCCCGCCGCGCGCCTAGGATCAAGTGATACCATCAGGTCAACCAATAAACCAAATGATAATAATAATCAAATAGGCACGAATTTTAGGAAGTTTTTAATTTCAAAGACATACAGTTTTATGAAAAAAGTTTAGTTATTTATAACTATCCCATCAAAAACAAAAATAAAAGAGGAGAAGTTTCAGCTAGAGTGCCAATAACTTGTTAAAATAAGACATACATTTTTATATATTTTTATATAGAAAGTTCAATTAACTAATTGATAATGTATTATCCAATCAGCATTTTTTTTAAAAGAGGAGAAGTTTCAGCTAAATTGTCAATAACTCTTTCGTAAAAACTGATATCCTAGTCATCCTTGATAAGATCCGATTCAGTATTCAGAATAATCAATGAATCTAGCAGTTCTTGACCTAGTAGGGAACGAAGCCTGGTCTTAATGCGCTTCAGTGCTGAAAATCGTTTCTCGCGAGTCACTTGCGTAAATGACATTGTGAGTATTGTACAATAAGCTACGTATAAGTTGGAGTTCGTACTTATGTGCATATTATACTCAGACAAAAGTTTACATGCACATGGTATGCAACTTCGGCAAGCATCGGAACCTCTTCTTCCTCCTCTTCATCTTCTTTCTCAATCTGAGAATCTGAATCCTTTGTGTGATGCTCCCTAAGTGAAATGTGTTCGTCCCAAATAGTTTTAGAAAGTTCTTTAAAACTTTTTGCAAAAGATTCGAGTTCTTTTGAAAGTAATTCTCGATCAACATTGGCAATAGATGCGATTGACTTTAATGCATCATCAGGAATTCCGTTTTTGTCAATTTCGTGGAAGTTTTTCGGATCCAAACAAGCGACATCCTTCATTAAATGCTCATTGCAGTTGAATTTTTCATCTATTTTAACTAGAGTCGTGTTGATGATGACCTTGTATACGATAATAGAGAAAATTTATTTGGGTCCGCAGATAGCAGTCCAATTTCATCTTGACATAACTCATCTTTTTTCTTTTTTCATCATCGGTTTTCTAGATGTTCTCCGTAATGGCAGCGTGGTCTGTATTTCAACATCAACGTTTTCGACTTGAATTAATTCTTGGACCTGGGATTCAAACAAACTTGCAGCACTGAAAATGTCGTCAAAATGATCTAATTGTTTCCACAAATTCTTCTCCAAAGTTTTGATAAATCCCCAAGCTTTAAGGTAGTCTAGTGTAGGAGTTTGCAGGTATAAGCTTACAGGGGTTGATAAATCGAATATTTTCTTGAAGCGCAGGCTGTCAGAATTGTTTCAAATTTAAGAAAGGAATCCATCAATGCTTTGTATGAAATGAAACCTTTGGCTCGAACTCCGTGCTCAAAGATATGGCACTTAGAGTCTTTATCAACGCAACGTATCGAATTTTCTCCATGATGGTTGTCAATGCTTTGTCTTTGGCCCACCATCTCGTTTTTCCGATGTTCTGTAATCGTCTCAACTTGTCTCTACCAGCTGTTATTTCCGCGATTTTGTCCACCCACACGCGCTCGAATGATTCGTGAATAAATACACTTGTAGACTCCAAGATGCCGAATAAATTCTATGCTTCAGTACAACTTAACGTACAACTTCAGTACAACTTGGAAAGCCGAGCCTGTCAAAATGTTACTGTCGAATAAATTGAATGTAGCAATTATTTATTACGCAACTATAATGAAAAGAACTTGAATTTGACGAAAGATACATCGATGCCAATTGGTGAACGAAGACCGCTCAATAGTGATCGACTCAAACGTCTACGGATATCCGTTAAATCGGCAGTTTGATACAGGAAAGCGCAAAATCTTCCCTTGGTAGACAGATAAATAATCTACAAAACGACATTTTAAACAGTCCGAAGCATATATTTGAGAACACACAAATTTTGAAAACTATTTCTGCACAGCTGAAAAAAACTAGATCCAAGCAGTGTCCCCACAGTAAACACTTTACTGCGGAAATTAAATTCAAATACCTCCAACTTCGAATATCATGCTCGAAGTCTCCTATACAATTTAAACATCAACAGAGCTGGACAATTCAATGCTATCGTCGCAAAATTTATTGGAGTAAAACGCATTAATTTTGCTTTGAAAGATTCCTACAAACTAAGGTGTTACGTGGTAGTAGTGGTGTATAATACGGGAACATTGGTATATAAACTACATAAAACAATTTTCGATAAAAGCCCATCTACTAATGTGAAAAAAATTGAACAGCAGAAACTTATGCAGAATACTAGGACGAATACAACAAAGCAAAAATACGTCTTTTATTCAACGCCGATAGTAGTGACTACGGGGAAGCATGTCAAAAGCCAGACATGTCATCGGATGAGTATGAAATAGCCAAGGAGCTGTTTTTGGAAAATATGAAACAACAAATAAAGGACCGTCACGAAATTGAAAGAGATACGATATTACAAGCAAAAAGCGCTTTATGGCTGGAACTAAGAAGGTGTCTTTTAACAGCATCAAATTTCTCCAACACTTGCAAACGACGTGAAAATATTAGTTCAGCGCCTCTCGTAAAGAAGCGTGCTTGTTTTCATTCAACATGTATTCTGGTTGTATTATATTTTGTTTTATAGTTGCAACAATAACTTATAATACTATATACATACTTTGTAAATGCCAAACTCACTATTCGCTAGGTCATAAAAAAATATAACCGATTAATGGCGGTATTTTATATTTCTGATCTTACATTGTAAGGTCCCGGGTTCGATTCCCGACTGGGTCACCATTTTCCGTTAGGATCTAATTAACGGAATTGCATTTTCGATTCTGTCGATGGAATACAATAACAAGACACACACTTACAGACATGTTACACGCACACATACATATAACACGTCATAGTAGGGTTGGTTGTAAAAGATTGTCATATGACAATAAACCCGCCCATATTTTCACAATAAAGAGTATAAACAAGAAATGATAACCATAATATGTGACGAAATTTTTATTTTCTGTTATTATTATGTATGTCCAAAAAAAAAATATTCAAACTTTTAATGACAAATATATTTTTTTAGTAGGTAACAATTTATCGAGTCACATATAATAACGTTGAGATGTTATACAACATATTTTTTACTAATTTTACATACTACTTGAGTGCTGATAATCGGTCGCGGATCAAGATTGTTTGTTGCCGCTGCGCCCGTATCTCTTCATTTGACTACGATAGTTCGAACGGCGACACCTGCGCTGCTCTGAAAATACCTAAACTAAGCGTGCGGCGAAATTGATAGGGACTCTTAAGCTTTACCACTGTGGGGATCGGATAGTTTAGCTTTATCGCTACCACAGGCGTGGATTTCCTTATCTCCGGACATTGGAGCGGTTGAGATTGTTTTCATCTTAGCACGTACGCGTGGACGATAAGAATTCTTGTTATATTTCTTCTATGGTGGCCCTTGGCTATTACACATGCAGTCCGAAAGGATTTCTGCCTACGCTGCTATGCAAGACTACAATGAATCTTATGCGCTTTTTGAAAACGTGTGATAACAACGGTATCACGAATTTAAAATCATAAAGCAATTGTTTCGCACTCAGTTTTTAACGGAAATAATGGTAGGGCTGCCTGATGCCCTGTTTTAAAAGGGTTACTCAATTGTTCAGGCTACAGTAGTTTAGACACCCTTAATAAAGAAAATAAAATACGGGTTAAATAAAGCTCTCATATGCGTAAATGTCGATAAACGTCGTAAACGCGTAAATATCGATATATCTATTAATAAGTTACATGTGCACATGTTCGGTTATAATTTAAGACAAAATAAAAGAAATCAAATTAAGGACGTGAAAGTATGTCAAAAATCATAATAACATGCTAACAAAAAAAAAATATTATAAAAAAAAAAAAACACCAATGGAGACGAATATTGTGTTTCTCCGGAAAACAGTCCGAGATCAGATTGTTATAGAGGGTACTTTAAAGTGCCGAAACGTCTAACGTCTTTTGGACAAGAATAAAGCTTTCCTTGCTTCAAGAATGGTTAATATCGTGAGTAAAAAGGACATATTGGGAATTAGCAGCAAACAACAAAAATATCACCTTACATTATGGCTAATAAACCTTGTTAGGAAAGAGACAGCGAAAATATTTATCACAGTTTTAAAATAAATTACACATATTTATATTTACTTTATACTTTACTTTACACATATTTACATATACATACGTAGTTTTACTAATTGTTATATAGGTATTATTAGTTATTATTATAAATTATTATTTATTATTACTTGTTATTGTTATTTATTATTTTTTATTTTATTTTGGAAGTTACGTATTAAATAATTATTTGTATTGGTGTTCTCCTTAGAACAGGCTCTACCTAGTTAGGAGCAACACAATCTACGTTTAAGTGCAACGGTGTATTTTTTTTGTGAACTAATAAATAAATAAATTTAGAAAAAAAAATAATTAAAAATTCGTTTAAAATTTTCAAAAGTATTTCATATTAATTATTTTCTGAATTATATTTCCAAAATTAGCACACAAAATGTTACTAAAATATTAAAAAGTAGTCAAAATAAAAACAAAATCATTAATAGACAGAAAAAAAATATTTAAGTTTTCGTCAGAAGTATAAAATAAAATATATTGATATAACAAACCGCAATAATTAACGTGACAAAGCTCGTAGGGACGATTTCGGCTACAATTATTAGGCACGTATCGTATTTCTACAATAATCACCGCGACAAATCCTGCAATAATTAACGTGACAGAGCTCCTGGTGACGGTTTTATCTATCTATCTATCTTATTAGGCGCGTATCGAGTTTCTAAGATTTTTGTAGTTTTTAAGTAGTATTTTCGTACTTAATTTGTACTATTTTCCGTGGTATTAAAATGGTGTTTTTTTTCAATATGGTGTAGTATTTTTTTAAATATGGCGTGTTTAAAAAATATTTGTGTCGCTTGTATATGAGATATTAGGATCAAAATTTCCTAATGTGGTTTCACCCCAACAAGGCATCTGTGTACCGAATTTCAAGTCGTCAAGTCTATTATTTCAATATTGAAGTATGACTAGCGCCCCTCCCGGTGGTCCAAAATCAAACACTTTTGAAATCTTCCTATGGCCAAATGATTCCTGCATGCCGAATTTCAGCTCAATTGGATGAAGCGTTTGGGTGCTATCGTGGATGCATACACAGAGAGTCACAGACATACACACATGAGTGCGTTCGCAAACTTTCCCTCTGTCGGGAAAGTAAAAGGCGTGGAGGTCTCAGCAAGATTTATTTATTTAATTATACATTGCACACAACTCAACCTCACAATACTACTAAGTCGTTGAGCACAAACTACTCAACATGCATATAATACGAGTACAAACAGAAACTGCTAAAAACATACGTTTTGGATTAAAATACAAAATGTATAGGACGCCACTTAAAGCGATAATGAAACTGACCACTGTGTGAAGATACTATATACATTTGAGGCCAAACCGGAGATTTCGAGACCCCCGAAGGATGGATACCTATCCCTCGATGCCTGCTCCAAGGAGTAGACCAAGCGGGGAAGATCACAACTAAATATATCCATTAACCCTCTTCTCCACATACGATTTTCAGGTCTACCAGCCAACGGGAGGGAGAGGAAAGCGCCAGTATTCGAGCAGTCTCCTGTAACCCAAACCTGTATTATTATTTTTTTTTTTTTTTGTAATTTACAATGATCTACAGTAAATAAACATATACAATTATAATGTCATAGCCGAGAATCCAGTAGCAAAAAACTGATAAAATGTTATGTCAGAAACTGTTGCCAGTGATTCTATTTTAATGTCGCCTAACTAGGCAATAGCCTGTTCTAAGGCGGACATTTCAGGAGTCGCTCAGGACCAAGGATTCCGCTCACGAACTTAATTGATTTGCATATCACTATACATGTATAAATGTAAATGTAACGATGATCCCCATTTGAGCCCGAAATTGGACGTCTTCCGCACCCTTAGTTATTTTTTCTTGCTAAAGATTACTATATAAATGTAAACCTAGCTTCAAACCATTGCTTTGCTTCATAAAACAAAATGTGTAAATGTATATGTAAAATCAGCACGCCCCCTCATTGTAACCCCTCTTTTGCAAAGGGTCAAATGATGTACACTACCGCTTAAAAGTATTTAGGAACCCACTTTTTATTTTACTAATTATATAAAAGGTATTTAGAAAACCCTATTTTTAAACCCGACATGTACTTATATAGCTCATAAGTCAATTTTTTAAAACACTTATTACCTAGTAGGCTAAATAAAGATATCGGACAATAATTAAAGTTCATAAATACAAGGGTCATTTAACAAATAGAGCTGACAACTACAACGGGCGAACCCGTCACCTGAAGTGAACGCTGAAGACTTGGACAAAACAGTCCACCGTCAAGCTCCGCCACATGCCCGTAAGAGGCCAACGCCTTATCCGAGAGTTAACTAGGAGTGTTACCCAGCGGCCTTACACTCACGCCCTTACTTCCAATTGCGACCAGATTACTCCGGTCTCTCGACTGGTTACGAGTTCGAGGTCGCTTGCGCGGTCCTCTCCCTTACGATGCAGTGAAACGGTGTAAACCGAATCTATCGCGGACCACGGCGTCCTTTGCCCGGCTGTTCACCCGGGATCGGGTAGACGATGGTCGTTTCAAGAGCAGTCGCCGTTAGGTAAGCAACCACCCCCGCTCTATAGGAAACAGTACTGCCTCCAGACTCCCCCGACTGTTAGTCAGAGTGCACAATCGATTGGCTTACGCCGCACGGTACGCAGACCGTCCAGGGACGCCAGAAGGTTGACTCCTAGGGGAAACTAGCCCTAAGCCCAGAGTCCTGCCCAGGCTCGCACTTCATGCGTGGAAGCCGCCGGATGGGCGTCGACCCGTGCGTGAGTGTGACCAACTCTGAACAAAATTGGTCTTCGTGGCCAGCTCAGCAAGGATCCCAAAAGAGTCATTTAACAATTCTGGGAAGAGTTTATTTATGTTATTGCAGGTAGCCCTAATTATATTTTCTTATTAAAACATTAATAGGAAAATATATTTAGGGCCACCTAAAATAAAATTAAGAAATTCAGCAATGAAAAAAAAGATTTTTTAAATTACCTTTTCGAATCTGAATTTTCGTTAATGTCCGTTACCTTTATTATAGGGATCATGGCCCATTGGGTAATAGGCGCTTAAACAAGTTTAATTTACGAGTTATAAAAATGCACTTTAGAGAAGTACTCAAATATGCTTAAAAACAGGATTTTAAAAATAATTTATTTAAAAATTCTAATAAGAATGTATTTATTCTATTTTAGGTAGCCGTAATTATAATTTCATTAAAGTTTATTTAGGCGAACATGCCTAAATAAGCCTCAATAAAAGAACATAATAAGGACTACCTACAATAAAATAAAAAATAATCTTCCCAGAATTTTTAAATGATTCCTGAACTTTCATTAATGTCCGATATTTTTACTATAGGGATTAGAGCCTACTGGGTAAAATGCGCTTAAACAAATTTGATTTATAAGCTACATAAATGCACTTCAGGCTTGTACCCAACTGTGCTTAAAAACAGGATTTTCTAAATACCTTTTATATTTTTTTCATATTGAAATTCTTTATTTTACAAAAAAACATAATAACAGTTACAAATAAATTAAACCTAACCTAACTGGATCGCACGAGACATTTTTTTTTTTTCAATTTCAATTTATTTCCAAAAAAAATCTTAACAGATTGTAGAAACTTAATATCTAGGAACATTTAAATTACAGTCTATTAGTCCGATTTTACAATATTTAAATTTATCACCACATACATACAGTTACTTCATTATTGCTTTTAGGGCATCAAAATCTTTTTTAAGATTTATTTACTAAAACCACAAATTAAAATAATCAATAAAAATAAACAAGAAATTAAAATCAGAATATGGCAGAATAATTAAAAAATGCTACTTAAAATTGTAAAAAACAAATGGCCAAAAAATTTGAAAAATTATTTAAAACTAACAAATTCATCGATCGAGTAAAAAGCTTTGTTTAATAAGAATTCTTTAAGTAATTTTTTGATGCTTTCTACTTGAATTGTTTTTAAACTATCCGGTAGCCTGTTAAAGTAATATGGTCATCTGCACCTTAGTCTGCATAGATTCGGCTCAGATTCGTATAAGGTAGGCTAGGCTCAGATTCGTATAATTAAGTAATGCCTAATGCTAAATAAAAAAATACATTGAAGAATGCCGTCAAGTAAACTAAAATTTTAGTAAAAAATAAAATAAAATTTCAAATAATCTTAAAAGGTATAATATGTGATAATAATAATATAAAGAACAAAAAGCATGCCAATCATATATATATAGTAGGTAAATAATAATGTTTTGGGAATGGTAAGTTAGCTAAGAATAAAACAAATTAGTTTTTCAGTTTCTTCCTTCCCTGGGTGATCAACCAGTGGGTTAGTGTATAATCAGTACAATAGAAAATGGATGTCTAAATACTTTTCAATGGTACTGTATTTATGTGAGGTAAAAAAACAGATCTAAAAACCCTTTGTGCATCACACGGTTGTGCATCACAAGAGGAGGACAACGCGTTAAGAGATTGTGGATATCTGGACGTAGATAGACGTACGTCGGACGCAACAATGCCAGAAATTTCGCGTCACGTCTGAGCGTGTCCCACGCGGAAGTATTCCTTCATCATTACACAACATATCCGGTATATCCATGAGCGGAGCCCTACTTTTTACATAAATAGCGCATTAATGAGTTGAATTAAATGTATGAAATGAGGAGAGCATTTAATGGTTTAGCGTAACGGGCGAGCGATAACGATAACGCCTTGGGAACGGTCGTTAGCTCCTTGGACGGCAGCTTAATTAATTTGGCAGGCGTGACTATTATTTCTAATGAGTATAGTTAGGACATGCGTATCACTCGGTTTCATTCATTTGGGCCTCATTATGAAACGCGGGGTCGAATGATGAGCAGGCACCGGAAAAAATATGAAATATTTTGTTGATTACAGCCATTAGAGAAGCTGCAGTGATTGTTACGTCTTCAATGTCAGTGACATTCAGAATACTTTATTTAGTAAACACATTTGTAGCATGCTACATTAATGCCGTGCTGGAAAAGCACATTGACAATAATAATAATAGCTTTTTATTTGCAGGAAAAAATGCAATGTACAGAGTATAGCAGAAATTAAAATAGAGACAACTCCTGGCAACTCTTGGGATTTATAATCGATAATGAGCTGCGATGGCACTTACATATCGATGCTTTATGTGATAAATTTGGAAATGCGGCTATGCACTCTATCGCATAGCCGCATTTCTTGATTGACCTGCGCTGCGCATGTGTTACTTTGTATATCTTGTGTGCATTCACTGCTAACGTAAGGCGCGGAGTTATGGAGGGCGTGCAGTCGACAGGCAGAGAGCCTCCGTTATGCAGAAGCGTACAGTCCACACAATAGCGCGTGTGCCGTTTGATACGCATGCAAGGCCTATATTAAGGGATCTCTGCATCATGACGCTGCCGTCCATTTATATAATAGAAGTAGCGCTGTGCGTTCGCAGAAATCTAGCCGATTTTAAAGTGAATAGTGTGCAAGACCACTATCCAACAAGATCCCGAAGCATGCTACGTTCGTTAAGTCATGCATTATCCAAGTAGAAGAGGCTAGCCTATATCCCCGGCCCAGCGGTCTACAACAAACTCAGCGAGCACATTAGGTAGGCGCAATCTCTTGACGTGTATAAGAGCCGCCTTAAGAAGTACCTCACATATAAGGCGTTTCACTTACTGGAGGAATATTACTCGAGTGAGGCTAAAATGCTTGGCCACTAAAGTGTGAATGATTTGTCCTTGTAATTGTGTAAATTATCTCTTTGCATTTCTTTTCATTGTGGTTTCAGTGTTTGACCAGGCAAGGAACTACGTAACTCAAGGTACGCGTACGTGACAATTTAATTGTGGAGTTATTTTTAGAAAACGAAAGAGTGCTGGTTTATGATCGTGGTTCAGAAATTCCCATAGCCGCATTGTAACAGATTGGAAACACGTAGTCGTCCTTACACCCTTTTTTAATCTCTGTTTTTTTATTCCGTGAAACTTTTGAATACATTATTTTACTTATATATTACAGTTATTATATTTCTGACTGATACATTACGTTGATAAATAGTCATAACGTTGGTTAAAATGCGAATCGTCTTCCGGATATCAACGATGTTTTCCTCGAACGTGCTGATTTCACTTCCGCTGACGCGCGCAATTTTTATTGCATCTTGAATAGGAAAGGCGCCTACCTAAAGGAAACGTTTTTGAGCTTGAAAAACGGATCCTTACCGTTCAGAAAAGAGATTATTTGTAGTGGTCATAAAGAAGGCACTTTGACTATGGCAGATATAATAAATGGTGACATGTGCCGTGCATGACGAACACTTCGAAACGTAACGTTTTCCACGCGGTAGAAATTACTTTTCTCTATCACAAAGTTAGAGGATGGTCAAAAAATTCTCGGCATAATAGTTACGTTTTTAAAAATGACTGCAATAATAATTAGGTTTTCAAAATACTTTTGTTATTTAACAAAATATCGTGTAATATATTACACGTGTTATTATTTAACAAAATATTATTATTTAACAAATTATCAAATTAATATTATTATTTAACAATTAACAAATATTATTATTTTACAAATAGTATTATTTAACAAAATATCGTGTAATATATTACAGTAAGTCAAAGTATCCGTCTACATCAGCAATTTCTTCTCGATTGGACGAAAAAGTTGACAATTGTTTTCAAATAGGTATGTAGCCTAACTAATTGAAATTAATACACAATACAATAAGATACATATTGAGATGTCAACCACAACGGGCGAACCCGTCACCGCAGGACGTTTTAACGATTCATCGTTCTATCGACCGTGCAGTGAGCGTAGAAGACTTTGGACATAACAAATCCGACGTCTAGCTACGCCACAACCCGTTAGAGACCAACGCCTTACCGCGAGTAGCCAGGTATGTTACCTGGCGGGAGGCACTCGCGCCCTAACTACCAATTGTGACCAGATTTCTCCGGTCTCTCGATTGGTTCCGAGTTCGAGGTCGCTTGCGCGGTCCTCTCCCTTACGAAGCGGTGAAACGGAGTACTCCGAATCTATCGCGGACCAAGGCGTCCTTTGCCCGGCTCTGAACCGGGATCGGATGGCCAATGGTCAATTCAAGAGCAGTCGCCGTAAGGTAGGCAACCACCCCCACTCTATAGGAAACAATACAGTTCCCAGACTCCCCCGACTGTTAGTCGGAGAGCACAATCGATTGGCTTGCGCCGCTCGGTGCCCAGACCGTCCAGGAGCGCCAGAGGTTTGATTCCCAGGGGAGACTGGTTGACCCAGTGTCCTACCCAGGTTCGCACCCCGTGCGTGGAGGCCGTCGGATGGGTGTTGACCCGTGAGTGTGACCGACCCTGATACAGTGCATTATGCGTAATAAGATAAAGTGCATTATGCGTAACACGATTTACTACTCAAAGTTACCTGTAGAAATCTAGTAGATAATCAAGCGTTATCAAGAGTTATCAAGCGACGTAGAATATTTTTTTCATTTGAGAGATGACCATTTCAGGGTTGTCACTATGTTAAAAATCACTAAGTACCGCTTCTAATTATCTTTTAATAATAAATAACCAAGATAGGCCCTCGATTTCATAATATATTTTATGGATGCATTATCATATCCATTACACATTTAAAAAGCCTTGTAAACAATATTGTGTCAAAGTGAATTTTACTATTCTAACACCAATATTTTGGTGGGCAATTTGTTAAACGATGAATAACATATTTAAAGACAACATTGCTTACTGCCCGCTACTAATATATACGAGAAATTGCGATTAATTTCTGCTAAAATCGGTTATTTCATATAATTTAGTGGTAAACATTACAATACTTATTTACAGCAACTGAAAGTACCACTCTGGAAAAAGTTTTTGACACATATTTTGGCACACCAAAAAAGGGCTACTTAGGCAAGTACCCACAAGCTACTGCATCGCATCAAGGGATAGTCAAGTATTCGGTATTATATACAAAAATTTTGATGTTGTTTATACCTACCATAGATTGTGAAATTATAAATTTTCCTCTTATTTTTTGTTAAACTTATTTTTATTGACTGAGCAAAGCTTGCCTTACATGGCAAAGTCAGTATGGTTGACGGTACCTATTCTTGAAACATTAATTATTTTTATCGAGCGGTAATCATAATCGTATTAATGAAGTTATCAATAACCGCACGCTTATAACCAATAATTAAAATTAATTGTACTGTCATCAGCGGATCTTAAATACCATAATTTTACAACGCCTAATTTGTAATGCTGACGAATCTCATAAATAATTCGTTCCATCTCCACGCACTAGAAGTAAACGCTCTCCTCAAGGCCGCACCTGATAGAGGCGGCTTATCCGAAATCAAATTGTAATTGAGCTATAAAAAGATACGACCGTAGGAAGTGGATGCGAGATTAAAGATCACCTAGTGATGAACTCATTTCAGTTAGGAAACTAAAATTGGTCAAACGCGAGTCGAAACTTGCGCGTGAAGAGTTCGTGTCATGCCCGCTCTACAACTTGGCCAATGCTTTGGCCACTGCCCATGTCTATCTCGCTCTTTCCCATACAGTTTTCACGCGTCACACTGGTTCCGACTCGCTTCCACTTTAGCGATGTGGCCAAGCATATTGGCCAACATGTAGAGCGGGCATCAGGTGGGAACTAAGGCCATCGGTTTCTGTCGACGGTAATCGTCATTTTTTACACGACCGCCCAACATAAAAGGAGTGTAGTGTGTTCAGGATTCATCTATGTATATTTTCCGTGTCTTTATTCCACCATAATTTTTAAACGCTTGAACCGATTTAGAAGTGTGTGGTATTGTTAGAATCGCTATGTCATCCCGAGTGCCATATGGTACCTTAAATATCCAAATATATAAAAAAATGTCTAAATGTCAATAAATTAACAAAAATATATCGTGTTTAGTGTTTTAATCGTTGTCATACCGAGGGTACCTTAACTGTCCAAATATCAAGTAAGTAGTTGTTTAAATGTAAATAAATTATAAATAAATTATAACATAAATATATCTTGTTTAGTGTCAAATGAAAGGTCTGATTGAGTACTTTCCGGAAATATATATGTATCTTTATGGATAAATAGATAAACGACAAATATTTCATTAAAAAAACGAAATAAAAATTATTATAGACAATACCTAGCCGACTTTCAACGGAAATCGTGTTTTTATTCTTTTTAATATATTTAGTTATTGACTCGATATTCTTTGGCTAATTTAATTACACGATCTGACCTTTCGTTCTGCCATCAGTAATTTTTGTACACTTTTTTTGACGTAAAATCGGGAGGGGGGGGGGGGGTGAAGGAGGGGGCTTGGCGAGGCTATCGCGCCGAAAAAAGCGACAGTTTAAGTCGAAGTATTTTTATTAACTTCAATAACTCGGTTAAGATATATATATAGTGGTTAGTACCTACAATTGCACGGCCCGATGGCATAGTGGTTAGGTCGTCTGATATTACATGTGAGGTTCCGGGTTCGACTCCCGGCTGGGTTACCATTTTTCGTTGGGATAAAATTAACGAAATTGCATTTCAATTATGTCGAGGGAAAGCAATAACTAGACACACAACTACATTTGTCAACTATAACGGGCGAACCCGTCATCTCAGGAAGTTTTAACGATTAGTCGATTAGTTGGACAAAACAGTCCACCATCAAGCTCTGCCACATGCCCGTAAGAGGCCAACGCCTAAACCGCGAGATAGCAAGGAGTGTTACCCAGCGGGCTTACTGTAATGATCTGAAAATCATCACATGATCGCTTAGCAGCTCTAAGCTAAACGCAAAATAGATTATTCGAAATTTTAAAATTAAATTGTACTTAAAAAATGATCATAGTGACATCTAGCGATTTAATTAGGAACTAAAACGGACAGATGAAGAATGTCACTTGCTAAACTATAGAGCGCAGTGTCAACGTTACATAAATAAAGGGTTTTGAATAGTTTTGAGAGTTAAGGACATTATTAGGGGTTTAAAAATAGATAATCAGGAATATTTGGCAAGAAATTAGCATATTTTGAGATTTTTACGAAAAAATTGACGTAAAATTCAACAATTGACAAATAGACAATAGAAGCATGCTTATGGTCTGGAAAAGTCGACCGATTGGTTTTTCAAAGAAATATAAAAAGGGGTTCATTAAATAGTAGGAATTATGGGAGAATTAATAGCAATATTGATAAAGTCATTTGAAGAACATTTAATTTATTATTAAGAGAAATTGGAAAACATAATCGACATCGATGGAAGAAAGCCGAATTAATGAAATTAAAAGAATTTTTCACCAAATAATTGCCAGTCAAAATAAAATTTAATAGTTAAAATGAGGAAATTTAGAAACACTTAAGTAAAATAGAGGAATTACTAGATAAAAATACTATCAATAAATAAAATTGAAATAAAATAGTTATATTATTTCGCTTTCAAATGCGAAAGCGGAAACGACGCGAAAGAAAGGCGGCAAGATTAAGTCAAAGTATGAAGATTTCCCGCCGAACATGAAACATCAATTTCTCATAATACGTAAAATAAATACTTAAAATCATATGTAGAAGTAGAAGCACGAATTATCGTTAAGAAATTCGCTTGTTAGCAATGTAGCAGAGCATTAATTAACGAAAAAATAGATAAATCAGATCGTTTTGTGATTGATTAGTCAATAGTTGTGGGTTAAATTATTAAAAAAAGGTCATATCGATAGGGGTGTTATAAAAGGGATGGACGTGTTGCTTCCGGCATCCATTAAGAAATTTTAGTTGCACGCACTAAAGCTGCGAAAGTTTGGGAAAGAAAAGTATATCTTGTGGCTCAGATGTGAGGATAAAACAGTTTAAAATAAGGGCACTGAGATGCTGTGAAGCATCTTAGTGCCCAGTTCATTTAAATTCGTATAAAGTGTGCAGATCGAACATCACAGAAACGCTTTATCGCACTCGTCATTGAGGCGCTTTTTACAAAGACACTAAAACGAACAAATAATTGAAAATCCAGTGCTAAAAATGTGAATCGAGAGAGCTACGCGAGTTGGCATGTAAATCCAACATTTCAAATAAAATAGAAGTACGAGATTTCGTCGGGTTGCAATACGGAAATTATATCCAAGATGGCGACGAGGCAAAGTCAGATCAATATGTCACAACATTGCGAGCGTTCTTCGGAGGTGCATAACATGGCGGTGAAATACAATTAACATTGACGAGAACGCAGTAACGGCTTGGAATTGCAGTACGATAGCGAAGAGGTTGGGGTTTCTAAAAAGGCATTCGTCGTGGTATGGCAGATTTCTAGGAATGCAACAACACATCGAAGATTGACATTTAGTTATAAGTGCATAATTGTGCAATGCAGCTGTAAATACGGGAAGTATAGCCGAGAGTCATTGTCGGCAAAGATGTACTAAAAATATGTAAGTTTATTTTGCCGAAGCTGGCGTTATTTAATTATTTGGGCCGAAGCTAGCAACCAATATTGTCATTGTTGTATATTTTTTGGGGTTATAAATATTAGAGTTTGTGGGGTTTGTTGGAAATTATTAGAAATGATAAGTAGTAGTAACGTAAATGCGTGATTTCTACATATTTGCACGTTAACTAAAAATGAGGCATTTAACATCGATTGACAGGAAGAGTCGTGGATAATTCTACGAGGTAAACCTCTAGACAGACTCTCATTTAATTTGGAAGAGAGTTAGCCTTTCTAACTCCATTGATTCAGACACCAGCATTATATAAATGTGCTCTTAATTTGGAAACTAGTTAAGGAAACATTCGAATTATACTGAATGTTAGAATAAAATTAAAGATAAGGAAAATTGTAGATTATATTAAGGTTTTTTGTTTTGACTGATCGATGGGGTTTCACGGATAACGGGGAGGGAATAGTATTAATAGAAATAATAGAACGAAAACCATATGGACATTCAGTGGACTGAATGGTAACCAGGTCGTAGTTTATATCGGGCATTAGCGACTGCGGTCATTTAAATTCATTATATCACTGGAACGCCATCGACTAGTTGACAGTATGTTAGTTATAAGTAATTTTATTGTTGTATGTAACATTACGATTCATGTTTCAATATAATTTGACATTGAACATATTTAAGTAAATAAGGGATTAGAATCTAATTGTCGAATTTCACGGCGGAGATTTAAACTCATGCATTATCATTATTAATATTATTTTATTAACAATCGACTGAACGCAGCCATTGTTGTCATCGACAAATGATCGATCGAAAATAACTCAAGAAGAAATTGTAAATATTTGTGGTGAATTAGGCGCTCATTATAATAAATATAATTCACGATAGTAGTACTTAAACTAAATAGAAGAATTTATAAATTTAATTGTTAATATATGCATTTGGGTTAATATATGGATTATTAATTGGAGAAGATTTGTTTCATTGAGGAAGTAAATACAGAGGGAAATTATTAGACAAGGTGTTGGAAGCCTATCCCACTGGAAGGTAATATTATCACTGTCGCTGATATGGTAGTGAAGTAAGTGGATCAAAAGTATAACTTACAATTTTAAAGATAGAGATATAGAAAAAATCAACTCTCTACAATGTCGTCCCAACTAGTGGGGCTGTTTGAAGATTGATTCATAAAAATAAATATAAAGCTTACAATTGTGGAAATAATATATAAACATCTTCTCTGCAAATGACATATAAATCATAGATAAAGTTACAAATAGTATATTAAGGAAAAGTCCTTTGTGACAAATGCCGTCCCAATGTGGTGGGCCAATAGACTTTGAAAGTATCTTAACATAACATAGAGAATATAAAATCATAACTCACAGATAGAAATAGAGGTGAGAAGTAGTAGTAAAAATCAACGCTACATATGCCGTCCCAACGTGTGGGGCCTTGATAGATTCTAAATAAAATAAATAGTAAATTATTCGATCGATCGTAATTTGGGCATTTAATAAATAAAAAAATATAGAAACATGAATCGTGTGATATAACTGTATATTTAGCATTGCGAATTGTTGATATATTGTATATGTGTGTTGTTTCTGGAAATCTGCCTATTTACATAATTTAATGTTATTGTACATTATGTACACATATTGACTGCAATCGTCGTAATTGAATCGGTGATTAAAATAGTACCTCGGGAATAAGAATAGTTTAAAAATAAAATAAACAATTTTGATTGGAAATAGATTTTATTAAGAATTAGGCTGGAATTAAAATAAATTAAAATAATTGTAATCAGGACGCCGCGGATAATAACCTTTGGCACGATAGCAATCGTCAACCTTTGCTTTGAATAAAATATAATAAATTAAATTCGTTTAATTAAAAATAAAATAAATTGAATTAGTTTTGAATCAAAATAAAAATAAATAAAATAAATTAATTAAATTTATTTAAATTAAAATAAAATAAATTAAATACGACAAATAAATTAAGAATAGACATAGACATCATAATGTCTCAAACAGCTTCGTCATCGAAAAAACGAAGGCTGGAGAGAGATATATCTCAGGGACGTGTGGAACCATTATTCGGAATTAGGCAGAAAGAAGATTTTTATAACACTGTGTCTCAATGGAACCTGGATGTAGACCAGGAAAATAAAATGTTTTTGGATAGGGAAAGGGAGCAAATGGCGGATAAGATTCAAGAGTTAGAAAGAAAATTGTCGCAATTAGAAATAGGAAGAGATGCGAAGATGAAATCTATAAAACCACGTTTCGAACCTGTGCAATCGGGGTACAATGACATATATAAATGGGGTCTACGTTTTTCAGGGAAACATTCTGTCTTGGAGTTTATAGAATCATGTGAGGATAGACTACGATCGCGTCGTGCAAACAGTGAGGAGCTCATACAATCGTTTACTGAATTGTTGAGTGGAGCAGCCCTGAAATGGTTTAGGTCAATTAGGACGAATGATTTGACTTGGTCGCAGTTAAAGGCAAAATTAGTAGAGCGTTTTGAACCAATCAATTATCAAATTAAAATTGATAGTCAGATACGCAATTTGAAACAAAAGCCGTCGCAGAATATTCAGGAATTCATAACTGAAGTTCGGGGTTTGAATGCCCTTTTAAAAGAGCAAATTGGGGAGTCAATGTTATTGGAGATTCTTAAAATTAATATTGCGGATAGGTACAAACCTATTCTAGGCTCTCAAATCTTAACGACAATAGAAGAATTAGTTAAATATGCCATGAACTTCGAACAATATTTAGAAAAGGAAACGACTGCAAAACCTTTCAAACATTTTCAAAATAAAACAGTCGCGACAGTATCAAAGGAGAGTATAGTGTATAATAGGAATAATAATCGGGGAGGTTTCACTGGATATAGGGGACGCGGACGTGGCTATACAGTGAATGCGTTTAATACGGGGAGATTGAATTATTCTGATTTGACTGGGCCTGGAAACCAGAGTCACAGGAAGTGCCTTAAATGTCAGGAAGTAGGGCACCATTATAAGTTTTGTCCTAATGTTCGCGGAAAAATCTGTTTCGGATGCAGGTTAGAAGGGTTTACCATTAGGGAATGTACTGGCTGCGTGAAGAATAGCGAGATCGTTGATAATAAAACAGGGGACGTCCGACGGAATAGAGAATCTGGAGACCCTGAAACAGCTCATGGATCACGGAGTCAGGGAAACGAATAGAGAACTCGATGGCTGGGAAGGGGTCGTCGGTTCGCATTTTAATAATACCCTAAATAGTAATGATATGGATCAGAGACCTTATATTTATGTAAGGCCAAATAATTTTAAATTAAAAGCATTAGTAGATACAGGATCTTCTGTTAATATAATAGGGAGAAAATATATAACATTATTCAGGGTTGTGCGTTTGATAACAAATGCAATAATATACAATTGATGTCGGCGGATGGTACGATACAGAATATTATAGGAGAATTGAATATAGATATCAAATATGAGGACGTTTGCCGACGTTTAAAATACATACTTAGTAAATACATACTTAAAATACTTACTTATATATAAAATCGGAAGGTAAAGCCATAGGGCGATGCCACATAAAAGATATGGTAAAAATTAGTAAGGGGTGATTAAAGAACCTTACGATTCTATCGGTTGAGTGATTAGTTGTAGAAGCTCAATAAATTATGGGGAGTATAAAAAAAAAAACTCACGGTTTTGTTGATGGTATGTTTTGTGGTTGTCATAGCATTATAATATTATTATATTGGCTGTCATGGCGGTTATTATTATTTTATTGAGAGAATAACCGGCAGATTATTTTGAATATCAGAGTTATTGATTGTAGCGGGGTGTGTGTTCTTGTGTATGTATTGTATTATTATTATACCAACATAATAAATATTTTAACACGATATATCAAACATTAGATTTCATCATTTCAAGTATAAATTACATTACAGATAATATCATTATCCTGTTCCTTTCTAGTAATAGATTATCATCCTATCCATCATCCTATCACCATTCCTATCCTACCATTCTATCATACACTACCTATCCTATCACATTCCTTATTTCTATTCCATTACCAAAGTCTTAATAGCAACAAATCATTAATGCCATACACCAAAAGCAGTATACAATAAATCAGAAATATTTTAATTACAATACATATTAGCTTACACGTTTAGTTGAGCAGTATAGTTTAATTTTTTCACATTAGAATCATACATTATTTTGCGTATATATATATAGCATACAGTTACATTTTGCTAAACATATTATCCATTTGATACGTAGGTATATGTATGGAAGAATGCACCTCGTGAGATCGTTGGGTTGTAAAATATTGTTAATAAGCTGACAGTTTTTTTTTCATTTGGGTATCTAGGGGAGTGATATTGTTTTGCAAAATTGGGAAAAGAGTTATAACAAGGAGAGCGTTGTGTTGTTTGAATCTCTTCGTTTTAAGCAACAAGTATTCCTTTCCTATCCTATCCTATCTTATCCTAAATCCTATCCTAATCACCTACAACTTGTTGTCCAATCATTCCTACCTAAAGCGAAGAAATACAAGCGAACACGATTAGGAATCTCATTAGTGTAATAAGTTTTGTTGTTGAACTAAATGGCAAAGCAATATCGGGATACGATTATTATATTGGAGAGAAGATTCCAAAGTATTATTAGTAAAGTCGATGGATTATTGTTATTGATAAAGTTGGTTGATCGTTATATTATTGAGACTGTATAGGGCCAGATTAAAATCATTACTATAATTATTATAAAATATAATATATTTTTGGAATTGAGTTATAGTGCTATATAGGAAGCGACTATAAGATGAATGAAGAGTCATATGAATATTGTTATTTAGTATAGAATGTTGGTGGTATTGTCGACGTCTCGCTATTTAGAGCGGGATGAAGAATTTAGAATCGAAAAATAGCGCTAATTTTTAGAGCGACTATAATATTATGGGAATTTTTATCTGAAGTGGGCGGTCTTCGGAGTTGGAGCCACTGCTCGGGTCCATGTTTTGTTTTGTATTGGTAACTTGCGAGGGAGTATATATCGAGGTCTCGGCAAGGTTGAGGTCGCACCTCAACGCGTGACCCTGATCAGGTCTACGCTTTTGGACGAGTTGACACCCAGAGTCGGATATGGTCTAGATTCGACAGGGAGGAGCTCAGATACCCAATGGGATTATTATTATTACGGTGGCATTATGGTTACATGCACCAAGGGGGTTATTATGGTGTTGCGAAATTAGAATAGGCCGGATATTGATTTAGTTTATGTTATGAAGGAGATAAATAGTAGCGATCCAGGAGGGTGAGAGAAGAAGGACGATAAATACATTTGTTAATTAGTAAACCAACATAAGTTATGATGAAGGAGGGGATTGATTTTGGTATGAAGATAGAATGAAAGGTGCTGTGAACGTGTGATGTATACAAGGCAGTGTAAGGATAAATTCAGTTTCCAAATTCTGAAATAACGAATGAGAGTTAGAAACCATTTACAGTGTACGTTAAAATCACAAACAATAGACTAGTGAAGAACCTATTAACAATCGTCAGGTTATCTAACTTGAGATTGTGTCTAAGTAAATAGCAGAAGGACAAGCCCAGCGTGAAATAGCATACTATATTAAATAAGAACTAACTATGCGACTGGTTGGGACAATGTCACGATTTTTAAAAAAATCTAGAACATTAAGGGACGACCAGAGCCTGTTCAAGTGCATTGTTCTGACTTAGGCATATTCAAACTATATTTTTTTTGAAGAGTAGACAGTTAAAATGTTCATCATCGAGGACTCGGGTTAAATCCTAATTGAGCGGAGTGGGTGAACGGAGAATAAATAGACGGAATCAATTTAAATTTTGCAACGGAGAGAAATATTATAATTATTATATTGACGTATTGAGATTATTTATAGATGGTCGATGGAACAGAATAAGTAGGTGGAGACATGGTCGAGGACTCGGGTTTATTTCCTAATTGAGCGGACGCATGTTGAAGCGAAAGAGAGGAGGAGAAGTTGGAATATATTATATAAATTTTAAAATTTGCAACAGGAGTGTTTGGAATCTTCATCATTATTATTATTATAGGTATCATATTATTGAGGTGAGATATAGAGGAGAAAGTGAGAAATTATATTAAAAGTATTATCATTAAAAGATCTGGGTTAGGAGATTGGTATTATATGGAAACAAGATAGAAATTATAGACTTGAAGAGGGAAGGCAAGCCACAAAACATATCGTAAGGGTACGTGAATTAAAAGTAAAATATTATCATAACATTATAGTACAAAACATATCGTAAAGGTACGTGAATTTAACGTAAACTATTATCATTGACATTATAGTACAAAACATATCGTAAGGGTACGAGAATTAAAAGTAAAATATTATAATTAACATATAGCACAAAACATATCGTAAAGGTACGTGAATTTAACGTAAACTATTATCATTGACATTATAGTACAAAACATATCGTAAGGGTACGAGAATTAAAAGTAAAATATTATCATAACATTATAGTACAAAACATATCGTAAAGGCACGTGAATTAAACGTAAAATATTATAATTAACATATAGCACAAAACATATCGTAAAGGTACGTGAATTTAACGTAAACTATTATCATTGACATTATAGTACAAAACATATCGTAAGGGTACGAGAATTAAAAGTAAAATATTATCATAACATTATAGTACAAACATATCGTAGGAGTTACATAGTTATTTCCATAAAATTATTAACATTAATATTATATTACAAACATCATGAATAAGCAGTTGGAGATTGAACAGATAACAAGAAAGATATGTGATATGATTGCTTGAGGGCAAGCAGAGATTTTGGGAGGGGGTATTGTAATGATCTGAAAATCATCACATGATCGCTTAGCAGCTCTAAGCTAAACGCAAAATAGATTATTCGAAATTTTAAAATTAAATTGTACTTAAAAAATGATCATAGTGACATCTAGCGATTTAATTAGGAACTAAAACGGACAGATGAAGAATGTCACTTGCTAAACTATAGAGCGCAGTGTCAACGTTACATAAATAAAGGGTTTTGAATAGTTTTGAGAGTTAAGGACATTATTAGGGGTTTAAAAATAGATAATCAGGAATATTTGGCAAGAAATTAGCATATTTTGAGATTTTTACGAAAAAATTGACGTAAAATTCAACAATTGACAAATAGACAATAGAAGCATGCTTATGGTCTGGAAAAGTCGACCGATTGGTTTTTCAAAGAAATATAAAAAGGGGTTCATTAAATAGTAGGAATTATGGGAGAATTAATAGCAATATTGATAAAGTCATTTGAAGAACATTTAATTTATTATTAAGAGAAATTGGAAAACATAATCGACATCGATGGAAGAAAGCCGAATTAATGAAATTAAAAGAATTTTTCACCAAATAATTGCCAGTCAAAATAAAATTTAATAGTTAAAATGAGGAAATTTAGAAACACTTAAGTAAAATAGAGGAATTACTAGATAAAAATACTATCAATAAATAAAATTGAAATAAAATAGTTATATTATTTCGCTTTCAAATGCGAAAGCGGAAACGACGCGAAAGAAAGGCGGCAAGATTAAGTCAAAGTATGAAGATTTCCCGCCGAACATGAAACATCAATTTCTCATAATACGTAAAATAAATACTTAAAATCATATGTAGAAGTAGAAGCACGAATTATCGTTAAGAAATTCGCTTGTTAGCAATGTAGCAGAGCATTAATTAACGAAAAAATAGATAAATCAGATCGTTTTGTGATTGATTAGTCAATAGTTGTGGGTTAAATTATTAAAAAAAGGTCATATCGATAGGGGTGTTATAAAAGGGATGGACGTGTTGCTTCCGGCATCCATTAAGAAATTTTAGTTGCACGCACTAAAGCTGCGAAAGTTTGGGAAAGAAAAGTATATCTTGGGGCTCAGATGTGAGGATAAAACAGTTTAAAATAAGGGCACTGAGATGCTGTGAAGCATCTTAGTGCCCAGTTCATTTAAATTCGTATAAAGTGTGCAGATCGAACATCACAGAAACGCTTTATCGCACTCGTCATTGAGGCGCTTTTTACAAAGACACTAAAACGAACAAATAATTGAAAATCCAGTGCTAAAAATGTGAATCGAGAGAGCTACGCGAGTTGGCATGTAAATCCAACATTTCAAATAAAATAGAAGTACGAGATTTCGTCGGGTTGCAATACGGAAATTATATCCAAGATGGCGACGAGGCAAAGTCAGATCAATATGTCACAACATTGCGAGCGTTCTTCGGAGGTGCATAACATGGCGGTGAAATACAATTAACATTGACGAGAACGCAGTAACGGCTTGGAATTGCAGTACGATAGCGAAGAGGTTGGGGTTTCTAAAAAGGCATTCGTCGTGGTATGGCAGATTTCTAGGAATGCAACAACACATCGAAGATTGACATTTAGTTATAAGTGCATAATTGTGCAATGCAGCTGTAAATACGGGAAGTATAGCCGAGAGTCATTGTCGGCAAAGATGTACTAAAAATATGTAAGTTTATTTTGCCGAAGCTGGCGTTATTTAATTATTTGGGCCGAAGCTAGCAACCAATATTGTCATTGTTGTATATTTTTTGGGGTTATAAATATTAGAGTTTGTGGGGTTTGTTGGAAATTATTAGAAATGATAAGTAGTAGTAACGTAAATGCGTGATTTCTACATATTTGCACGTTAACTAAAAATGAGGCATTTAACATCGATTGACAGGAAGAGTCGTGGATAATTCTACGAGGTAAACCTCTAGACAGACTCTCATTTAATTTGGAAGAGAGTTAGCCTTTCTAACTCCATTGATTCAGACACCAGCATTATATAAATGTGCTCTTAATTTGGAAACTAGTTAAGGAAACATTCGAATTATACTGAATGTTAGAATAAAATTAAAGATAAGGAAAATTGTAGATTATATTAAGGTTTTTTGTTTTGACTGATCGATGGGGTTTCACGGATAACGGGGAGGGAATAGTATTAATAGAAATAATAGAACGAAAACCATATGGACATTCAGTGGACTGAATGGTAACCAGGTCGTAGTTTATATCGGGCATTAGCGACTGCGGTCATTTAAATTCATTATATCACTGGAACGCCATCGACTAGTTGACAGTATGTTAGTTATAAGTAATTTTATTGTTGTATGTAACATTACGATTCATGTTTCAATATAATTTGACATTGAACATATTTAAGTAAATAAGGGATTAGAACCCAATTATCGAATTTTGCTGCATCGTATTAAACACATGCCATTCGTATTAATATTATTATTTTTTTAACAATCGACCGAAAATAAGTTTATAATTGGAAAAAAGCAACGCTACATTACACTCACCGCCTTACTTCCAATTGCGACCAGATTACTCCAGTCTTGCGCGGTCCTCTCCCTTACGAAGAGGTGAAACGGTGTATACCGAATCTATCGCGGACCACGGCATCCTTTGCCCGCCAACATACTCGTGAGAGTCTAAACGCCTTACCGCGAGGCACTGGAAAGTGAAACCTGCGGACCGACCTCGCATCTTCGTTACTTAAATAAATATAAAGTATACACATACAATACAATACAATTTAGTTCTGCTCCAGTAGGTAGGCTTTCCTACACTTGGATGCGTGTTTGCCTCTAAAATTTTAAATAATGTAATTAATTAAAGAATATTAACTATTATGATATAGTTGTGGCAATATAAATTAATTTTAGTAAATTATAATTGGTTTGAAAACCATTGATAAATAGAAAATAATCTACTAATCAAAATTGCTGATCATATATATGATACATACAAAAAGGGAAGGATGTTGGCGTAAAGTTTGCTAAAAAACCTCCATATATTGCCACTGACCTTAATACATTGGTCACCCGCCTTACAGTAGTCAGAGTTTATAAAGATCGATATTCGAGCAGTACCTTGAAGTTTATCATTTTGAATGTTACCTATTATTGAAGATTGCAACAATGATTTAACTATGAAATCGAAGACTATCGCGGTTGTTTGACATTAAAATAAAATAAAAACGAATTTACCGCGTAAATTGCCCATTGTGCTATCCAAAGAACAATTTTACTTCCCTCGCATGATCCGGGAAGCCATTGATATAAGAAGAACCCCGAACTTCAATAGAGACGACGCGACGGTTATAAACTTCCTTCTACGTGGAACCCTTTTCTTAAAATGTTCCCAATGCCCATCGCCGAGCGCAAGGGCGTAAGACAAGATATAGTGAGTGTTGTGTGCACGACGGATTTTCGAAATTCGCGCGCGACCAGCCCGCTCCCCCACCACCGTTATAATCTACGCAGTGGCGGCAGCATTATGCGGCCTACCCGCGGAGGATTGCCAGCTCTTTCAGTCTACCCTAGACGACGGCGGTTGCAACATAGCCGAAACGTCGGGTGTTACAAAGTTCACGCGGTAAATTAGTTTTTTATCTTATTTATAATTATTTAACTGTAGCATACACTTAGCTAGCTACCCTATACAATCCCACTGATCTTTCCACTAAAATCACAATTACAAAAAATGCAATCCATTCCCATTTAATTTTGATTACTGGCTTTTTCTATGTCTTGCATCTAACTCTTTTCGCGGCTAAATGTTTATACTACCACGAAGGTCGGAAAAAATATAGGAAATGGATTTATTAGTCAATAAGTTTGCCTTCTGCATGTATGTATGTGCAATAATTAATGTATCCATTCATTCTTTCATTGTTTGAGGTCATTGCCTTTTATTTTAGGAATATACTCGTTTTGCAAGCTGAAGCTGGCTTATTTCCAGCTTGTTATATGGAAATAAAGCCAAAGTACTGTTGTATATTTCGTAAAACCTTACTCTTCTCCTTTTAAACTTGTATTTACCTAGTAATACTATCCACCCAACACAAAACACAGATAAGACCGCTTTAAAAAGGGATTGGATTTCAGCTTTTATAACAGCCACCGACCGTTCTGCCCGGTAGAGCGTCGATTTACTAACTTTTGGGATTACTCTCGGGCCAAGTATACGGGCACAGTGCCTGCTTTGGGTATAGAGTAAGCGCACAGATTACACCGCAGGGTATTAGAAACAAAGATAGGAAACCATTTGCATAAATCCTGAAATTCGTAAATGATTTTGACGTCTTAACGTTTGTAAGATCGGTCAGATATAAAATCGGGGAGCTAATGGGCCCTGTTGCAGTTTGGGTACTAAGACCCATTTGTGTAGCGTCGGTCAAACGCACGGCTCAACATCCATCTGGCGGCCTCCGCGCAGAAGTGCGAGTCCGGGTAGGACTCTGGCCTGCGGGCCAGTCTTCCCTAGGAGTCAACCTTCGGGCGCTCCTGGATGGTTTGCACACGGTGCGGCGTCAGCCAATCGATTGTGCATTCCGACTGACAGCCAAGAGAGTCTGGAAACAGTATTATTTGCTATAGAGCGGGGGTAGTTGTTAACCTTACGGTAACGACCATTCGGCTACCCGATACAGGGTAAAGAACCGGGCAAAGGATGCCGTGGTCCGCGATAGATTCAGTAGACACCGTATCACCGCTACGTAAGGGAGAGGACCGCGCAAGCGACCTCGAAACTGTAGCTAGTCGGGAGGAAGGAGGTATCCTAAGGAGGTTAATTCCAGACGGAGATATCCTTTCAAACTGGTAGTCAGAGGCTGCCCGCTGGGTACCTTTCCCGGTGCCTCGCCGTAAGTCATTGATCTCTGACCAGTATAGCAATCTCTGATCAGTAGATTTGTATTGTCTCTAAGTCTTCTGGGAGCTAATGGGCCGTTGCTGAGTTGGCCACACGGAGCAGCTGCTCCGTGGTTGGCCACGTAGAGCCATTCTGTTCAGGATTGGTCACACTCACGGGTCAACACCCATCCGGCGGCCTCCACGCATGAAGTGCGAGCCCGGGCAGGACTCTGGCCTTAGGGCTAGTTTCCCCTAGGAATCAACCTTCTGGTGCTCCTGGACGGTCTGCGCACCGTGCGGCGTTGGCCAATCGATTGTGCACTCTGACTAACAGTCGGGGGAGTCTGGAAGCAGTACTGTTTCCTATAGAGCGGGGGTGGTTGCGGACCTTACGGCGACTGCTCTTTAAACGACCATCGGCTACCCGATTCTGGGTGAACAGCCGGGCAAAGGATGCCGTGGTCCGCGATAGATTCGGTATACACCGTTTCACCGCTTCGTAAGGGAGAGGACCGCGCAAACGACCTCGAACTCGTAACCAATCGAGTGACCGGCGTAATCTGGTCGCAATTGGAAGTAAAGGCGTGAGTGTAAGCCTGCTGGGTAACACACCTGGTTATCTCGCGGTTAAGGCGTTGGCCTCTTACGGGCATGTGGCGGAGCTTAACGGAAGACTGTTTTGTCCAAGTCTTCTGCGCTCACTTCACGGGAGATAGAACGAATAATCGTTAAAACTTCCTGAGGTGACGGGTTCGCCCGTTGTAGTTGACAACTCCATTTGTCTCTAAGTATTCTATGATCATCCCACGGATGAAAGTACGATCACATATCGTGGATTGACGGGTTTGCCTGTTATAGTCGACACTGCCCCACAGTTACAAAATCGGTTTAGTAGTTAGGTGAAAAATTTTGATGCAATGAAAATCTCCCGAATGTCATGACGCGATAAATCAGTGAGTAATAAAGTAATAGCAACCAACCGACTACATTCAGATAGCCAGGCACCCATGTAAATCTTAGCCACTGAAGCAATCTCTTACCTCTTTGTATTAAACGCCAAATGGCACAATCTTTTCTTTTACCGCTAATTAATTACGTTGATGTGGCCTACCTAGATGCGAATGAAGAACTACTCGATAAGCTAGATAGGATTTAAAACGCGTGTATTCGCTTTGTTTATTCCCTGAAGAAGTTTGATCACATATCAAACTTTCGCAGGCAAATAGAGTGGCTTCCCATTAGACGATGTCGGAATTTTCACATACTCGTCCTACTCTTCCTGTATAATCTCGTCTACTTATTTGTATAATCTCTTCTCTCCGCTATCATCCCATGGTCTTCCATTGCGCTCTCAGGAAAATCTATTACTGGCTATACCTCAGGATTCATCAACTTTCATGTCTAGGTCTTTCGCAGTGCAAGCGGCCCGTCTCTGGAATTCCGTGCCTTTACCGATAAGACAACTTGAAAACCTGAGCGGGTTTAAAAATTCTTTAAAGAGACATTTACTGACCTTATGAATTCCCCCCTCCCCTCCCGTCTCCTTTGCTTGTCCTTATATTTCACTCCTCCCTTCAATATCGAGTTGGCATACGTTTACTAATCACTGAATTATATTTTATACTATGATGACTTTTTTGTAAGTGTATTCATTTATTACTTGTAAATTAATTTGCCCACATAAACATTCAGTCACAATAACCCTGGCGGTATGGTCGGTAGATATTGCCACTTGGCAATAGGCCCACCACATTGTATTCTTTCGTGTGTGCAATAAACCTTTTCAAACAAACAAACAAACAAACAATTGTGGTGGCCGACGCTATCTCTGGCTATGGTGGGCGAAAAAATGAGACGGAAATATAGCGGTACCTTGCAGGAAGTGTATCTCGCGAACTTTTGAGGCTAAGGCGCCGATCAAAATTTCATTGGAAAGCTATTGATAGGCTATAATTAAATCTGAAGGCTAAATCTTCAATAACAATAATAACTGAAACATATACCGTTTTTTTTTTAATTTTGGCATTTGGAACAGTTATTAAATAAACAATAATCAGAAGAAAGCGCGTCCAGAATGACCATCTGGTTTTCTTTTAATGGTTCTTTTCAGTGGTGCTTATAGGATCCGTCGTTTTCCTATAAAATATAATGTACTATTATTGTCTTACTTACGAGTACGTTCAATAGAACCTCTTTGAATTAGATTTTTTGACGTTGGAATAAAAGAAATATAGCATGTAACCAGTCTCACTCTTTAAGCAAGATTCTTTAAACACCTGAGTTAAAATGTTTAGGGTTTATTTATATATTGATTTTTACTCCAATCTTCAGTCACTAAGTTGCCGAGATTTCCATCAATATTAGCGATAATATTTCATCCGTTGCTGATTAAAATGACTTCTGTTTTGTTTTTATTTAAATAATTAGGCCTTATTTACTGTCAACCTGGTACAATACTAGTATTATTATTACCACACTATGTGTTATTTATGACAATACCAATTTTAAAGCCACGAATTAGTCCTCTGGAGTTTCCAAGTAATTATCGTTCAGGAGTGACGAGCGTACCCGTTCTTGCTGTGCTCTTTTCAAAATCGTCAGTTTTGGAACATTTTGGACCCCCCACTCGATCGTAGTACATTGTCTTCTGATTATGATTGGATAAAAATAATATCAGAAGAATTGGTGATTCACAAGGACGAAGTTAATACGTTTTTCCCAATGACGCTTTTTCTTTCATTGTGGCGTCAATGTGCGTCGCCTTCCCACCTATTAAAACAAGCCGTGTTAAAGTAAGATGGCAAACTACAGTATCTTCGAAAAGTTTAAAAAATCGTTTGAAATTTGTATCCAAAGTATAAGGAAAATATAATAATAGGGAACTTTACAAGTAAAGCTGCTTCGCTTTAGCTGACGTCAAAAGAAGAATAATATCTAAGGTTGCAAGTACCATCATTAATAATATCTAACATTAATAAACTAAATCAATAATTGTTGAGGAGTTCCCCAAAAAAAAAACCTCTCAGTATTCACTGAATACGTGGATGAACAATTTGACTACCACAGGGGTTGTCAGGTAAACGAAGCCTATTTTGACTTTCAAAAAGCATTCGACCGGATGGATAATGAGAAGATGGGATGTTCAAATAGACTCCTGCAGTTTTTCGCCAGTTACCTGAGAGACCGTCAGCGATTTGTAAAATATGAGAAATCAACACCAGGTCTTTACTTACCACACTCTTGGGCAACCCAAGGATCAAATCTGGGTCCCCTACTGTTTAATTTGTTTATGAATAAGTTGCCTGATGTGATTACAAATACGTTGTGATACTGATGTGATTAATAATAATTAACTGCCTGATTTTTGCGGATGACATGAAGCTATTCGCAGGAGCGGGCTTTATAGAATCATGTGCATTACTGCAGGATGTCATAGACGCGTTGTACCATTGCAGCATAATCCTCGAGCTATACGTCATTACGGAAAATTGTTTAATCATAACATACTCGCGAGGTGATTCCCCGTTTGTATATAGTTATGACATTGATAGCAAGGCACTATCGTGAATGAATCAAACACACAACCTAAGAGTGATCTTTGACTCGCGGTTGACATATACACAAAATGATTGGTACACTGATAAATTTGCTGCATGATCCTAACTACCCAAGGGCGTAGATGTATGACAAATGAGAAACAATCCGAAACATAGGCGTCGAGCGAGCTCGTGTCGCATCTGTGCACACTCCCCAAAATACCCATCTGTGGTGCGGTATGCATGGTATATCGTTTTTTTATGTTTTATGGATGGAGCGGGATATGTCCGTTTATGATGGCTAAAGCAGAATACAACCTATAAACGCTTTTACGGCTGATGCAAATAAACGCCAAAACTAGTTTTTCACAAGACCCAACCGCAGCGATTACAGTAAAAACTTCGATATTTTAAATCGGTTTTAGGAGGTATGCGAATAAAACAGGCGAAATGGGATTAGGTATTTTATTTTTGTCATTCTTTGATCACTCGAGTTAGATGAGTGAACTGGGGTTGGGGTTTATGCTCGAGAGCTAGAACTAGGCTTCAGCAAATCACCAGAATCAAAAGTGAAATATTTGGAATCATTATGGGCAGCAAAGGAAGCAAATAAGTATGGTCTCTACCTAGGACGAAGTTACCGTTTTACAAAGGAAAAAGGTCAAAAAATTTGTAGGAACAGAAACATATTTCTTTTCATTCCGAGTTCGAGGTCGAATAAATATTAATATTACTTAAATAATCGTCTCTTATTATATACGTATGGCGACCATTCAGGAGTCAAATTAGGTAAAAAATTAAAAAAATGGTCATAGCACGGCTGGTCGTCGGGGCGTGATCGCAGAGTAATAAATTAAACTGTCGGAGAAATTACGTGTTTCAAATGTGCTATACAAAGATTTTTGTATTTTGAATTAATGAATGTGCCCTAGCTAAATGCCATATGGGGGGGCTTTTATGGGGGGGCTTATGGCCCGCAAAGCCAACTGAAACACGGTCTAAATGCTTTCAAGGAGTTTTTCACTGCCACTTCTGGATTGAATGTTTTCCTTTGCAAAAGATATTCGAATTCCGAAAAAAGGGGAAACGCGATGAAGCAAGGTCTGGCAAGTACGGCGGAAGATGAAGAGTCCCCAGTCGCAACTCCTACACCTTTGCAACTGCTTGATGTGAAGTGTGTGGGGGTGCATGGCCGTAAAAGCAGTGCCGAAGAGCGATTGACAAGGCTCAGTTGTATAATCGCGAGCTTCTCCATCATCGTTTGCAGATTTTTACAATACACATTTGCGTTAAATGTATTGCCGGACCGCAAAAAGCTGTAATGGATAACAGTGGCACAGGTCCACCAGACTTTCATCATCTTTTACTGACTGAACTTGCATTTTTGGACATTGACGTTGCATCTCATGGAAATCAACCACTGACTATCTTACAAGATGCATTTTTCATCGTAGGTGACAATCCGATTCTGAATCTATCCATTTCGGCGCTGCTTCAGTAAAGGAAATGCACTTGTCGAAATGTTTTTGCAACTAGTATCCATGTAGCAAATACGGTGCCAAATTTTCGAGACTCTTTTACTTTGGCAATTTTACTTTAATGATTCAATATTGTTTAGTCACATAAGTTGATAGCTACTGCTAACTCAACTGTAGTTTGCGACAGATCCGCTTCCACTATCGCCCTTAATTCCTTATCATCAAGCTTACTCTGCGATTGTCCATAGGTCGAAACCCGAAGTCGAAATTGGCAGAGCGGAATCGATCAAACCAATCGTACGTGGTGTTTAGTCTATAGCAGTAGTTCTCAATTACTTTACTGCGTACCAATTCAAGAAATACCTCAAATTCGCGCACCCCTTATTGCAGGAATGATAAATAAAAAATAAAACAGTTTTTTTTACATTTATTACCATCAAAATAGAGTTGATGACGGTGAAAATCAGTTTAATGTGACAAATGTGCACGTTTTTCTTTGCACAACTCTGAAACAACTTAGTCAACAGATTGCCACGCGTACCCCTTGATGTAACTTCGCGTACCCCTGGAGGTACGCGTAACACTAATTGGGAAACACTAGGCTATAGACATTATTAATATTGCATGCCGTCTCTGTTGCGTTGCTGCCACTACGAAACTCGTAGGTATTCGAGAATAATTTGAATCTCAACTAATTGCGGACCCGGAAATATCCAATCAATTACAAACGACAGGCAAAGGCACATAAATAACTAGGAAGATAGTAATAGGACGAACAATAGGAAAAATGACAAATTTCGAAATACGAAGAAAATTGCTTTGAATAAAAATTTATTTCAATTTGGAATTTTAACTCAAAACTGAAGTTATCCAAGTTCAAATTGACCAATGTCAAAAAACTTCTGAGGCAAGGACCTAGTATATTTAGACAGGCTATTAATAACAGTTTCGAGGAAAATTAACATAAAATATCACAAGGCACTATTATTGAATACATAATCACAAATCAGTGATAGATTTTTTTATAGATGTTTTTTATAGATGTTTATATATGTTTGTATGTTTTATAGATGTTTAAAGATGTTTGTATGTTTTATAGATGTTTGTATGTGGTATTTATGTTTTATAGATGTTTATATATGTTATTTTATAGATGTTTTTTATAGATTATAGATGTTTTTTTATAGAATAAAAAAAACATCTATACTCGCACCTATAGGGAATGTAGAAGTAAAAAAGCCAGTGACAAAAGGTCCAGTAATATCTGTAATCACTGCGATAGAGTATGCTGAAATTTCAAGAGAGTCACTGTGGAAATATGAAAATCGGGAATATCAGTCAGCCGTCGCCACCAAGAAAAAAAAGAAGCTGAATCTCTCCAGTCTCATCCGTTTAAAATTCATATTATATTTTTTTAACATAGACCTGCGTCAAATGCCGATGACACTGTTATACTATTCAAGGGTTCAAACTGGGATTACACATTTGAGAAAGCAAACGAGGGCATGGAAATTGTTAAAAATTGGCTAGGAAACTTTATGTTGACGCTTAATGTTGGCAAAACCAAATACATGCCATTTAGTATAACAACCAGAGGTCAACCCACTACTAATAAAACTATTGTAATACACGAGTGCGATAGCGTAGATTCTTGTAACTGTCAGCCTATACAAAGAGAACTATCTTGGAAATATCTAGGCATCACTCTAGATTGCTTTCTCCGTTGGGATTCTCATATACATAACGTGGCTACGAAGGTGCGAATCCTTGGATATGTTTTCAAAGAACTGAGGAATATTCTGGATTCCAAAACGCTAAAAACTGTTTATTATGCTTTATGTGAATCGCTTATTACTTACGGCATAATTGGATGGGGTGGATGTGGTAAAACCCTGCTAGAGCCATTGCAAGTTGCGCAGAAATTTATATTAAAAATTATTCTACGTAGACCATATCGCCATCCCACTAATGAACTTTATAAGGAAGCTAAAGTTCTTGACTGTAGGCAACTTTTTCTAAAAACTTCCCTCTTAAGGCTATTTTTGGACAGTAACTCAAATTTAGGAATAATTCAGAACCGGCGACCAACGAGACAAGTTTTAGAAAATAGCTCAATAATACCCAGAAGGAAAACATCATTTGGACAAAGACATTACTCTTTCATTGCGCCGAGATTTTACAATCTGATCAATATGGAAATAAAAATGAACTTGACATTTAGGGAATTCAAAAATAAACTAAAGAAATGGTTATCGAATCACGACAGACTAACCATACATCAAATGTTAGAAATAATAGTATAATAAAACTTAGGTGCACAAATTATTAAACATATATGTTAAGTATATTTTAACATTGAACTAACTACCAAAAATTATTTGACTTTGACAATGAAGTATACTTTTTAGACTAGGTAATTTTATATTAATAAATATTAATGACCGTTTCTTCCTTTTCTCACATATAACTTTATTTATTTTATTTAATCGAATTTTATATGATATTTATTGCCGATTAAATAATGGAATTGCATTTTATTTATTATATTATCTTTTAATATTTTATTATTATTATTATTTTTTTATTTTATTCTGAAGACCACATTTTAGGGCAATTTAGTGTCATTAGCTTTTTACTAAAACTTGTATATTTGTAAGCAACTAAGCAATCAAGCAAACTTGATTGTAATATTGGAGTCCTGTCCACCCTAGAACGGGCTAGTCCCAGATGGGTGACAGAAACAAATAAGCAAAAGGTTAAGGTTTTGCCATTCGGTTCCTGTTATTTTTATAAGCTAATCAATGTTTCATAGTAATTAATTCTTAAATAAATAAATAAAATAAATAAATACGCATAAAAAATGAGAGATAACTTTTCACACGGTGTACAAAGGTGGCAGCATCGTTTCCATATATGAATGAATTGCGGAATGTTTACGCTAATAACGGTTGCATGTTCGTTTTGTGAACAGAACTTTCCCCAGCGGATGCGATTAATTCGTCATCGGCAGAATAGAATAGAAGCGAAATTATCAAAGGTCATGTTCATGTATTTATACGGTACAATCCCACGCATGCGTCCTCTTAAATAGCTCTAACATATAGCATAGTAGGACCAAAGAACAAGCTCCAAAACGGTCTAGCAAGGCTCATAATTGCTCAATATTTTCATGGTCATTTTACAGAATCTTTTGAAGAAATTGCTGTAAGCTAAGCATGTGAATGATACTGCTTAAGCTACGAAAGCATGATCCCACATGTAGACCTGAAACATCGACTAATCAAGTGATTCTGTGATAGTAAATGGCCATACGATGGAGCAAAGTCGATCGATAATAATAATTAACTGAGGTAGACCAATACGCGAGAGTATCGATGATGCCGTCTCCGCCATCTCAGGATGTTATAATAATTTATTTATTGTAATAATAATAATAATTTATAACTGATCGTTAATAGTTATAACCGATCGTGGTCGCCTTTTCACCCCGAGATGAGTCTCAAAGACTTTGGGATATAGTTACGATTACGCCACTGCCCTGCAAAAGCCTTTCTCAAACAGCGCCCCACTGGCAAGCCAGTGGGGCTCCCTCGCCAGTTTTGGAAAGATTCCTCATTCTACTAGACCGCACAGCTCGGTGACTTACGCGACCGTCTACCTAGAATGAGCACTTTCAGCCCGTGGCGTTTCTTGACCATTGTCACCGGGATCTGGTAGCCATCATCTACCCCAATCTTCAGGAAAAGTTCGTTTCCAGACCTACACGGTAATCCGCCAGAATAAACAATGTTTTTGCCGAGTGTACTGTCCAGAATTCGCCGAAGGGAATGTCATTTAATTATATTTTCTACACTGAGAAAAAACATAATACACGGAAATACGCATGTTTCAAAAGGGATTACGTATATAACATGGGCTGTGATCCTTACGTATGTATGTATCAACATGACGCCTAACTGTATAGTTATCATGTTATGGACATGGTAAATACACCGCGCATTCATTACGGCGCACAACGAGATCTTGTTTTTACCATGACAGCACGTTATTACTTTATTTTATTTTATTTTATTTTTCTTAAAAACATACAGCATAAAAAATACGTATAAGCATAATATATATACCAGTAACAAAGCCAATGATGTTTTAAATTATTTGCTATATAAGGATTACAAAATATGCTAAACAATACAAAATAAATAAAACCAAAAAGAATTTAAAAGTAACAGTTAAAATCGCTAGGTGCGTGTGTGTGGATGTTAGTGTGTGTTTGTGTGATGGAGAGCGTGTATGTGTGAGTGTGTGTAAGTGTGTGTTTGTATGTGTGTGTGTGTGTATGTATGTGTGTGTGGGTGTGTGTATCTGTAGTGCGAATGTGCTTATGAGTGCTTGTGCATGCTAATTCAATCCGATCTGATAATCAGCTTTTCACGTACCTCCTTAACAAAGGATCGACTATTCTGATGGTTAAATATGTCAATATCGTTAAAGCATACATTGTATGCATGCATAACGCGCGGCAATAACGAATTGCAATTACATACGTAAGGTTATAGTCAGTTGAAAGAATCATGTTTAAGCGACATTATATCGTTATTTTCGTATGGCCCGTACGGAGAATGGTTAAAATATAATCGAGTAATGGAGTTTAAACAAAATTACGATTGGAACATCATTATTCTGTATAAAACAATAATAACAAAACAGTAATTTAGAAAGAAATCCAATATGTTTCTCAGTGTAGGCGGCTCCCGTATGGGAGCTCAGACATGAGTTTGGCCGGCCATACACAAGCTGGTCTTGCGGACCAAGCTGCATGGAACTATTAGGCCCAATAAGTCTGTTGGTCTATTAGTAGACTCCGGTACTCCCTTGCTCGAAAGGTCGACAAAAGGAAACAGGTGACAAAATGACACACTTCGACAACCTCTGCACCGTATGATGGTTTAAACTTCAACGGGAATTGAAGACTAGATGATTTAAATTAGGTATTTAAACAAAAATAATAATTTATTTATTTTATTTATTTATTTAAGCCCATAAAAATACATTTAATTACAAAAACATTCTCTTAGCCTAATATTTCATAATTATTTAATCAGTTTTCCAATTTACTTCCTAACTCGAAAAGAGATTCAGATATGATAGTTTGTGGTTTACCACCTCACTAGGAATAACCTGTATCGAGGTGGTACCAACAGAAATTGCATATTGCCTGCCGAAAGAGCATGATATATCCGCTCTTAGGTTTTTATTTTATTATTTATTTATTTTTAACTTTATATTGCAATTGTATTTACATTTCATAATACATTTAATAATCATAATAATATTTTTTTTTAAATGGATAAGGTATCTACAGTATTGATATAGTTATGAAATCAAAGACTATTGCAGTTACTAGACTAGATTATAAATTATAAACTATAAATATATAAAAAAACAAAATCGGAATGTACAGAGTGTTTTTTTTAAGCACCCGATATTAGGGTTGCCGATGTCCTGGGTAGACTACCCTAGACAAAGGCGATTGAAACATTGACGAAATCATGGGTTCTTCAACCTTCACGCGGTAAAATCCGATTTGGCTTTATTTATAAAATCATATAGGTACGTATATAATCTCATTAAATCGTCAAAACAATGTATATTTGTGGAAATACCTATATTGGAGTACAAAATACATTAGGAGTAATATGTCGCTTAATAACATGAACCATTTTACCTCAGCTTCAGTACTTTTGTCTGTCAGTTTTTTAACCAGTGGGTCGCGACCCCCTGGGGGGTCGTAAAGAGACTCCCGGGGGTCGCAGAAGAGAAACATGTGTTTTTTGCTATTTATTTAACTAAACTTTATGTTGATATAAGATGCAAACAGGTAAGTACAGCTTCGAAAGTGAAAAACAATTAAAATTAATGTGGTTTTCGCTATTGTTTTCACAAAAAAAATGGATGCTTACAGCTCCAGCTGTCGAAGAGACTAAGGGGGGGAGCTTAGTTGCAGTCTAAGGGGGGTCGCGTAAGAGTTTTTTTTACCAAAAAGAGGGTCCTAATCTAAAGAAAGGTTGAAAAACACTGGTCTAAGTTAATCTATTTTAAATTGTGATAATGGGCCCGATTGCGTTTCTTTGTGAACTAAAACTGGAATTAGTTCAAGCGAACGAGATAGAGCAATACGTTAGAGCGAAATATGAAACAAAAGGTCGTCGATAAAAACTACATGTCGAACTTATACTCGTCCGAATAAATTTGAACACATTTCGTGCGGTGTTAGATTCAGATGCTTTATCTTTTGAGGGTAGTTTGAATGCTAAAGGTGACAACCGTTCATTTCGCATTCCTCTCTAGCGTACTTACCTGTTTTGTTCACACGGACTAATTTCCGATTTTAGTTCACGAAGAAACGCAATCGAGCCCATTATCGGTTGGGATAGCGCTGGTCAAATGGCTTTAAATCCAGTTATAAAAGCACAGAAATCAGTGCAAGGTGATTTACTCCAAACTATTTAGATAACCTTCTGAAAATCTATCGTGATTATAAGGTTCTATATGTATGTCAGCTGTACTTAAAACAGATAATGACTATGTCCTCTGGGATAAAAAATATTCATCACCTCTCACAAAATAAAAAAACAAACTAACAAGAGTTTCCAAATAATTTAATTCTTATAAAAAAATATAGTTTTTATCATGAGATAAATTTTGGTTTTGTATAGATTTTTATTAACAATATTTTGTCTTTGCTTTTCTCAAATTTAGAGTAGTTAACAATAACAATTTTAAAAATGCTTTACGAATTCAGCTAGATTTCCCATATTAAAAATCAATATATATTCGAGATTAAAACTTTACAAACTCCCAAAATGAAATGACGAAACATAAATAGTAAATGATATGAAAAAAATATGTTAGAAATAGTCACCAAAATATTGAAAAGGCAAATTATAGATGTTAAAATGTCAAAATGGAAACATAGCAAATAAAAAGTGTCAACTTTTAAAAACTTAAAACAAAAAATTAAGATATTTGTCAACTAATCCGTACTAACCGTCAACGTACTAACCGAACCGAAAGTACTATAAAAAACGTACTATAACCGAACCGAACGTACTAACCGTCAACAAATGAATACTAATGACGATCTCTCTGACTGGCCAATAGAAATGGGGTTACAAAAACAATACCTCTAAGCCTCTATACTCTAAAATTCAACTCCACTAAATGCATCAGTAACCACACAAATCTAGATAAGGATCCTGCGAATCTGAAAGTTTCTGATCTAAATACCCCAATATAGATGTTTCTAATCTCAATTCCCCCCTTTCACCACATGGGCTTCACCAGGTGGGCTTTGTGGGCTTACAGATAGGGAAATATGGTTTTCTTAAAAGATTACCCAAATTGCTCGTTAAGCGGGCACCCCCAAGCCATACCAAAATATTACTCCCATCTTCAGTGAAAAATGTTGGATTCAAATGTTGGGTATTACCCCGCGTTTATAGTTCCTAGGAAATGGAAACAATATTGCAGCTTAAGCTAAGTCCATCCGTCCCAAAAATACCTCTTTAATCTCACACGGTCGGCTGCCCGAGGGCGCCGGGCACACTTTATGAATTTATTATGGGGTATCCGGCCAATAGCTCCTTTTCGTGGATTAGCTTTATGCCCCAATGCTAATGTTTGCACAAAAAATTAAAAGGTTTTGCTTGAATATTCTGTGCTGGGTCATCACAGAATATTCAAAGCGTAACCACTTGACATGATGGCTGTGTGCACAGTATACCCATCGATTTATGAATCGTATATCTATGAGTATACCAGACTACTGCTCGTGTTAGAATGTAAGTTTTAACCGCACTATTCATAATAGACACAGTTTTAACAACAAAAAAAAAACTCCATTTTTAATAAGTGCAGCAGCCATGTCATGGGGAAACTCAGAACGGGATATCATAATTAAATGCGTATACAATAATTCGTGTCTGTGCTTTTGACCGTTGAGGAGTTCCCTCGTTGGAAGCCAACTCCGGGTGACGCAGTCCTGTCTTCGTCAAAATTATAACGGGCTGTCGTAATTGAATGCGTATACAGAATTTCGTGTCCATGCTGTGACCGTTGAGGAGTCCCCTCGTCGGGAGCCAACCCTGGGTGTAGAATCAGATCATGGCTACCATAAAAAATGCATTGACATCGGAACTGAACCAGCATGTACATTTTTACCTTCATGTGATAATATTTAAGGAGGTCCTTCAATTCCTCGTGGACCCCATCATCAGAACAGGATTTTGATAAAATGGGACCAATCTGCAAGTATACTTTTCAAACAAAACAAGAATTTTTCAAATCGGTTCATAAATGACGGAGTTCTGAGGTAACAAATATGTATAACAAAAAAAAACAACCGAATTGATAACCTACTCCTTTATTTGAAGTCGGTTAAAAATGGTGTTGTGCATAATATAATCAGAAATATATAATCATAATATAATAATAATCAGAAAAGGCCAATCAGCTCATTTTTTCAAATGTCTAGTTTTAGCGACACAGTCATGCCATGATCTATCTAGCCTGTTGCACTGTGTATCAATACAACAGCTGAATTACTGCATTTTGACGCTGAGCGTGTGTGGTGTAAACCTTGAATAAGTTAAGCTGCAACAGTGAAGTGCGCCGCGACGGAAATAATTGTGTCAATGGTAATAGGTTAAAGGTGCATATCATTGTTCGGCTTCTCAGCTAATAGTGCGGGTGTTTTTCGCCCGACGGCCGTCACTGTGTAGCTGTTATGATGTAAAACATAGTATCTGCTTCTGACCAAAATTTACAGGAAAACAAAAAATGCAACATTTAAGCCTCTGCAAACCTAAGCCAATCGACTTCCTTTGGGAAGTATTTAAAGACTATTCATGAGATGATGAGACTATACACTCTTTTTAGACACATTTTAAAACCTACATTTAATTTAACAAGATTAAACAAACTATGTAAGCAAGACAAACTTTGCCATTTAAATTAGTATTTTTTTAACACAAAACAAATTTTCCGTACTCGGCCCGCTTTTATTGCCTAATTTAATTCAAAATATTTCAGGACACAGCTATTATTGGTACCACTATTTAATGAAATTAAAATAAAATAATCAAAACCAAATAAATCAAAATAATCATCATCAAATAATCATGTGGTTTAGCGTTTCATAAAAATCGTAAGTGTTAGATGCTCTTACAATATTATCGATTCAGAAAAGGCTCACAAACTAAAAAAGGTAAAAATTACGATTTCGGAAAAAAGCGAGTTACTTTGTTTTTCCTTAGAATTGCCAGCTGCATACCGTGTGTATGCACGTAGACCGTTTACCGTACTGTATTCAGTATTGTCTCAGGTATAGCAAGATTCGTGATACTGGTATCCACAGCTATAATCTCCTTTGTGGGCTTTTAATTAATAGGATTAGCGTTTTTAACGTACATTTAGTGTACTATTTTTGATAGAAGTTACATCCTTAGGCATTTCCGTTACTTAGCGCGTTGAGCCATAGCGAAGTCCTGTCATTATTTCCGAGGTGCACGGCATAAACACATAAAAGCACTGCCTGCCTAGGTATAAAAACTTATACCTAGCTACATATTTTTTTATTAACCTACAAACAATTCGCGCACTTGCCTATGCCACGAGACAAACCACATACGCTCTTTCCCAACTATATTCGTCCGCCGCGCTGCGAGCCGTTTAAAACAAAGTAATATATTTTTTTAAATGCCTGGTACTCACACGTGCATCCAGCCCACCTACTCTCGCCTGCCCTGAGAAAAAAAACAAAAACGTGAGCGTGAAACGTGAGCAATAAATGAACTCCTTAAATAAAGATATTCCTGTCTAAAAAAATGGCCAATCAAGGACACGTTTCTAACGAGACGTATCACCATGCTCGATAATGTATAGGGCATAAGAGTTTAAACTATTCCTTGCATGTGCAACGTCGCTGCCCGACTTTATAAGTCTACTCAAGATGCCCAGAGCTTTCTCAACAATCGCCGGATTGGACTAAAACCTTTTCAAAGTATAGGTAAATTACATCAATTACAGGTTGACGGCAATCGATGTCACATGCCTATTGACGCAGATTTGAAACCAGATTTGCAATGGTCGATCTTCCACTTGTGAAGCCGTGTTAATTATTATATGTCCAAAGCACATCTGCGATGATTTTCTAAGCAATTTTGCAGCATATGCAGGTTGAGCTGATCATTCTATAGTTGTCAGAGTCTAGCTTGACGCCCTTTTTACAAATTGGGGTAACAGTAGCTCTAGATCATTCCCGAGGTATCTTAACCACGTTTAAATGAGAGTGTCATGATTCGTGCGAGAGGATGACTGATGACCGAAGCACATTTTTTTTTATCTAAAGAAAACTTTCATTTTTAGTTAATCCTTTTTTGAAATATTGCAAAATAAGGTTTTCCTGTTCTAATAAATAAATAAAAATCTCGCTAGGTACCAATTGAATTGAAACGGACTGTAGCACATAACATGTGGGAACGGTCGTCGCGCGGCGGCCGTTTCTCATGGATTTTAAGCAGTCAGTCATGGTCGTCTGCGTAATACTCTTTGTTTACACACTTAATTAATTATCCCTATTTAATATGAAACGTACGATTGAGAAACATTCAATTAGCTAGCGAGCGATTGCGGCTGATGCATTTTCCGCTCGATTCTGAATTAGAAAAGAAACCAATTATATACTAAAAAAAGAACACAATGTCGCACGCTTAGTCATAAAATGGCCTAACTAAAATTTACTTTTGTAGAACAGCATTTCACATTTAATTAATTATGGTTATTTTTCTTTTTTTATATGCATGGTAATTATTTATTAATTGTCCTAAAACCTGAAAATGTTTAGTGAATATTGAGAACGAATATAGAGAATATTGCAAAATATGAGAAATATCTTCGAAATTTATTTTATTTCGTTTAGTTTTCACGCCCTTTAAAAAATTTTTTTAGTTATATAGTTGAATGAATAAAATTATATAGTGTTTCTTTGTTTTTTTTGTACGTAAAGCACTTATGAAAACTAAATATGCCGTGTTAGTTCTAAGAAGCAATCCATTATTGCAGCTTTTTATATTTAATGCTATTTATCATACAATAATTTATTTATAGAATCAGCCAAGCTTTCTTCTCTGCAGCGGGCAGAAATGGCACAATTATGACAACAGCTACTTTCGTGTAAGCTATGTAAAGTGAATGACTTTATAGAAGCGATTTTAAAAGATAGCCATTCAAAAACAGAGTATCTCTGTCTTCACATTAGATTTAGCAATGTTCTTCTTAAAAAAAAATTACTTTTAAGTCGTTTTATTATGAAAACTCGATAAACACATTTTTTGAGTTAGGCCGGTTCATTATTAAATATATATTTACAGTAAGTTAACTAATATATTCAGTAAGTTGGTTATACTACTCTTTATTGCGAAATTTCAAATAGGTCGAGTTTGACCGAAATTTCACAACCATACTACAAAGTATTTATATTATGTGTAAGTATAACATGTGTATAGCATGTCTATGTCTTGTTATTGCATTCGACCGACTTAATTCTAATGCAATTCCGTTAATTTTCTCCTAATAGAAAATGGCGAGCCAGTCGGAAATTGAACCCGAAAACTTACAATTTAAGACCAGGCGGTATGCTACAGGGCCGGTAGATCTTATCTTTGACGTTGCCGTTCAATAAAGAAAATTTATTATATATTTTTTTGCTAAATTAACCCCTTATGTACGCAGTTTTTTTTTTCATTTAATGAGATTCGGTTAATACCATTGCTGTAAAACTCTCGTAAGCAGGAATCAAAGAATGCTTTAAAGGCATTTGTCACTGCCTCTTCATTACATTACATTACATTACATTACATTACTGAATTGTGAATTACGTTAACTTTTGCGTACTAGACCACAATATAAATAGGATAGAAAACGAATTTACCGCGTGAAATTTGTAGCACCCGACATTTCGGTGACGTTGCAGTCGCCGTTGTCCAGGGTAGACTAGTCACCGAAACATCGGGTGCTACAAATTTCACGCGGTAAATTCGTTTTCTATCCTATTTATAATGTCAAACAACCGCGATAGTCTTCGATTACATAGACCACATTAACCTGAAGCGGAAAACACCGCCACAGAACGTCATATTCGAAAATAACTCCAATTTATAAATTTTTAATCTCTGCACACAGACAAATATCCAAGTAATTAACAAGCAATAGAAAGACATATGAAAAATCTTGAAAATCCAATAATATGGCTTTGAATTATTTTAATTTGGAATTTCAACTGAAACCGGTTATCCAAATAGTGATATTTATCGATTATCGTAATATCAAAGTGGTCAGTGTGTTAAAAAGGCTATTAAATAGGTACAAACTTAATATAGCCTAATAGGTCAATCACGACAACAACGTAGACATTAATACAGATCCATTGAACGCTTATCTATAGGTATAATTTACTCGTTTTGATAGCATGCAGGTTTTTACTGCCCATTACTCCTAAAAGACGTTTGCTACAATTCACTGTTTAATTAGGGGGATTTTTTTCATAAATAAATATGATCCATGCTAGATGTTATCTGGACCTGACCACATCGCAATTTTAGATAATTTGGGTTTTCAATATGTACATGAAATATTATTTTGTGGTTGGCATACATCAAGGGAATCAGCAAACGAATCTTCAATGGCTTTCGTAGACTTCGATAGTTGCAAAGATTCCTGACAGCAATTGTTAAGCAGACCATTGTCTAAACTCTTAAACTATCAATATGAGACCACGCGGATGTAGCCTATCTTCATTGTTATGATACTCATTAACAAAATGGTACGGTTGCAGAAGGTCTGTATCCGATATATTTTTAACTTAAGCAAATATGACCATGTGTCGGAATATTAAAATCGTCTTCAATTGCTCCGGACGCGGAATAGCAGAAATATGCACAATTTGGCAATGCCATATAACGTGCTCAATAATCTTACAGCGCCTATTTATCTTCAGGAGAAGTCCAGCCTTCTAGGAAGTCATGACCTCCCACACCGATCGTTAGAATATTTTTATATCCCACTTCGTAACATAATTTTTTTCTGTTCATGGAGCTCGTCCATAGAACCAGCTACCTCCCTTCAAATATTAGAAGTGCTAGGAAGCTTTCCAACTATTGGTCAGTCACAACGTATTACTTATCCTAATAACTACACTTTCTCCTCAAGATACTTTAAATACTTAGCTCCAAGGCTCTATAATAATATAGAAATTACGATCCAAAATTTAGTTAACATGGTAGCATTTAAAGAGCAATAAAAAAGTGCTTGATTGTTAAAGGACCACTCTATGACAAAACGGAATTTAACAGAATTTTGATTAGGTAAAATTATTAAATAAAAAGCATTTACTTAGTTTTTTTTTAATTTTTTATTATTAATAAATATAATAGACGTATATGTGAGGTTTACGACTAGAGGTATTTCAATTTAATTTATTTGTGTACATTTTGTGTATATTAGTATTTTAAATTAGTATGTATATTTATTTTAAATATATATTTATTGTATTTATGTATTACTATATATTGGTGTTGGGTTTAATAATAATTTCTTATACTATAACTTTTTTTTTTGTATGTTGGTATAACTCTTTGTGCTTGTGTATTTGTATTATGCAAGAATTAATGTTTTAAACTTTATACCAATTATAATTATATAACCGAACGTCATACATGTCAGCTCGCAATATTCCAAGTCAAATATCAGCATCCCTAGATACGGGCGTTCTTGCTCAGTTAGGTATGCGATGAGCCAACGGCTATGGGTTCAACTTGTTTTTCCTGCACGTTTTATTGAACTGAATCCCGAATATCATAGCTATTCGTCTGTAAATCATGTTGTTTAAAATAAATAAAATAAAATAAAATAAATTATATATCACCATATTTTTCCTTTCCATTCTGAAATGACATTATCTTCTGAAAATAAAGTAATAATGTGAATTTTTATGTTTCAAATTCTTTTTGCTTTTACTTTTTTTGTCGTAAAATAGATTCTCTTTCGATGGCACCCGACAATTATCTGAATTGTATCCATTGTCCACGTATGTGGATCTACCGCAGTGCAGTGCCACCTTGAAACAGTGCCTCTAACGCAAAGCTATGCCAACCGCCTCAGAATATGCCAAAGAGCCATTGAGAGAGCAGTAGGGCGGTGTCGACTACATCGGGCGAACCCGTCACCCCAGGCTGGTATAACGATATAGATCGTTCTTTCAGCCGTGGGATGAGCGTAGAAGACTTGGGAACAAAACAATCTACTGTCTAGTTCACCAGCAACCCGTTAGAGACCAACGCCTTACCGCGAGGCACCGGGAAAGGTACCCAGCGGGCAGCCTCACCCCCTAACTACCAGTTTTGATAGAATATCTCCATCTGGAATTAACCTTCAGGATACCTCCGTCCTCTCGACTGGTTATGGGTCCGAAGTCGAACCTCTACCTTTTGTATTAGAGCGATAATTCAGTTTGAATTTATCGCGGACCTGAACGTTCTTTGCCCGTAGTGCCACGCAAACCGAGTGGCCCAATGTCATTTCAAGAGTGGCATGACAACAGGTCAACATCCACCCCCGCTGCTTAGGAAACAGTAAATTTCCATAGTCTCCAGACCCCTTCAGAAATTAGTCAGAATGCACAGCCGATTGACTTCGCCGACCGGTGCGCAAACCGTCCAGTGGCGCCGGGATGCAATCCCTCCGGGAGAAACCGGTCCACTAGCTCTGTGGCCTGAGACACGGGAGTCTTGCCCGGGGTAGCCTTCAACTCGAGGAGGCTTCTGAATAGGATCTGAATCGTGAGTGGAGCCGATCCGAGAACAAAATGGATTTTGTGGCCCAAGCTGCACGAAACCGTTCACCACCCAAAGAGAGAGAGCAATGATGGACATCATTCACAGCGACAGAGTCCGCAATGAAGAGATTCGAATGCGCACGGGGGGTGATAGACGTCATGAAACGTATCGCCAATTTGGTGGGGCTGGGCAGGTCACGTCGGAAGGCAGGATGACGCAAGGTGGCCGAAGAGGCTTGTCTAGTGGAGACCAAGAACTACAAAACGAGGTGTAGGGAGGTAACAACTACGATGGTTGGACAACATCATAAAAGACGCAGGGACCAACTGGCTGAGGGCAGTAGCTGACACACAGACATGGAAGACGCAGAAAGAGGCTTACGTCCAGGAGTGGACCAAACCAGGCTGAGGAAAAAGAAGAAGAAGAAGAGTCCACGTAGGTATCACATCGTCCAATGTCTAGGGATTTCATAAATAATAATGTGAACTAGTGGACCAGATGTCACCTTTATAAAAATTAATTAGCTATTCGTTATATAAGCGTTAATTAAGAACGAGGACGTAGGACCTGTTAATATATTCATTTAATGATAACTTTTTTATATCGATCAGATCCACTCGTGCCGCAATGTATCCTTGAGATAGATAGCGCTGCGTTAGGTATACGATTTGAAAATTTTAATATATACATATTTAACTAAATGAATATTCTGTTTCTTGCAGCTGCTTCAAGAGTGTACAGTGGGAATGCCCCGTAGTTTCAGTAAGTTAATAGGCATATTTCGATATTCATAAACTTTTAAACTGTAATGCTTTCTGTTATTTTTAACCGACTTTAAAAAAAGGAGGTTATCAATTCGGTTATATCTTTTTTGTTTTAATGTTTGTTACCTCAGAACTCCATTATGAACCGATTTGGAATATATATTTTTTATTTGAAAGGATATACTTGCAGATTGCTCCCATTTTTAACAAAATCCTGTTCTGATGATCGGATCCATGAGGATTTGAAGGAACTCCTCAAATATTATCATATGAAGTTGAAAATGTACATGTTGGTTCAATTCCGATGACAATGCATTTTTTTACGGTAAGCATGACCTGATTCTACACCCTGGGTTGGCTCCCGATGAGGAGACTCCTCAACACTCAACAGCGCAGACACGAAATGTTGTATACTCTTTCAGTTATGGTAGCCCATTCTAAGTTTCACTAAGACAGGACTGCGTCACCCAGGGTTGGCTTCCAACAATGTAGCTCCTCAACGGTCAACAGCACAGACACGAAGATTTGTATACGCATTTAATTATGATAGTCCGTTCTAAGTATCACCATGACATGGATGCTGCACGAACCGACTCCAAAAAATTGGAGTCGGTTTTTTTTTGTTAAAATGTTGTCTATTATTTAGATGCATATGATATATGTATAGATACGTGCACTTGTTTGTTTGACTACTCAAAATGTTTTTTTAGCATTATCACATATTTTCTAAATTATCACATTAATATTATGTTAAAGCAAATATTTACTAGAATAAGACCTGGCTCACAATAATTATATTGAACGTTAAATTAGAGAAAATCAACCTTTTCATACTTATTTATTTAATAAAATTACTAATGTGGACACCAGAAAGTAATGCAGTTTAAAGGCTTAGAAATATTGAAATATAGAAATGTCAAAATGTGATGGCACCCATTGTGGATAGCTGGGACGATGATCTAGTTACGAAATGATTATATTTTTTCTAATGTTTAATTATTAAGTTTTTGGGCAGCAGCTTAAGCTGTTGAGTCAAAATCTAAGTTTTGTTGAGAAGAGTGGTTCTTCTGTTTCTCACAAGTGCATGAGGGTGAATCGCGGAGGTTATTTTTTTATCTTTCTTTATACTTTTTAAGGAGTAATGAAAGAAATTTGCAACATTTGGAATTATGTATGAATGCTAAAAAATATTGGCAGAGCGGACCTCACCGCTATAATTCGACGATGATTTTCTAAGGCATTTACGAGAAAACGTTAAAGCAATATTTATTATGATTTTAATAAATAATTAAAAGAAAAAAAAACACCGTATTTATGATGTGGTGATGCTACAGGCGGCAGAACATTAGGACGCCACAGGTGGCAGAACATCGAACTGTTTGTAAACAGATATAATAGACTAGAATATATGCCAGTTCATAAAGAGCTGTTTGCTATGCATAATAACTGGATTTTGATTATTGCCGGTTTATTGGCCGATCCCAAAAATAACCCTTTTAAAAGTGCGAAAAAATGGCGCTCACAGTTGTGTAGTAGTAGTAGTAAACGGAGTGGGGGGCTTGTTACCAGCCCTTGATGTCATCTGGATCTATAAGATCTTTTGTCAACCCACTTTGTGGTTGGGTCAATGGTCTGCTATATAGTAGCCAGGTACTGCTTACTAGTCCAAGCAGATCACTGACCTTTAAGTTGGGCAGATCCGTCCCAGTAAACTGTGTCTTTTCGCGGCGAGGCCTGTCTTCGGGTTCTTCGCCAAATATTTGGTATCCTTGAAGGGGGAATCAGTACGAGTAACTAAGCACTTTTTGATAAAACGTTGTAGGAAAATATTTTTTTTTGTCTTTGAAAATTTGAAAAATTCAATTTTCTGAAAAATAGTATAAAACGCGCTAAGCACGGTGTGTCATCTAGCGGTAGGAAAAATATAGTTATTATTGATTATAGCGATATTTTACCTACCGATAGATAGCGCAGCGCTTGTCAAACTTTTATTCGCTTGTCAATAGCGAATAACGCTCAAACGCTTGTCAAACTTTTATTTAACAGTCAAGTTATTAAAATTTTGAAATGAAATGACTTAAGCTTTCTATTTTATGTAAGTAAAATTTCTTTGAATCCCGTTAATCCTCCATAAAAATCCCCGAGGGAAAGAAAAAAAGACGGAATCTCCCCACTTCCGGTCGATCCTCCGCTGGTTTTTAAAATGCAGTGGCCGTGATACCGTTTGGGTTTAAATCGCTGAGTTCCAGGGTTCCGGGAAATTTTAGAGATACGAATAGTTTAGGAACTGCGCTGGTCTAATATAAGATAAACCGCAGTATTTGTAGCTAAATTTAATATTTTTATTGGGTCAATATCCACTCATATGACACTCGAAAGCCACTCATATGACCCTCGAAATAAAAAAAACAAGCCCACTAACGAGTGAATACGAGATTTGCACAGGGGCATTACGTGTTTCTGGTACCGTTCAATTCGTCGAGTTCAATTAGCAGATTGACTCTAAAGAAATATATTTTCAAGTGGCTCGTGACGAAAAGTAGAAGCCAGTGCGAATGAAAGACTCACACCCTGACTTAGGCCATATTTGACATATCTGTCACCTGATACTTGACAAGAAATATGTTTCGGTTGATTATGTTTAAAATAAATTGATAATATTATATCAATTAATAGGATTTACAATTTTATATGTGCATAGTAAGAAACCATTTTAGGCTACTTAATTTATTGGTCAATTTAGTTATTTATTTATCTATAGATTCATTTATTTTATTTATCAATAAACTTAAATATTTTCATTTTCTTTATTTAATATTAGTTCTTTATTTATGTACACATTTATATATTATATTAACCTTAAAAATTTTAAGAATGAATGAGCGATCGGAATGAATGAATGAAAAAAAAAATAAAAGTGAAGTCACTATGTCTTAAATACTATCACCCCAGAACAGATATACAATCTGGTGGGGTGATAAAATCCACACAAACGTAATCTTATCTGCTTCGCAAAAAAAAATGTAAAAACATTATTATTTATACTTTTGTTGTTTTTTTTTGCCAAAATAAATTTTATTGTATTGGCTAATTTTATAAAAAAAAAAAAAATGCCATAAAAAATGCTAACATGTTTATCTAATCTCAGTGCTCCAGAAGCGCCTCTTACCACAAATTGTATTCTATCTACCTCGTGTTGCCTCGATATCCATGAGCCTGCGATACGATTGCGGTACTTACAATTTGATAGTTTAATATATGTAAGCTACGGTGAAAAACTACAATGCGTCGAATGTCAATTAGTGACTGTCAACGCGCATCAAGCACATTTCCAAATTCGTTCACAAAAATAGGTCCGCCTGTGTACGTCGACACACGCCTATGTGATATGTATGGTGAAGGGTAAGCACTAAGTAAACACGAAAAATATCACTTTATGAGATCAGAGTTACTGAAATATTCCGAATTATATAACTTAAACTTATATACGGACAGGCAGATACAGGTCTAAAGTATACGGTTTTATTTGTTATAAATCTTATACTTTATTTTTTAATGGTATTACTCTGTAATACTGTGTGATTTCATAATAAAGAATTGCATTGAATTGAATTGAATATTCTTACATAAGTCTCATTTTGTTAAATACTAAATACCATCGAAATTATGGGATGAAAATCGGTGAAAATGTTCCAATGCTGCGATCATATTCTTAACGACGAACTTAACCTTTTTAATCTCAAAGGCGTTAAGTCGAACAAAGTTTTAAATAAAGTGAAAATTCAGCAAAATTTCATTATTTTGATTTAATCCGATTTTATTTTTTGCATTTGATATTTACTGAAAAACAAATGCAATCTGAAAGATGTTGTCTCTTTCAGGGGATTCATCAAGTAAATGTCTCAGAAATTGATACAGGAATATGATATTTTAAAAATCGTGATCTGAATATTATAAAGCCATTTAAGCTAGTTTTATATTTCTCCGCGTATTACTCATAAGATGGTTAAAACATGTTTAGAGTTTGAAACATGTATTTTGGTAATGCGAAATGTGGTTTTGGCACTACCGTGTGAGCCTCTCCGCCCCCCCCCCCCTTAAGACAGGCCTAATTATATATAATTTTCTAATGCGTATTTTCTGTGTAAATAAAGTTTTAGGAAACACGACATAAGCTCCATTGAGCCGCAGAGGCTGACCCATTAAACTTTAAAAAATATAGAATTACTTTAAAAAACTAATTGTTAACACCTTTCATCGAGTACCCACCCGGCTCACATCGTTTAACTAAATAACCACACAAAGGTCCAAAACTTCGATATTTCATGAGTGGCCGGTGTATTGTCGACAAGCGTAACAATTTTCGCTTCATAGCGCTGATTATTTTCAAATAATTTCGTAATAAATTAAAAGAATTATATATATATATATATATATATATATATATATATATATATATATATATATATATATATATATATATATATATATATATATATATATATATATATATATATATATATATATATATATATATATATATATATATATATATATATATATATATATATATATATATATATATATATATATATATATATATATATATATATACATATATATATATATATATATATATATATATATATATATATATATATATATATATATATATATATATATATATATATATATATATACATATATATATATATATATATATATATATATATATATATATATATATATATATATATATATATATATATATATATATATATATATATATATATATATATATATATATATATATATATATAATTATATATATATATATATATATATATATATATATATATATATATATATATATATATATATATATATATATATATATATATATATATATATATATATATATATATATATATATATATATATATATATATATATATATATATATATATATATATATATATATATATATATATATATATATATATATATATATATATATATATATATATATATATATATATATATTTATATTTGATAAGTTTTGTAAAGAAATCCGTTTATAGGATGATATTTTTATTTAAAATAAAATTAGTAAAAGCTACTTAAAAAGCAGCGAAGGAAATCCCAGCTTGGATCGGGAAATGCTAATATTTGAATGAGATATACTTACGGATGTGCACGACTTTCGACGGTGCAATGTAAGTTTAAAGGTCCTTTTGCAGTCGACTAACGATCACTATTCATCCATATATCTCAAAAATCAAGCTAATCCTTTTGCAATACAAAATGCCTCCAATTGAAACTATTGTATTTATAGTTATTTTTATTACGGTCTTCTTTAGAAATATTTGTGATTTGTGTATTTATCCATATAGATATTTGTATATTTCCGGGCTGCTTTTAATCAGACCTTTCATTTGACACTAAACACGATATATTTATTTTAATTTATTGACATTTGGACATTTAGACAACTACTTACCTGATGTTTGGACAGTTAAGGTACCCTATTACACCCGGGATGACATAATGATTCTAACAAAACCACACACTTCTAAATCGGTTCAAGCGTTTAGAAGTTATGGTGGAATAAAGAAACGGAAAACATACATAGATGAACCCTGAACACATTACACTACTTTTTTGTCGTGTAAAAAGAAATCATATGAGCAACTCTTATTGAGAATTTAATTGCATAAAATTACAGTAGCGCTTCCTAATTTTTCCCATAAACTTCTTATCATACGCACGACAAGAGATTTCAGCCTGTCTTAGTGGGATACGCTAGAGGTAAAAGGTTATAAGCTAAAACGGGTTTTGAAAGTCCTGTTTGTTAGGTACTTATTTTTGAAAACAAGAACTACTTTCGTTTTCGAAGCTACTTTCGTTTTTTTAATTTTCAGAAACTTCGCTATACTATGCACATGCTATTTATAAGATGGACGACCTCTAGGAAATATTACAAAACCTTTAATATAGGTACATATTTATTATGAAAAATAAAAAAAATAAAAAAAATAATAATATCATATCTCTAAGATTCCTCTATTATTCTTATGTTAAAACGTAAGAGGTAAACCTCGTAGTAATACGTTGATAATATTTGATTATTCATTATCATTTTACGTATGACATTATTGAGCATTTTTCTTTTATTTTGTCTGACTTTTGGTTATTTCTAGTATTATTTTGACTGATTTGAAAACAAAGGAATTATTTTTTAACATTTATTTTTTGATAGATGTGTTTTGAATAATAAGGATTATGACATATCCATTTGTATCTGCAATTTTGGATGATAACTGGAACTATTGACTATCTATATATATATATAAATATATATATATATATATATATATATATATATATTCTTTTTAGAATTGATCAATAAGATGATTATAAAGTAAATAATTATAAAAGCCACTTACATCGTGACGAAGGATTCCCTTGATCGGATTCGGGAATGCTTTAATTAAGCATTCCCGAATCCGATCAAGGGAATCCTTCGTCACGATGTAAGTGGCTTTTATAATTATTTACTTTATAATCATCTTATTGATCAATTCTAAAAAGAATATATACACAAAACTATCAAATATTTCTATATATATATATATATATATATATATATATATATATATATATATATATATATATATATATATATATATATATATATATATATATATATATATATATATATATATATATATATATATATATATATATATATATATATATATATATATATATATATATATATATAAATGAATGTTTGTCTGAATGACCGCTATGGACTACTAAACCGCTCGACCGATTTTGATGAAATTTTGAGGGAAACTTTAGATTAGTTTGGAGATGGTGAAGTTTGGTGCCGATCGAACCAATGGATTTTTGGTGTCCTCAATAAAACCAAAATTCTTCTCTTTTTTAAAGCGGCGAATTTGAATTTCGAATGCGACCGCGAAGACAGGAGTGAGTTATTCTTTTTTTTTTAGACGAATGACTTTTAAAGCGGCGAATTTGAATTTCGAATGCGACCGATTTGGCGTAGCAACGCGCGCAGGCTACAGCTAGTTGATTATAAAAATTACTATTGACATTTTGCAATACTATAATTTTAACATGAGCAGGTGTGCAACAGAATGAACACCGTTTCGAAGATGCACCGCTGTGCTCGATGTGTGGACATATTCCCCGGTGTAACTCGTCATTTTAGGATTGCGGACTTTCGTCGTAACAAAATATGATAATATCTACAAAGTACATGAATGAAGTGTGTCTACAACGCGACGCGGTTGATTAGCACAATAATGCGCTATCGCAGGCGAACAGATTGCGGCAATTTGGGTCAAATGAAACGTTTCCTTAGCCGATATTTCGTGAGCAGTGGCGCTTAGCAACAGATAGCGCCCGAAACGGCTGTCGAGCTACGCCGCCGTCTTACGCGTAGATGATAAATGATAATCCAATTTGTATGCTCTGTGGCATAAATAATGAAATCACAATTAAGCTGCTAATTGCTCTACTAAAGTCTGAATAGAAGGAAGCCCTTCGACAAGACTCGATCACGACTTGTCATATACGGCCATCGATATATGATCCCCTAGATGGGCCTTTCGCACTCTAAAATGACCACTTCAAAACCACAACTGAAAGCCGGTTAGTTTTGTGACGGGCCACCACTTACTAGACTCCAAGTTGTTTGATGTGAGTAGGTGGTGTCAACTTGAGGGTTATCTCCGTATTAAAAGTCAATTGAAAGTGTATCAGAAGGTATTTATTGAGGTTTGTATTGCCAGTTCGATAACGCTTCCCGAATAGGATAGAGGTAATGATTGCGCTCAGAGTATCTCGTACTCGGCACGGCTCGAGTAGAGCAGTACAGACCGATACTTGCTCGTCTCGATATGGGGAAGGAAGGAAAAGGTACCCAAAATAGCCGGGCCCGTTGTTGTAACTCGTAAGAGAAGTGCCGGGTGATGCCGTCGCTGTCTTGGGGGACGTGATCATTCGAGAAATGATACCTTGGTCATATTTTCGCCGCCTTATAAATCCGAAAAATGATGCAATCCAAAATATTTCAAGTAAAAGTGTTGATCTATGTAGCTGATTTGACAAAGTAGTTAAAATCGTGCTGATTCATCGCTGCACGAGGTAGAACAATGGCTGTATTGGTGTCAGTGCATTTCACTGGAATTCAATGCATTTGTTGACTTGCATGTACGATGCTTAAGGATCGTTACAGTTTCGTCGCAGTCCGCTGTCAGACAGCCGACCGTTTCCGGTGTGAGAGCTGCCGCGAAGCATATTGGCGTGCTATTCTCTTGCATACTGTTCAATTTATTGCTCGCTCTGTCACATGATTTACGTGCAAAGGGTAGGTGGAGCCAACTTATTTGTATCTAACTAATATATATATATATATATATATATATATATATATATATATATATATATATATATATATATATATATATATATATATATATATATATATATATATATATATATATATATATATATATATATATATATATATATATATATATATATATATATATATATATATATATATATATATATATATATATATATATATATATATATATATATATATATATATATATATATATATATATATATATATATATATATATATATATATATGTATACGGTACGGTCTGGAGATCCTGTACATGACTGACCGTCATGTACAGGATCTCCAGACCGTACCGTATACATCAGGACTTCCTAACCGGTGGGGCGTGCCCCCTTAGGGGGCGTAGAGAGGCATAGATCTAGAGGCAGAGATCTAGGGGAGGCATGACGTAGTGCAAATTAAGACTAAGCAGCGAAATCGTCTTGCAGTCGTTAATGATTTGATGATAGGCTCTGTCAAAAACAGAACCTGATATCGACCAACTGGTTCAAAAAATGCAGGCGCAAACATCCCATTAATAAATAATAAATCGTGAGAAATAAATATCGGAAAAATAATTTGTGTTTTTTATTGAAGCAATGAAGAAAACTATAGGAGGGCATGTTTTTTTTATAATCCGGGAGGGGGGGGGGGGGCACCATGCAAAAAACGTTGTGAAACCCTGGTATACATCGTTGCATGGGAAGTGATGTAACTATTCAGTGTCGCAATGACTCAAGACCGCAAGTACTTGCAGGAATCCGCTCTGGTGATCTTGTGGGACGCGAAAAGTATAGTCACTGATCAAAATATCGGTGGCGAGGGCGGGGGGCGGGTCCGTGGATCTTTTTGTCACAGTGACGCAGAGCCAGAAAGGGCGTGCAATATAAGAGGAAGTATTTATGTAAGTAAAATATTGACCACTCAAGAAGTACATATATTATGCTCAGGCAAATTGTTGTTAAAGACGATTCGTGAATATAGGCGCTTGGCAACAGAGAGCACTCGGCTAAAGATAGAGAAGGGAATATTTTCAATGTTTAAACCTAAAAGAATATGTCCTTAAAAGGATTTCTTAAAATCGAACTATTTTCGGAGTTACAGCGACTATTGTGACGTGGCAAATAAACCGACCGTGCTAGAACGAATCGATCAAATGACCCCCGAACTATAATGTAATCTCCGACTTCATGATTATGAAGCTAGAACAGCTGATTTAGCTGTAAGAACTTGAGAATATGTTAATTTTGAAGTAGAACCAAATGTGAGAATTAAGTACCATTATCTGAGTTACGCTCCCGAAACTTTGTCTCGAACTTTGGCGACATGATACCTGGGAACGACCATTACTGAAGAATTTTACTTTTATGAGTTTTTTGAAAAATATAAGCATTCATTTAAAAATGTTTTTAAATGAATCCCTCGATAAGGAACCAATTTAAAATTTGGATTCAAAAAAGTTGCTCATTGCCTTGGACATTAAGGCTTTAAACTGACTGCGAAAACTTTCAGGCGCGTTTACTCCTACAATGTAAGCGGTGAGTGTGTTTTATTATGATTTCATTATATTCACTGGTTAATTCTCTAGGGCAGCACTTAGCCACATTTTTTATTCAGGCCATCAATTAATTACAATTAATTAAAACGTGAAAGCGCTCTGAGAGTTACGCTAAATATGCTTTGCCATTAACATTAGATAGAGCATTTAGTATGCGCCTAGTAGCCGGCGCGAGCGGACGTAGACTCTGCGCTTGATGCTTCGTCAACGCTGGATTTTTATTGGTCAAACACTACAAAATTAACCCCGCCTATTCTTTCGCGTGTACGCCCATTTCGGATATTTTTCTGAGGTCTCTAAGAAACTACTTTTTTCGAACTAGTTGACATGATATCTCAAGTTATACTTAAACGATTTATTTAAAATTTAGTGAAAATCATTTTTACTTATACCTCTGTATCCGGGACCACGGATTAAAAAAAAAACAAAGAATTAAAAAAAAAAGGAGAAATAAAAAAACAGTGGCAAAAAGATTTTTTTTTTCAAATCGTCGTCATTTTGCGGAAAACAAGATTATCTTTCTTTCCAAGGTTCGGGCCATAGCAAAGTCCTTTCTAATAAGATTTTTTTATTTTTCTTAGTTTCATATCATTACAAGGGTTGGAAACATAACAACCAGGAAGCACCTTTTTTTAGCCCCCACTTCAACTTTGAATTATAGTTTATTTATATTGGTGTTTTTTTTTCTTGAAACGTCAATGAATATTTTGTAAAAAATGGATTGCAAAAATGTTCTAATTTATTTTTATCCTTCTCGGAAAAACGCCTAAAATTTAGGTCTTTAGACCAGGATACAGGCCTCTAGACCAGAATTAAAGGGTCAAGCTTATGATTTTGTGTGACTCGTTCATAGAATGGCCTTTTGCCATATTTATGTATATGTAATCTAAGGACGTTGTCCTGGATTTTATACCAATATCACTGTTTGGCGGTCGAAAGCCTTACATCTAGAAATACACCTAGGCACTGTTCCGTTTTATAGCTTTCTCGATAAAATTTGTGACATCCCCTATGGCTTAGCTATGTACTTCCGTTCTCTACTGTGAAGACATATTGATTTGCGATAGGATCTCCTATATATCCGGTTATTCGGTTAATTAGACTATAATTATTAATATTCTTTTTTATAGATTTCAGACCATCTCCATTTTTATAGATTTCAGGTATTAGCTGGAAATGTCTTTGGGAGTAATTCTTTCACTTGAAAAGAACCTCGATATCTAAAATTTCTTATTTCTCCGCTCCACAGACAATTTCTAAATAGAGATGCTATTTTAAAAATAAATGAAAAAAAAATGTTTATTTTCAAAAAAGATATAATTAATGCAGCTTTAGATATTACTCCATTTCTCATCGCTTATCTCTAATAGGTATTTATTTCTAAACGAGTATACTCTGTCATTGGCCAGTACTACACTAGCGTGTGGTGTCCACGAATGCTTTCCGTAATAGCTACTCAGTATTTCATGCTAATAGCCATAAGTTAAATCCGAAATACTTCGATTTCTGAGCATTTTGAGAACGGGCGCCAATTTAGCACGCTGCGACCTATTATTCTAAACATTAAATAAATTGTTAAGTAGGTACTGTCGCTGAAAATGGAGGACTTCTTAGAACGCAGACTGCAGTCAGGCCTTTAAACTAAAATATGCGGTCTCCAGGCTGCCCGTTAAAAAGGAACCAGGCGTCAAATATTCGCCCGCCTCCTTGATTTTGCTTTTTAATAACATAACCAACAACGTGGCGCGCAGAGAGGCGCGGCGGCGTTCCCGCCAATTTCAAAGGTCCATTCATGCGAATGGCGTGGCAGCGCTGAGCCAAGAATTTCAATAAATAAAAAAGTCAATAAGCTGTTCGTTCGGTTGGACGGGTGCTGACTGCTTACTGGAGTTGCCACCTATTTGCACGCTAAGAGGAAAGCCGACGATGTGATACGTAGGAGATCGTGAATTCCGTGAACAACTACATTTTTCGTTGAATTTAAATATCTTATTTCGTTTCCTATTGATTTAGACGAAATGTACTATATAATCAATAGTAATACTTAAACATGTATGCATACGCGTTTCTTGCACCTCCAGCCTTCGCCTAGGTCTTTGTTAGTTGTATAAATATTACCTACAAATCAAATTAAAATGTATTTCCTAAATCTATAAAAAGTACTATATGTATGAGCGTGATTTTAAAATTCGTTGGTTATTTTACTATAGATGTTAGTGTCTTCGTTTGTTGTCGACCCATATCATAGTCAAAAGTGACTTTACTAGGTTTTTCCTTACTCCATCGACCAATCGATGACATTGGATTTTTGGGTTTACAACATGCAGTTCGGAAATTTCTTGAATAGCAAATCTTTAAAACATCGTGCATTTTATTGTAGTAGTAAGAGCGCGGAACAATAAGTTGTTTGGAGAATTGTAATTGAAGTACCTACTAAAAAAAAATATAAATTTTGAGATGAATATTCTCTTTCATTATTATTTAAATCACTTTTTAGGCATAATTTTGGTACAGCTGGATCTCGCAGTTATTTTTTAAATAATAATAGAAATTAAAAATTATTTGTAATATATGGACAAGATAATAAGACAATTATTATTTCAAAACGCCGAAAATTGGCGATTATGTAACAGAAAAATAACATGAAACAAAAACCATTCTTTTCGTTCCCAAGATCGGGTTTGTTCAGGCATGCATTAAAATTTTAGGGTTTAAAAAATATGATAAAAACCTAATACGGAACTGATTTGTTTAAATACACGCGGGAGCAATGAATCCGGGTTACCAACATAAGCCCTAATATGTCAAAAAAACTAAGGACTTACTAAAAAAGCCTATTTAAAAATATATATTTTATAGTCTATTTAATACTACCCAAGTAAAATTAATAAAACTTCTTGGTTGCTGTAAAGCAATGCTATCAAATAGGCTAAATCCAAAATAAATGTTTTCTTTAAAATCGAACCACGAATTCACTGCATTTCTATTATTTTGCTTTTGTTTCTGAGGCCTTACTGGTATTCAATGTTTGGGAGCTAATGGGCCCATGATGAGGTGGCCACGATGACCCATGTGTTCAGGGTCGGTCACACTCACGGGTCAACACCCATCCGATGGCCTCCACGCATGGGGTGCGAGACTGGGTAGGACACTGGGTCAACCAGTCTCCCCTGGGAATCAAACCTCTGGCACTCCTGGACGGTCTGCGCAACGAGCGGCGCAAGCCAATCGACTGTGCTCTCCTACTAACAATCGGGGGAGTCTGGGAACTGTATTGTTTCCTATAGAGCGGGGGTGGTTGTCTACCTTACGGCGACTGCTCTTGAAATGACCATTGGCCATCCGATCCCGATTCAGTGTCGGGCAAAGGACGCCTTGGTGGTAAGGACGCGATAGATTCGGTTCACACCGTTTCACCGCTTCGTAAGGGAGAGGACCGCGCAAGCGACCTCGAACTCGGAACCAATCTAGAGACCGGAGAAATCTGGTCACAATTGGAAGCAAGGGCGCGAGAGTCGGCCCGCCAGGTAACTCTGGCTATCTCGCGGTAAGGCGTTGGCTTCTTGCGGGTTGTGACGTAGCTGGACGTTGGATTTGTTCTGTCCAAAGTCTTCTACGTTCACTGCAGGGCGATAGAACGAGAAAATCGTTAAAACGTCCTGTGGTGACGGGCTCGCCCGTTGTAGTTGACACCGCAAGTTGTTGGTATTCAATGTATTCAATTCAAAAACATTCTAGTTAACAAGAATAGTTTCCGAGATATTTCCGGAACATTTTATTGTAGTAAACCAAATACTTTTGTTGAATCGTTGTCTCCTTTTTATGGTCCAATCCTGGACATAGACCTCCTCCAGCGTCTGCCACGCTTGCCGATGTTAAACCCTCCTCACCCAGTCTCGTCGTCTGACATCATCAACCTATCGTAGAGAAGCCTCGATGGCCTAACCGTCTCATATTCAGGTGTGCATTTGCGAGCATTATTCTGGTCTACCGACTATGATACATTCTGGTCATGGTCTCCGATCCGTAAAAAATGCAGGCAAAATACATATTGCTCGAATACTTTGATCTTCAGTTTTATTGGGATATCCATGCGCATTATGTTTTTATTGGCGCCATAATCCGCCCAGGATTGGGAAATCCGTCTCACGATCTCTGGCATTCGATTCCGCCAGCCATGATCTTGTGGCCTAGTTAAATATAGTGGCTTACGACTTCGTCAGGTAATAAATGATGATGCTCTACACTGAGAATAATATAACGATGTAATACACGGAAATACGCATGTTTTAACAAGAATTAGGTCAATAGCTTGGACTGTGGTCCATACGTATGAATTAACATGAAGCATAACGGTGTCTGGGTGACGGTAGTTACTGCGCCCTAATGTAAAAACATAATGTTATTTCATTACGTCGCGACATTGGGATCTCGCATCCTAACATGTTAGAAGCGTATAATACTACTTGCTGTTATGACAGCAAGTAGTAGTATACGTACGGTTATAGTTGGATACATGAATCATGTTAAAACTACAGTAAACAATAAAATACAAACGGAGCTGCCATGGAATTCACCGACCAAAAATCGGGCCCATCATATATAATTATTACACTTCTGGGAGGTGAAGGGTGGATTCAGAAATCGCGGTTTTAGATAATTTTTCTAGAAAGGAGTTGTTCAATATTAAATGTTAGCATATTGAGTGTTAGTTCCATATTAAATGCACGTAAAATATTGATATATACAAATATAATCGAGTAATGGGGTTTCAACAAAATTCCTTGTAATTCAAACAAATTACGATTGTAATTTATTTATTTATTTATTTATTTATTTATTTAACAGGGAAAACATACAGCGCTACAAAAAAATATTACAATTACATTAAATACAATATTTCTGGCCGATGACATGCTTTCAACAATAGTTTTAGTTAGTTAAGTCTCCAATACGCACAGTGCATTCTGTGGGGGTTGGGAGGGGAAAAGGAAAGGAAAAGGAAGGAATGGGTGTTAATAGATTTTAAGTAATAATGTGCAGTACAAAAAATAAAAATTTGAAAAATTTGAAAAGTTAAGAAAATTAAGAAAAAATTACTCCATCATATAATCCTATCATATGATACATTTTCCATTCCAGTTTAATTGCCTAAAAAAGTTTTCGAAGGTCGCAATAAACCACGTTGGAGCGATCGTACGCCTTGTACTTTTCCAGCCAGTTGAAATATATCGGACTGTAGACTCACGCAGGTCGTGGCATTACTTGACAAATTCCCATCATATTCTTATGGTCAATATCGATATTATTATATTTTTCAAGCGCGAAGAGATCAAAAGAGGTAGCGACTGGCAACCCTGATGCTGGTGTGGCATTTCTCGGAAACAAGGCGCTAAAATACAGTCTATCCTTCTGAAATCGCATATCGATTGTGACCTCATAGGAGGAAAAATACTACACCAAATCTTATACAAATACACAGTGCTGGCGGCAGGTCGACCTTCCTTTCAAGAGGCAACTCTGAACATGAAACTAAACGTAAGGGGGGAGGAAGAGAGAGAGAGAGAGAGGGGAAGCAAAAAGTGTTAGATATTATGATTGGAGATGGAAAGTCCAACGAAGCGCCAAAACATTATAATAAAAGGATTAATTAAAATGTTTTACTTATAAATATTATAGAAATCTATACTAATATTATAAAGAAGTACTGTTTCTAAGTTTGTATATAAGGGGTAATCTCCGAAACTACTCATCTGACCTGAAAAATTCTTTCACTAATAGAAAGCTCCATTATTGACGAGTGCTATAGGCTATATTGTATTGTTATAAATATTGGTTTTCAATACGAAATCACAACATTCGTAAATCAGGTCGGAGAAAAAGAACTGGTGCGTTGCTTTATTGGCGTGCGCTGACGAAACGGTTTGATATATGTGAAAACAATATATGACAGAAACATCGGCCTCAAAGATATCTATAAAAAAGTCTTCGACAGCATATATCAAACTTTTATATTTAAACTACAAAAACTGATTTTATACCTCAAAAAATAAGAAAAATAATTAGGCAGTGTTTTTTAATGAGATTAGCAATAAAATAAGAATTCTTATCAAAATAAATTAATCCATTATCACGGGTGTTAAATAGAGATAAAATTAGCCATTTAATGTACGGTTTTAGGTGGTATAGTTAAACAGATATCATTAGTAAGGCGTGCAAGCACCTCGCAATACCTAGCAGGCGGCGGCGGCGGCGGCTGCTGATACAGCAAGGTCAGCGTTCAGCGGAAGGCGGCGAAGGTGATGAGGAACAAGACGTGCATCTAAGGGCGGACGTCTTGCACTATAATCTAAATGTAGCTTCTAAAAATCATATAAACACCACCCTACTTAAATTAACAAATCGATTCGAAATTTTACGTGCAGCGAAGCCGCGGGCAATAGCTAGTAGTTAGATAAAGGCTTAAAGCTCCATATTGTTAAAGTTTTGTATTAAGATATATTTTACCCAATTTTAGTGAACAACTTCAATTCCTTTAAAAAATTCATTGACTTATTTATTGACTTTGAGATTAAATGAGTTACCTTTGGCCGTCTTTACCACATGGGTATACCACCTTGTCCAATAGGTACCGCCAACTACTTGAGCTATCATCAATCAAGGACAATATCTGTATGTAACATATGTATACATACCAGAAAATAACACCGTTCATAACGGGCTGATTGAAAAGAACTAAGAAAGAAAAATCTATGGAAAACACTTGCCAAAAAAATATTATGATAATCAAAAAGTAAAAATAGAAAAATACAAACAATAATCCTAAACCATGTCACAAAATCAGTAAATAAATTGTCTATAAAATGAAATGTTGAAATCAAATTAGTAAAAAAATTATAAATGGAAGTAGTCGATTGTTAACATACATTTTTGAAAGTCTGTGCCATATAAACATTTAAGTAATAAAAATTCCTTGGTTAGTTTAATAAATAGTGCATAAGTTTGCATATTTTTTTATTTTATTGGCTGATCCAAAACAGGATAAAAAAACCCTTCTTGAAGTCTTTCATGCGCCTTTTTAACTCAGAGATGTATTTAGGTGCTAGAAAGAAAACGCGGAGCTTATTTTCATTTTCAGAACGTTGCCAGCTTTAACGTTGCCAAGTTTTAAACGCTGAAAATGTAAACTGGCAATGTTAATAATCCGAACGCAACTTATAAACCTAAATTTATGTATCTCTTAGACGGGTGTTACACGTTCAATCTGGCATCGGTTTAGTCCGCGACGTTCAGTCCGTGGCATCAGTTCAGTCCTGACAGGAAACTGATCGTTTATCGCGTTTACTGATGGACTGAACTGACGTATTTTCAAACATTTTGATAATTTCTATCAGTCCATCAGTCAGTTCATGATCAGGGACGCGGACTGAACTGATGCCAGATTGAACGTGTAACACCCGTCTTACAAACAATGCGGAACATTGGCCCGTATTTAGTTTCTCGCGGGGTTAAACTAAGCTGGTGCTAAAAAATAAGAACTTAAGAACCTTCGTTATTTTGTTGGTATTTCGTTTCATCAAAATTAAGAACCGGTCTTAAATCCTAAAATTTCCGTTTTGTCTATGGCCGTTCTAATGCGGGGTCTTAATTTTGACAGCTCGCCGCCCGGTCAGTCGCCTGATCGCTCGCCGCCGCTCCGTTTCGTGTTTGTGTATCGATTCGCGTTATCGTTCGTTATGAAATAAAACGGCAAAGGCCCGTATTCCGTTTCTCGCAGCCGTAAACTAAACTGGTGCTTAACATTAGGAACTTAAGCACCTTCGTTAATTTGTTGGAATTCCGTTTCATCAAAATTAAGAACCGGTCTTAAATTTTTAAATTTTCCGTTTAGTCTATGGCCGTTCCAAAGCGGGGTCTTAATTTTGACAGCTCGGTCACTCCCTCGCCCGCCCGCCGTCGTCTTGTCACTGCACGTTGATTGGCGCTACGTTTTCGTTTGTATAAAAATATACAAGGCTTTTTATCATACAAGGATTTTTTTTCAACTAAAAATATACAAGGATTTTTTTATCATACAATATACAAGGCTAAAAAATATACAAGGCTATTTATAATTATATACAAAAATTATTGATACGGGGAGTTTCAGGGCAAAATAAAGATATTAATTAACGGTTACTTACGATAATCGGCGCTCATCGTCCCTTCTTCGATTTAGAAGCCAATTCTGAGCAAACATCTTTGAAATCGCGATAAAAATCTTGGAAATCACAAGAGAAATAAGAGCTACACGGCGACTGCTCGATGCAGACTGCTCGATTTAGTGCGTTATTAGTTGGGACCCCGAACAAGACCCATCCACCATGACATTTGTAAAAACGGAATACGAAAAAGGGTCTGGACGGTGCTTAACATCAATTTAAGAGCCTGATAGCTTCTGCATAAGTGCGCTCCGGTTAGGACCCATGAAAGGGAACACCAAAACGTCAGTTCAAAATTAAACGTCGTTTTAGCACGTTTTTAGACCCCAAGTTAGGTAGCTGCTAGAAACGGAATACGGGCCAAACAATAATAAGGAGAATGTGCCTAAACAAGAATATATATAGGTTGATTTATCATAACCTACAAAAAAAAAATACACAGGATTTTCAGGGCAAGATATGAATAAACGATTACTTACGATACTCTGCGCTCATTATCCCTTCTTCGATTTAAAAGTTAATGCTGAGCAACCATCTTTAAAAATTGCAACACGAAAAGTCTTCGGAATCACAAGAAAAAACAAGTTACACAGCTGTCAGACGAAGACTGATCGATTTTAGACCGTTTTTAGATAACACCACGAACAAGACCCATCCGCCATGACAGTTGTAGAAACGGAATACCAAAAAGGATCTTGACGGTGCTCGTCAATTTAAGCACCTGATGATCTCTACATAAGCACGCGTCAGTTAGGACCCATGAAAGGGAATACCAAAACGTCACTTCAAAATTAAGCGTCGTTTTAGAGCCTTTTTAGACCCCAATTTAGGCACATGCGAGAAACGGAATACGGGTCATTATGTTAGAAAGAAAACGACACGAAATTAGTTTGCTAATAGTGGGTAATTGATGAAAACACAGTCATGTATTATACATGGGACCCTTTCTTGTGAAAAACCAATCCTCCTGGTATAACTTTTGTTTCGATTCATCTACCTAAAAATCGAGATTCTGGTTCCGAAAGAAAACATTCACCCTGTTTATTATGTAGGATAGGTACATAAATATAAAGAATCGGGTATTCCTATTCGTCTTTACCTCATTCTGATTCGGCGATTGCAGCGACCGTATAATTTCCGAGACAGGTTGATATCAGATACCGTTATCAGGCTCCCATGGCTTCAATGTTCGACCGGAGATGTATGAATGGATTGCCTTGTACCCGATTTTATCAGACGCGAAGAGTTCCGCAGCACCGCCGCCGCCCGCGCTGTCGCCAACCAGTGTTAGGCGGATGCGAAAAAAAAAAAAAAAACACAAATTGTATGGGAATCCTTAGGCGTTGATAGCTGACGCTCACACGTTCAGCTGCGGTTATTGATAAGTGGATGTCATTGCGAAATAAATGGTCCCACACTAAACTAAACTGTTATCGCTTGATTTTCTTTTTAAGATCAAGCTTTCTGATAAATCTTATCTATCCATACAAGATTGGGGAGCATCAGGCGAGTGGGTAATTCTACACAAAAAACAACCTAAAATATTTATTTTGAACACGAAAAATAAACTGAGTTGAAAATAGCCTACGAGTCTTTATGATTTAAGCCTATGTTACCAAGGAAAAATACTAAATATTATAAAGTTACAGGATTGGTTGGCTATAATTCTCTCTGTCTCAGAAGAGAAATGCTGACCATGTCCTATGTTTTCAATCTAATTCGTAGTAAAACTGATAACCCTAGCTTACTAGCCAAGGTGGATCTTTTCATACCAAATAATTATCTTCGTGCTCGATCGCACCATCTTTTCGCGGAGCCGTTCTCGCGCACTAACCTTACGAGGTGGAACTTGTTGGCGCGTGCTTTGCGGCGCTTAAATTAAATTCACTCGATGACACCAGATTTCGATATCTTTACCGCCAACCCTCACTTGTTTAAATTGCACGCTATTAATTATTTCCTTTTATATGATAGCTAGTATTATAAGTGTCATTCTATTTGTATAGTAACGGTAATATCTTTATTAATTTTACTTCTCAGTGCCTTGGTTTTACTGTTATGTTGATTAGTAATAGGTGAATAAACAAAATAAATGAGTAAATAAAAATAAATAATATGCTTTACACCAGTAACAACATCCCGAATCAAAAAAGTTTAAAACATTTTAACTCTATGTGGAATAATCTCAAGTAGAAATTAAAAAAAAAATAAAAAATATTTAAATTAGTTTTATGTAAAAAATCACCCACTGGACGGGACGGGTGATCACTGATATAAAAATTAACCCTGTACGAAGTGCGTTATAAAAAGTAAGAATGAGTTACAAACGCTTCGGAGCCATACAAAAATAAATACTGGAATGCGCATCTAAAGGCATATATTACGTCTTTTATAATGTTTTAAAATGAAAAGAAGTTTTTTGTTTTTTTTTTTTTTAATAAGAGTCATGTGTTTGCATCTTGTCTAAGCGTGCTGGCAAAAATGGAAAAGTTAAAATTTGCTTGAAAAAATTAGTGCGGAGCGAGTATTTAAAGACTTACGGGATACATTGGGGGTTGGTGCTCCCCATCTTTTACGGTTCCACGTAGGTGTGGTTAGTTTAGGCGTAAAAGAACTTCAATTAACGATGGCCCTCGTTCGAATCGTCCTACGATGGCAGTTACTGAAGAACTGGTTGAAAAAGTGGAACAAATTGTTTTGGCTGATCGTCCTCTCATATTGTTGATCGGCGTAGCGTTGCTGAAGAAGTCAAGATGTCGACAGTCGTTTCGCATGTGTTCGCAAGGTTAAGGATTGGCAAGGTATTCGCACGCTGGGGAGGTACCCATTCTAGGTAGAATGCTTAAGGATGCGCAGACAAAAACTAGATTGATGATTTCGCAACGCTCTTTTCATTTATTACAACAAGATCCTGACCGTTTTTGGCTTCACCATTACGATGCTGAAACAAAACGTCCATGCTGTCCATGACCTGGAAACGACCATCATCTCCCACAGAAATTCAAGGCCATTGCATGCGCCGGTAAGATCATATAGGCTCTCTTTTTTGGGACAGTCAAGGGGTTACGATAATTGAATACCTTGATCATGGAGCTACTATAACAGAACCTGTATATGTTTAAAAAATGCGAAACGAAATACGGAAAAAACGAAGAGGGAAACTCCCTTTTTTTTTTGTTTTACCAAGATAACGCCCCAGCACACCAGTCCAGAGTTGCGGTGGTTGCTATTGAAAAAGCTGGTGTTGAGATACTGAAAAATTAGCCATACTCGCCGGACCTGCCCCTAGTGATTTCTATCTATTTTCGATATTAAAAGAACATCTAAGAGGCCGAAAATTTGATGACGTCGCGATAGCCGAAGTGCAGAAATTTTTAGGTGATCGAGATGTAGAGTTTTTTAGGAAGGTTATTATGGTTTAGAAAAAAGATATATCATATGTATAAACTTAAAAGGTGACTATGTCGAAATATAAAGGAATATTCAATAAATATTAAAGTTAATCCACAGACAAAAAGTATGTTAATTTTCAAAATCGCGCTTAGATCTGTGAATTGTGCAAATGATCTAACAATATCTTTTTTATGCAATGCTCTTTTTATTACTTTATCGTAAAACGATAAATAATAATGTCAGGAAAAACAAACATTTACTTAAAAGCACTATATGCAATTTTACGAGAACTGTCGTAATTACTAAGCATTTAGCGATGTCGACAAACTTATTATCACTCTTCAATATCAACATGATATAAAACTCACAATATAAAGTATATTTTAGAAAACGCCCGGTCCGACCTGCCCGGTCGAAATGTCATATAAAGACAAAAATATAAACATAGATAAACAAGGTAATCAGTGCGTTGTTATTGGCATGATCTTCAAGACTTGTGTTTTGCCCTCCCTCTTTCCATGCTCTATTACGAAATCGGATTCATTTATTTGGTTAAAGCCTTTGATCTCCCTTTTGGTATCGATAGGTTGAGTAGCGCCGCAATAGCAGTAGGGAGTGATATCATCTCAATCACACGAAGCGGTCGATGTCGGCGGTTTCATTCATAAATCGCATTCCAGTCACGTTTTGCTACGAGTACACTCATTTATATTATAATGCTCTTTCGGAGTCCCCCGGTGCACAGTGGGCTTCCGGAAAACAGCAGAGGTATGAATTTTAGTAGTTACAACTACAGCCTACAACTTAATCCTAATTTGTGTAATAAAAAAACAAAGTACCTAAGCAAAAAAAAAAATATATTATTATTATTATAAGCGAAAATATTTCACTGCAAACAAAGTGACGCAAATAATGCTACGCTAATGGAATCGCATATTTCAATTGGATTCATGCACTGGCTGAGTAGTTTGAAGTTTGAAAAATTTTTTTTAACAAAGAGAAGAGATTAACTACATATGGATAATATATCTAAAATGGCGTATATCGAATGATAGGTTTCATAATGCGAATTAGTAAACAATTTACTAGTCCGGAAACAGTGAAAAATATATTTAAGGCGCTTTTTGTGAGCGTCGTAAGACGACCCCATGGGTATTCAGGGCTTAAGACGACCCCATGGGTAAACAGGGCTATCCCGTCCTACTCCAACAAAGGCAGACAAACGCCTGCTCCCATACAGCGAAAGAAAGAGCCGGCAAATCGGCCTTCTCCTGCTGACGAGAGTACAGGAGCGCCTAAAAAGGGGGAAAAACCCGGGAATGAGCAAGGCACATCCCAATCCAAACATGGACGGTCTCGTCCTCCATTGGAGAGGGAAAAGCCTGCGACAGAGCCCACAACCCCTATGGATCACTGATGGCGAACATAGGCAACTCTACGAGGATTCTCCAGATCAACCTCCACCACGCCATTGCCGCCAGCGCAGTGACGGAGTGTTGCTTCACCAAAGGAGAAATCGACATCGCCCTCGTACAAGAACCCTGGGTAAACAACTTAACTATCCAGGGCTTAAACGCTGCGGGTAGAATCCTCTCGTACCCGGGAGGGAAAAAACCCAGAGCATGCATAGTGTTCAAGAAAAACATTAACTTCCTGCCTGTTACAGAGCTATGTACTAATGACCTGTCAGCAGCGTATATAAATCTCAAAGGATGGAATGGATCCAGAGTCATCTTATGCTCAGCCTATCTATCTGGAGAGAAACAAAATCCAACCGAAGAGCTGGCAAACCTGGTGGAGTACGCCCGTACCCAAAAGGCTGAGTTACTGGTTGGATGTGATGCAAACGCACACCACACCGCGTGGGGGAGCTCAGACATCAACAATAGAGGTGAGTTACTTAATGATTTTATCACAACCAACTGCCTATGCCTATTAAACAAAGGCTGCATGCCGACCTTTGTGACAAGTGCAAGACAGGAAGTTTTAGACATTACTTTTGCCTCTAAAAATCTAGCCAGACACATAAAAAACTGGCATGTCAGGGATGACACCTCAATGTCTGATCACAGACAAATAACCTTTAAACTACTAAACACCGTAGACTGTCAAACCACAACTTTCAGGAATCCTAAAGCCACCGACTGGGACGCTTACCGTACCACACTAAGGCTTAACCTTGAAACAATACAAAAAAATATAAAAACACGCGAGAGTCTAGAATTGGCCGTGGCGGATACCACAAAAGGCATTATAAACGCCTATGAGGAAAGCTGCCCACTCAAGACAAAGACCTCCAAAAGAAAAGTTCCATGGTGGAACCCGAAGTTGGACAAACTACGGAAGGAAACCCGGAAACTATTTAATAAGGCTAAACAAACTCTCAACTGGGAGGAATACAAAAAAGCCTTAACCGAGTACAACAAAGAAATTAGGAGAGCCAAAAGAGCAACATGGAAAAGCTTCTGCGAGGACATAGTGGAAACGCCTCAAGGAGCCAGAGTACATAGACTGCTCGCAAAGGACAAACCTAACCAAATTGGTCTTCTGAAAAAACCAAACGGAACCTTTACAACAAATGAAAAGGAAACTCTGGAGGAACTAATATCGACCCACTTCCCAGGTGCTGTGACAACTAGCAACGCCGCCACTGCTCCATACAGACCTCGAAACGAGGACTGGAGTAGGGCTGCTAGAATCATAAGGCCCGATCAAGTTAAATGGGCCGTAAAATCCTTTAAACCTTACAAATCATGCGGGGACGACGGAATCATGCCCGTGCTTTTGCAACAGGGTATCGACATTCTAACCCCATATCTGGTTAAAATCTTCAGAGCAAGCTATGCCTGGGGACATATACCAGAAGAATGGACCAAGGTCAAAGTGCTATTCATACCCAAGGCTGGCAGGAAGGACTACGCACTGTCAAAGTCCTTCAGGCCAATTAGCCTAACATCCTTTCTACTGAAAGCGATGGAAAAGATACTGGATAGCTATATCAGGGAAAAAATCCTAACGGTCAACCCTATCAGCTGTAACCAACACGCCTACCGCAGAGGCAAATCCACGGAAACCGCTCTGCTCTACCTAGTAGACAGAGTGGAAAAGGCGTTGGAAGACAAACAAATCGCAGTATGCGCATTTTTAGACATTGAGGGCGCCTTCGACAAAACCCCAATTAAATCACTGGTGAAGGGGCTAGAGTCAAAACAAGTTGACAACACCACAACCAGATGGGTGAAAGCGATGCTCTCAAACCGCACGGCCAAGGTAGCTCTTCACGGAACAAACCTTGAAGTCACCACTACAAGAGGCTGCCCGCAGGGAGGCGTACTCTCGCCCCTACTATGGACTCTTGCAATAGATCAACTCCTGCATAGGATGGCAGAGGCCAGGATAGACACACAGGGCTATGCTGATGACCTAGTAGTCATTGTCCGGGGCTTCTGCCAAAACACGATCTCACACATAATGCAAAAAGCGTTAACAATCGTTAGCAATTGGTGCAGAGAGAACGAATTATCGGTCAACGCCGATAAGACCGTCCTCGTGCCATTTACCAACAAACGTCAACTAGGTGGACTAAAAATGCCAATCTTAAACCACAGGCAGATTCCTTTCTCCAAGGAAGTAAAGTATCTGGGAGTCACGCTCGACCAAAGACTCACCTGGAACAGCCACCTAGATAAAACAATTCAAAAAGCTAAAAGTGCTTTGGGTATAAGCAGAAGACTGGCGGGGAAAAACTGGGGCCTTAACCCCAAGATCTCCCACTGGCTATACACTGCCATTGTGAGGCCGATAATCTCGTACGCCTCGGTGGTATGGTGCAACAAAGCCAACCAGAAAACTGTGATTACCAAACTAAACAATATCCAAAGGACGGCGTGCCTCATGACAACTGGCGCAATGTCCTCCACTCCTGGAGCAGCTCTAGATGCACTGCTGAACTTACCGCCCCTACACATTCATTTGCAACAGGTGGCGAAAGCCAGCATGTACAGGCTATCTGCCCGAGAGAAGGTAAACTGGATCTCACAAGCACTAAGATCAGTTCTTGACTCAGTCAGTGAAAATCCAACCCTCAACATGGTATCAGACACCATGCTCCCACTCCTAAACTTTGGAAAACTTTTTACAGTGGAACTGCCGCCCAGAGACGACTGGCTAAAAAGCCAACTGCAATGGGAGGCCGGTAGCCTTAAATGGTATACTGATGGGTCCAAATCGGGACTTGACGTAGGCTGTGGTATATATGGAGAGCGACCAAACTTCAAAAGAAGTGTAAACTTGGGAAAATACGCCTCCATATTCCAAGCGGAGGTTTACGCCATTATTGAATGTGCGGATATCAACCTCCAAAAGGACTACGCCAACCACCGTATCTATATCCACTCGGATAGCAAAGCAGCTCTTATGGCACTAGCCTCGAATACCATTAATTCAAAGCTAGTGCAAAACTGCATATCACTACTGAATTCCCTGGGCGAAAAGAACAGGGTAATACTAAGATGGGTTCCCGGCCATGCAGGAATCGAGGGAAATGAAAAAGCCGACGAACTTGCTAGGACGGGAGCAAAGGGAACGTTATACGGCCCTGAACCCTGCTGTGGCGTACCAAAAAGCCTTGCAAACCTAATGCTCAAACAAATGTGTTTAGAACAATCCGTCAACCACTGGAACAACACGCCAGGGTTGAATCATTCCAAAGCGCTCATTAAGCCTTACGACCGTAAGACGGCCCGTGAGGCCCTATCGCTAAATAGGAACAATCTACGCATACTGGTAAGGGCGCTCACGGGGCATTGTGGCCTGAACAAACACATGTTCAACCTCAAGCTCAAAGACACAAAAATGTGCAGGTTCTGCCAAGGGGCAGAGGAAACTCCCCAGCACCTCATGTGCGAGTGTGGCCCGCTGATGCGTAAAAGATACAACCACCTGGGTGGTCACTACCTCCAACCTGAGGAGGTAAAACAATCTGGCGCCAAAAGCCTGCTGCGGTTCTTGAATGACACGGGGCTTAGCGCAGAACTATAGTAGGTGGCGAGCACAATAGATCAGCAATGGTCGCAGTGTTACAAGGCTCATAAAGACCTTAGAAAAGCCCCACTCAACAAATAAAAAAAAAAAAAAAAAGACGACCCCATTATAAGGCCATCCCATCAATAACACATATGATGCATCAATAACAACTTATGATGTCAGAAAAATGAATACCAAGGTTTTGGAAATGCTTTAAAAGACCTCACCATGCTATCCGTAAAGGGGGAGGACATAATATTAGATTAAATTGTCGTCTATATTATATTTTAAAAGCGGTTTGATTTACTGATAAAAGATAAAAAAATAAATCCAAATAATTTCAATTAGTTCCAATGCATAAATGCATCAATTTTAATGGAGGATAATTCGAAAACGATTAAAAGTATTTTTTTAAGTTTTTATTTGCTCTTTTTGTTATACCCGATCACATAGGTATGGTCCACGTGACCGCATTTTTGCCATTTTTAAACGACTCCAAAAAAAGGAGAAGGTTATCAATTCGGTTGCATTTTTAAAAATGTTTGTTACCTCAGAACTCCGTCATTTATGAACCGATTTGGAATATTATTTTTTTATTTGAAAGTATATAGTTCCAAATTGGTCCCATTTTTATCAAAATCCTGTTCTGATGATGGGATCCATGAGGAATTGAGGGAACTCCTCAAATATTATCATATAAAGTTGAAAATTTTGGTTCTTTTCCGATGACAATGCATTTTATATAATAATCATGACCTGATTATACATCCAGGGTTGGCTCCCGACGAGGAAACTCCACGAAATTTTTGTATACGCATTCAGTTATGATAGCCCGTTCTTAGTTTCACCATGACATGGCTGCTGCACCCAGGGTTGGTTCCCGTCTAGGGGAATCCTCAATGGTCAATAGCACAAATTTTGTATATTATGCATTCAATTACGACAGCCCGTCCTAAGTTTCATCAAGACAGGACTGTGACACCCCGGGTTGGCTTCCAACGAGGGAAGTCCTCAACGGTCAACAGCACAGACACGAAATTTTGTATATGTATTCAATTATGATAGCCCGTTCTAAGTTTTACCATGCCATCCGAATTTGGAGTCGTTTTTTTTTGTAAACAATTTGTATTATTTAATAATGGACTGGTTTTAATCATATATTTGATTAAGATGTTCGGGATATTCCTTTTTACTTTCTATTTACTGACTGGATGACCCTCCCATTATGTCTTTCAATTGACGAGAATTTTATTGTTTGGTATTTATTATATTACTGTTGGACCCACAGTTCGACGACGCTAGCCATGGCCCCTAGGCGCCCCATCTCATGTTTACAAGATTCGTCAAACGACGGTTTTTTCTGTCGTCCCCCCGACACAATGAAACGTCCATAAAGATCATGCCTTGACTTTTATAGGATTAAAAGCGCCTTTGGCTTATTATTATATCTCCGTGGTGGATGTTATAGACGTTAATAGGGCGTTAATGAAATATATTTTCTTTTGACAAGGAATAATATGCGTAAAATATAAAATCAGTAAATATAGGCCCGCAGAAGTAAATCGCAGCAAAAAATAAGGTGTTTATTACCATCTGATACGTAAATATTTGAGTTTTGCAATTGGATATTAGAAAATTGTACTATGGAAGAATTATGTAATGCAATTCAAATATTATAGACTAGCTGTTGCCCGCGGCTTCGCCTCGCGTAAAGTTTCGAATCAACTTGTTAATTTAAGTAGGGTGGCGTTTATTTGCCTTTTTAGACTTTACCATTAGATATATAGTGCAATACTTCCCCCTCAGATGCACGCTGCCTATCTCGTAGACGTACACGTCTTGTTCCTCGCCACGTGGTACTATTTTCATGATATCTCTATAACTATATCACCTTACAGTAAATAGATACTTACAGTAAATAGATAATAATATATTTATTTAATACCCGTGATAATGGAACAACTTATTTTGATAAGGATTCCTATTTTATTGCTAAGTCTACAAACACCGCCTTCAAATTTTTCTTACTTTTTTGAGACATAAAATATAAAACTTAAATATATATGCTGTCATCGACTTTTTTATAGATCTCTTGGATGCCGATGTTTTTGTTATATATTGTTGTCATATATATCAAACCATTTCTTCAGCGCACGCCGATTAAGCAACTCATCAGCTCATTTATTTCCGAATACAAATATCGTAATTTGTTATTGAAAACCAAAATCTATTAAAATAAAATATACCCTATAGCACTCATCGATAATGGAGCTTTCCATTAGTAGATAGATAGAGAATATTTATTCCACATTCTAAGAAACAAAAACATACAAAAGGCGGACTTATTGCCTAAAATACAATCTCTTACAGCCAACCTTCGTGGAAGTGTAAGAATTTTAGGTGCCAAGAGTGAAATAATATATGAAATCAGATAAGTACTTTCGGAGATTACCCCCTACATACAAACTTACAAACATTACTTCTTTACAATATTAGTATAGACAAGAGATTAAATTCTGGGTATAGATAGACAAACTAAGTGAGAGTCTCGGCTTCATTAATAATTATCTCCCATTCCACCTATCATAGCCTTTAGTTTTGCAGGTGTTCACTCCAAGTGCATTAACGTAGGTCTCTAGTCACAGAATCAAGCCTTCGCAGTTTTGGTCGCCTGACGTTAAGACGTCCTCCATTTTTTCTATAAAGAATGTATTTCAACTGCCGTTCATTTTTAATCCTTTCCATATATCCTAGACACCTGACCCTTCCGATTTTCAGGAATGTCACAACATGCATGTCATTATAGAGGTTATACAGTTCTTTGTTGTTTCGTCTTTTTTACACGCCATCCTCCCGCATGGCGCCAAAGACCCTTCGGAGTATTTTGCATTCAAAGAGATCTAGTATATTTTCATCCGCTTGGCGAGAGTCCGTATTTCTAAAGCGTAAGTCAAGACTGGTCTGATTAGTGTGTTGTAAAGTGTTGTCGTCTACCTCCGGGATAGTAGACGGGATTTCATTTGAGAATGGAGTCTGAAGTAACACTTTTTTGCAGCCATTAAACCTACTTCCACCTCTTTACTGGTATTGTTGTCGCTGGTAATTAATAATCCAAGGTATGTGAATTACTCAACACATGAAAATGTATGGGGACCAATAGCAAAAAATAGTCTCTTTCAGCGTGGGCAACTATGAATGTTGTTTTATTTTGATTTATATTTGATATTTGATACGTTACATAAATGCGACTACATGAACTGTACATGTTTACCACTTGAAAGCACGAACACAATAAAATATCAAGGAATAGTCATTGACCAAAATCTAAAATGGACACAACACATTGAGGCTACGACTAAACGGACTAGAAAGTTGATTTATATATTTAAAAATATAAGAAACATACTCAACATTAACCTACTACGGACTGTTTACTATGCACTGGCGCAGACTCTACTTACATACGGACAAATCGGTTGGGGCGGTATGGCAAGAACAAATCTTGACCCACTGGTCAAAGCGCAACAGGCTTTGCTCAGTCATTAACAAGAAGCCATATCGCTCCCCGTCAGACGACCTATATACAGACTTTAAAGTACTTGACGTAGGCCAACTATACATACGCGCTGTTTTGGTGCGCTATCGAAGGGACCTCATGAAGAACACGGATAAAGACAAACCAGAGCACAAACACAACACTAGACACAAAGACAAACAGATTCAACCAAAAATGAGGACTGTATACGGACAACGACACTACGCATATCTCGGACCTAAACTCTATAATATATTTAACTCGTACGCAGGACAGATCTTAAACATAACCGACAACCAGTTCAAGAGACGGGTGTCTCATTGGCTCTCAAATTATACTAGAGAAGAATGCGAAAGTATGATATATTAAAATATTTTATTTCTAACCACAGATTATAGGATATATAGATGTAAATTATGGATATGTATACAGATATACAGATTATAATATGTTATATTTTATTATGTTATACTATTATACTATTATATATAAATATATGATATTATATTATATTGTAATATGTTATATTATATTATTTATATTATATTATGCTAAATTATATTACGTATTGTTTTTTTTTTTTTTTTTAAGACAGAAGAAGGACAGCAGGCAAGGCTACAGGCTCAGCAAATAATACCACAGAACTATATATCCATCACCCCAACACAGGCGTATACCTAGTGGGGTGATATAATCCTGACAAGTTAATGCCCTTTCGCGATTTTCTTCGTATGTATTCTTTTAAAATGTGTAAAAAAAATGAACACAATCTTTTTTTATGTAACTATAAAAAATAGGATAAATAAATAAATAAATAAATAAATTTATCTTCAGGCCCATACATTTTGCTGCTTTGTAAAATGCTCTGTACTTGAAGATACCTTGCAATGATAGCAAATACATCATCATACACCAGTCGTTGTACCGACTTATTAAGAATAGTTCCGGTTATATTTGGGTAACCAGGGTTATGATTGCCGTCTCAAGAGCCGACTTAAAAAGCGTGCATGCCGATGCATTCCTATGTCGCAGCCCATTGTAGATTAATTTGCATAATCCATTAATTATCAAAAAGTAGATCCGAAAGAGCGGGTTCTATTCCAAATGTTTCACCCGAAAAATATCGCATCGACTAGCATTATATTCCTAGTCCCGAGGAGCCAGGTACTCCTTTGTCTCCCCTAGTCCACCGAACTGACGAGTCCTTCCATTCCGAAGAGCCGGCTCCTTTCTTTGGCTCCACCACTCCAACGCACAGACGCGTCATTCCACTCTAAAAACCAGGATGCTTTTGGAATGAGACATCGCTGACCTCTTCTCGTGAGTCGGCCATTGCGTTGCTGCAAACTGTTCTTTTGTGATACAGTTCCTCTAGAATCGGTCATTCCGATTACTTTTAATTCATTCTGCACTCGGGTTGGGCGCTGGCGACCGCAGATGTTAAGAATATTCCCCGTTGATGGTAACAGATAAGAGTATACATATGCATATATACATGTATACACACATGCATACATGCATTCATGCATAACACATACATGTACTCCAATGACCAGACTTTCATATATTTCTGCTTCATTAGGTCAATATTAATTAAGCTTATCCCGTGTTATGACTAAAGTTGAGGACTACTGTTTTCGTCATATTTAAACATATTAATTGGCGTTAGACCTATCATCAAGTTTACTCAGAGCCTTGTTAAAATGCCTTTAACAATTCCCGATATTTATTTGACAAAGATATAAAAAAGCGTGTGTCAAAACGATACAAAATTCAATTGCATAAAGGATAGGTACATTGTATTTTCCCCCACATCATTTTATCCCTTTTTAATTCTTCTATTTAGTACCTACCATAAGAGCATGAGTCGCAACAAAAGTTTTTTGAATATTTTGATTACAATTATAAATCTCACGTTTTATTACTTAGGAAATTGGTAACGAAAAGCTGACGACATTTTAACGAAATGACCATGTTTTTCAAACCTATTAGGCATCAATTAAAACAATGGATGGCACGGGTATAATCACCGTAATTTAATAAAATGCTAAGGAGTTTTGGTCGCGCTGTAATTACAACTTCTAACTGAATATAATTGCTCTTAATTTGTGAAGTAGAGTGGAGGAGAGCGAGGGTAGAGTCGAGTAGACAATGCCCGCCGCCGCCCGCCCTTGCCCTGTCTGCGTACCGACCGCGTCGCACGCCGTATAGGTCGACCGAATTAATTTGGTCACAACCTTGGAAAGAACGCAGGCATACGCGGTCGGTAGTGAAGAAGCTAAAAGCTACGATGCACCGGGCCAATTTAGATCCGCTCACACAGATCAGATCTTAAGAGCGCGCAGATGTGGCCGGACTATTTGCATCACGGCACAGCCGTCTTTATCATCATGGTCGTTCTCGTTTACTCTGTCCCTTATTTACTCCAACAACGCTCAGTACATGAAAGAGCGTTCAGATATTGCCGGCTTATTTGCATCACGGTCGTTCTCGTTTACTCCGTCCCTTGCTTACTTCAACAACACTCGGTACGTTTTAACGCAGGCGGAAAAAGGTATTAAGGTATTACGTTTTAATCAGTTTCACCCAGGAGACTGAAGCGCCGCGAGACGCGCGGAAGTTCCAATTATAAACAGGAGAATTCTGTGGAATATCTCAACTACTGCATTGCTGGACCAGCCGCCTGCATCGACCAGCTGTACTGTGCGTGTTGTGGGCCCAGACGCTTCGGATTGTGCATGACTTTGTGCCGCGCCGCGGCCTGGTAACCCCTAGATGCCGCAGCTTCCGCCGTCTTCGGATCTGAAGATAGTCGCGGCTGGAATAACGGATTCGGCGTATGTTCGTAAAAATTATGTAAAAAGTATGTTCTTTCAAACGATTATATTATTATATATAAAACGTAATTATTATTACATATACAAGCATGCAGCGACATTGTGCATTTTTGACTAAATTGTGGTCTCTTGCTGAAATCATAGTCTCTTGATCTAATACATAAATACCTACTTAAGGGGGAAGCCTGGTTTAGACGACCAAAAAAACATGTTTTTCTTGTGTTTTTTTACCTATGTTCAAATTCATAAATTATTCATGAATCTTTTACTTCTAGAATAACCGATTGGCTCAGGTTGCTGTAAGTGTAAAAAACTTTCTATTTTCCTTTAAAAAAACTTTAAACGCGTATTTATCAAAACTATATTTTTCTGGTTTGCGACGGTGATTAAGAAAAACTACTTGACGGATCGAGTTGTACCAAAAAAAATAAAGGGTAATAAATTCTATTCTATATGAACTAAATGAAAACAGAAAAAAATGGATTTATGTATTTGTTTTACTAGTTAAACACAAAATTTTGGGGCGAAAATCGATTTTATTTCTTAAAATCCTAGAAAAATTATAAAAAATATACCTCTTACTTTTTTTTTAGTTCTATCTACAAAACACATACGCAAAAATTAATATCCTAGTTTATTCTATTTGTTTCGTGTAAAATTACGCTCGATTTTTTTCGCTATTTTAAACAATTTGCCGGCGCAAGCAGATACCGTCATTTCTCCAGGGATAGAAAAATTTGCAATTCAAAATCTCAAAAATATATTTTTTTTAATATTACAAAAAAATATGTTTATCTTTCAATTGTTATCAAACTGATATAAAATATTCATGAGCAGATTTCAACTTTATGTTAAAAAAAAACATGTTTTTTTGGCCTTCTAACCATCCCTCCCCCCCCCCCCCTTAAAGAGTCTGCCCTATGATGATGTATTCCTTGTCTACGCTTAACTTATATGAAAAATACGTACTTGTCTCGTTTTCTGTATTTATTGTTTTACTGCAAATATGTATTCGTATCGGAATCGTATGGTTGGTTAAAGAATTCATTAGATATTTTACGGAATATTTTTTTTCGTAAAAAAAATTAAAGTCGTATGAACAATTTAACAGGAACATGATTAAACAGTTATATTTTTTTTCACAGCGTAAAAACTGTACAATCTGTTCATAAACTTTGTATTTGTGTATGCGTTGTGTGTGGTGGCCAAGTAAACGCGGATGACCTGTACATTGTACAGTCGTACAACCGTGAAACAGTCCGGGAGCCCGCTCTTAATTAGTCTTACATACCTACTTAGTCTTGCCTGCTAGGTGTCATGTTAATATTCATAAAACTATTCCTATTATCGGGAGCCGCCCGTCGGCGATGCACTTAATGTCCGCTTGCGCCGCTAATGATACCGGGAATCGATTATTTATTAACAGGCGAGTTGCGTCGATTAGTTTTATTACTGAAGAAAAACTTCCGTTTCCGTTAGGATTCCTTAAGGCCCAGTGACAGGCAAAAAACATTTCCCGTCACCCCTGATGATACTATTCTTTAAATGATACTGCTATAAATTATATATGGATGTGTTGCCAAAGACCCAAAATACGATATATAAAAACTTTTATACCGAAATATGTTCAAGGTAGGTAACAAAAAAAATATACACGACTCCCAATACAGGAAGTAACTATTGTATTTATAGTAATTTTTGTTACGGTTTTTTTAATAAAATATTTGTTGTTTATGTATTTATTCATGTAAATAAATGTATATTTCTGAAATGTACTCAATCATACCTTTTATTCGACACTAAACACGACATATTTATGTTAATTTATTGACATTTGGACATTTAAACATTTAGACAACTACTTACTTGATATTTGGACACAGTTAATGTATGCTATGATATTCGGGAGGACATAACGATTCTAACAACACCACACACTTCTAAATCGGTTCTAGTGTTGAGAAGTTATGGTGGAATAAAGATACGGAAAACATACATAGATGAAACCTGAACACATTACACTCCATTTTTGTTGGGCAGTCGTGTAAAAATGCTTGAAAAGACGAGCATCGAGGATTGATTCAGCTGTGAGGATCATAATAATTGCTATGAAGATTATTCTCGGAGTATACATACGAGTTGAAAAAATGTTTAAATGAATTGGAAATCTTTCGTTTTTTTACATATAATCGTCAAAAAATATTACGTTTTTCTGCGGAGTTCTTATTTTTTGCTGAAAAAAAAATTTTGAATTATACTAAGAAACTAATGATTTTCAAAATTATCCTATTTATTATTTAAAATCCATCGTTCACTGGCGGTAAGGTCATTCTATTTGGCTATTTCTACTGCCGCAGGAATTGCTCGCTCCATCCTTCTACTCCCAGCTTCAAGGAACGACTGTTTATTTATAAACACTTAGGTTACATAAATGCTGTTGATAAGCATGTGCCATCATATATGTTTCTAATTTGTGTATACATTTAAAGAAGATAAAAGTAAACTACCATTACATTTTTGCATATTTTAATGTATCAGATTTTGTACGATTTTGGAGAAAAACCTATAAAAATATAAAAATCTTTCTAGTAATAGAAATCTTTTCACTACGCAAGAATCGCTTCTGCAATGCAATAGACGCGACAATACTTCAGCATAGCTCGAAATTTTGTAAAACTACGATTAACATAAACCCATAAAATGAGAAACATTCATAAGCACAAGCCTAATTTTTATATCTTTTGTAAGTATGCATTCATTAGCAACGGAAATTTCGTCTGTATAGTTAGTCAAACGGTTAAAATATTTTTACGGAGTGCCGCAGGGCAGCATTCTAGGCCCGGTATTATATTCACCGATAGATTGAAAGATAATTTAATTTCCAGACAATACGGCGGTCCTAGAACGAAAGAGTCTAGACTAGAGGTGCTCTATAGTAGATTGTATCACAAGGGAGCAAAATAATATTTTTACGGCGAGGGCGCTTTTTTGAATCCAGAGCGAAGTGAGGGATTCTAGAGTAAAATCCCGAGCGTAGCGAGGGATTCTTTAGTAGAATCCTGAACGTAGCGAGGGATTCAAAAAAGCGCCCGAGCCAAAAATATTTTGCGCCCGAGCCAAAAATATTTTGCGCCCGAGTGATACACTTTATTTCATCACCCTCTATGAGAAAATAACAACGACAAAAACAATTGACGTTCGCGCGTTTTTAATTTCATTTGTTTTTTTTATTCAGCCGGCGCGCGGCGCGACTAAGGGCCGTCGTACCAGCCAGTCTTTATTCAAACAAAATTTGCGTTCGATTTCTTCGGCGCTGAAGACTAAGATGTTCCAAAGTCAAAAAGTGCGCCGCAAAGATAAATTGCGGCGCACTTATTCAAAAAGTGAGCCGCAAAGACAATTGCGGCGCACTTATAAAGTTTCTTATAGAAAACACCACTTTTGGGCGCACTTAAAGGCGAACCAAGTCGTCCTTTTCGAATAGATGGGATGAAAACTTTTTTGACTCGTAGACCATTTTTTTTTTGGTTACCTTAGACTTGAGTAATATTGAATTTCCCATAACTTAATAACTTTAAATTTGTTTTAGACAGCTGTCACGGTACTGATCAATTATATAGTGATTGCTAAAGTGGACCGTTGCAAACAATTAAAATTATGTACAATTTGTATTCGTAGCTTTATTGTAAACTACTTAAATTTTGCACGGTGAGCATTAATTACACGCCACCGGCCCGCGACTCACCGGATCGCGGGCCGGTAGCGGCCGAACGACAACGAGAACCGAGCATTACCGAGAAGAGCCAAACTGTGGATGCCTTATGACCAGGTTGCGGCGAAAACCAGTATATGGGTAAAGACAAAATTTTTGACACTTTTTTGTGTTTTTTCGTCTGACGTCATAAAAAGAAATATATCATTATTCTATTGAGTGTATACGTTAATTCAACAGTAATCATTGCAATTTAATGATAAAATTTAAAAGACATGATGAAAAAATATATATTTTCATACAAAAAATAATGTCCAGTTTTGAACACCCAGCTGTGTTTAAAGTCCTAGTGAAATTTAACACGTGTCTACGCTTATTGATTTGGTTCGTATTATGAGGTGAGGTTACTGGAATGTCGATTTTATAATAGAGACCATAAATATCAATAATAGAACTAAGGTTTTTGTTTTATTCGGCTTTTATGTTACGTAACATACTATTTTGCCAGCGGTAACGTAAAAGTAACGCAAAATTAACATAAAAAGTTACTATCTATAGCTTTCCTATAACTTTATGTTAAAACGATAAGTAATTGTGAGCCGTGGTAAGATTTGTATGATACTTAAGTGTAACTTAAGTATTAATATTACATAAAGAAACAGATAAATATACACAAACGTACCTTGGAAATCACACGTAAACGTTTAACAATGTTTTAAAAAAATCTGACGCACCCTACTTCTTCAGTAAAAACCACAAAATGGCAGATGGCTTTAATTTTAATCTTATTTTGACAATGACAGATGGAATAAGGGTTGCCCGTGTGAAAAGAATAATCACCACTACATTTCATTATTAATGTGTATTAAAAAATCAATAACATAAATAGAGTAACGTAAAAGTGTAAAAGCTGAAGACAGGCAAATAAAACAAAAAAAACCTATTTCTATTATACCCTATATATTTATGATCTCTATTACAAAATCGACAGCCCAGTAACCTCACCTCATAATACGAATCAAATCAATAAGCGTAGACAAGTATTGAATTTCACTAGGACTACAAACACAGATGGGTGTCAAAAATGGACATTATTTTTTGTATGAAAACATATTTTTTCATGACTTTTAATTTTTATCATTAAAATGCAATGATTACTGTTTAATTAACGTATAAATTTAGCAAGCCAATATATCAATGCCCACGATCGGAAACGAAAACTCAATAGAATAGTGATATATTTCTTTGTATGACGCCAGACGCAAAAAAAAATGTGTCAAAAATTTTGGCTTTACCCATATACTAATACCACACGAAAATATGACTTACAATATTCTCTATGCCGTATTACTTGTATGAGCGAAACTGCGGAGCACAGCTAGTAAGATATATAAGAAAAAATCAGGGTTAACCTTAGAACAGGTGTACCTAGATAGGCGACCCAGAGGTGAAATATAGCGGTGCGGCATTCAGTTTTATGCATACTAAGATTAAATGTATTTTAAGTTCTTAAGAATCATATTTAACCTATAAATAAATAAAGATATGTAGTATAGTTGAGAATATGTAGTATTTTAAGTCTGACCTTAAGCAGAAGGTATATGTGTCTTCCGCAAAATAGCTTCTTCATCTTAAAGAATGCAGGTCTGGAGATTTCATTCAATGCGAATTTGTATCTCTTCGCTCATATAACAGTTGTCGTTCAATATCAAATAACGATGGGAGAGCTTAAGGCGACGTACTACTTAAAAAATAAACCGTATCTGAGTTTTTAAGCCCCGCCTACTTACCCCCTCCCCTCGCGACGGGGCAGGTGCTTATTATGTTGACTCATCTCGCAGCGATATTCACTCGCTATCGATGTCTGGACTAAACACACTAGGTATACACTATTGCAATGGGATTTATATTTTGGGATTATGCAAGTGTCATGTACCTACGCTGGTGAAGAAGGCTACGCTTTATCATCATCTAAACTTGAACATTATATTACTTTCCCGGCTGCCACTGGTAGGGAAGGTGTTGTGATCGTGCGGAAAAAAATGTTTAGATAACGATAGAGATGTCCATTTTGAGGTCCACCAAGATGATTAAGACCATTTTCAGAGAAATGTATGTCTGTTTGCCTGTATGTAATCTCTCACGATAACTGCCGAGCCGTTGAACCGATTGAGTTGAAATTTGGAACATAGGGATAGTATCACCCTGGAATGCGCCCATTAGATTTTGGCTGTCAACTGTTAAACCAAACTATCACTGTCAAAAATTGACAGAAGCCATATCTTACAGAATTTCATTTGCGATATGTCATTTGAAAGCCCCTGAAAAACTGTATTAAGAACAGTCACCTGTCACTAATTAATTTTCGACATTTTAAAATTATTTTAAATGGTGATAGATGACAATTGGAGAAATGCCGTTAACTGTTTTGGATACAGTTTTCCAAGGGCTTTTAAATGACATAAATCGCAATTCATGTTCCGTGAGATACAGCTTTAGTATTTTTTTTATAGTTGTAGTGACAGTTTTTGATAGTATTTTTTGGCAGAAAAAACATTTAGCATCGAATTAAAAAACAACATTGTGTATCGAACTATTTATTCGCGGTATAATAGTTCTTTGAGGAGGACATAACGACACCCATCGCCTTGTACATTATCATTAAATAATTATTTAATTAAAAAGTAATATAATTTATTTTTAGATACTGTAAGCACATCATTGTAAACTTTAAAGAAATACACATCATTAAAAATAAATAATTATTAATGAAAATATAAAATCATTAAGACAAAAAATCATGAAGACATTTCTGGTTGGCAAAGTAGTCTGTTATTTCTGAGTAGATACATACATATTAAATGTAAAGAGACGAATAAATACATTTAAAATTGCAGTACATTTGAGACTTCCTTTTTGTAGCCTTGACAGTGTCGCTTTGTAGTGGTGCGCCGACTTTTGTAATTAAAATTCATCAAATGGTAATACATTTTCAAAAGCCTGTTCATCATTATTAATTAGATCTGTACTCAGCACAGATTTGGAATATCGTGTACTTTTCGGTGGCTCTATATTGCTTGTGCTTTGCTTTGGAGTGTTATTGGCAAGTACATTCTCTGTGAGTTCTTTGCTCACTTTGTGATGGAATCACTGAAAACTAACTACCGCTTAAGCGTTGGACAAGGGAGAGGAACCGATTTCTTTCGTTTTATCGTGTCGTTTCTTTTATTTGCTTCTTTCAAAGTGTATTCAGGCTCCCTTAAATCCATATTCCTTCATACTCCTGGATCGATAATTTCAGGTAATACACAGTCCATATAAAAACAAACAAGTTTTTTCCATGACATTTGTCCAAATCAAATCATCCGTCTGTAGGTATATATTCGGTTTTGAGGAGATCGTTTTTACCAGACCAAAATGTAAATAGGCACACTTCCTTTCCAGTTATATCTATCGTTCCAGTTACAGTTTCTTTCCAGCACACTTTCTTTAAAGTTATCCACAATACCACAGATAGTTCATACCTTGTTGAAACTTACGTTTTATCGTTCCTCAGCGATTAATTCGCAATTCACGCACGTTTGAGGTCTCTCGTGCCAATACCAACTACGGGAAACATTCCATCGCTTATGGGCTGATATGCACGTACGACTCTTGTTTTTCCACCATCGACATTTTCAACCTCAACCAACCGACGTTCGTTAAAGAATTATTCAAATCAATTGCACCTAACGAGCTTGTTAATTAATACCTATAGTAATTAGTTATATACTTTCTATACAACATATCAGTAGCTACCACAAATATTTATAAATATCTATAAATATTTATTATATATCTATAAATACCTATAAACATCAATAAATATCTGTATCTATATATCCACTATACGACCTATCTATATCTTTATTTATATCTATATACATATACACATACCATCATCGTCTAACTCCTTCTTCCTAATCACTTCCAATTCCCTCCCTCTCCCATCGGTTTTCTATATATTTTTTATATTTAATATGAACTTTGTTTATTTTATAATTATTTTTTAAGTGTTATTACACTTAATATAATTTGGATTTCAGCATATTTGCTGAAATCCAAATGTGTAATAAACGATTATAGGCGTAATGTTTTTCTTTTTTTTCTACATTTATGCACACGTATGTATATTGTATGCGCTGTATTTTTCCAGAAATAAAATAAAAAATAAATAAATAAAAAGAAATTATATATGGACCTGTCCTTGAACTTGAACGTACCAGTGATGTTTGATGCTGATTTCAAGTTTTCCATCTTTCTGTTTCCAAAATGTCACTTTTCTTTTTCTTGTCGCTTCCGTTAACCAGATTCTATGCGCTGTAATGGGAAATTTGACTTCAAAAATATAATCATCAGATATTCCATCTGGAGAAGCTCCCAAAAATGGAAATTTAGGGTCAATGAATAATCCACATTGCTGAATTTCCACTTTTTCTAGACATATTTTTCATTCTAGTGCAGTTGTTTCATTTTCTTTTCCATGGCAAATTGATGCTACGTTGCTCAAATCCCATTTTCAGTCATGGATTTAACTAAATTGGCGCATTTTGTGTGTTGTTAACTATTGACAATTTTGCCAAAGTTAGACGCAGTTACCATTTTTCTTCGTAATTCCAACCACTCGCTGCTTTCACCTTGAATAACCGTAAGTTTTTCAATTCGCAATCGATCATTTTTCTATTTTCCAATTCTTGAAATAACAGAGCTTTGCTTTTTTCGAATATTTCTGATGGAACATCGGGTTGGTTGCAATGTTCTCCATAATGCGAATTATTGTTTTTTTTTCAAAAAAATAAGTGTGGCACTCGGGGACTGCCGCGGTAAAGCATTTGCATAGCATTTTCAACAACTTATGCAATTATAATTATTTATTTATTTTATTTTTTCTGATATCAGATAACTGCGCTCTATCGGAAAACGTTGAAATTATTCCGAATCATTTGCGGCTGCGGAAGCAAATGATTCGGAATAATTTAAACGTCTTCCGATAGAGCGCCGCGCACGAATTTTATTCAATAAAGCAAACAAACGGATATTATTCTTCGACAATTCGAAAACATTCGTAGATAAAAAGATAGATAATTAAATTATCTTTAAAATGGTGCAGGTTTCATAATAATACGCCAGATAGTATTTGCGTAGTAGTCGTTTTTGTGTTCGGTTAGACCTAATTTTACAAATTAATTACACTATGTAATATAAACAAAATCTAAAATATTCAAAGCTAAGAATATTACGAAAATGTTCTTGTTTAACATATATTTTTTTCGAATCGTAAGCAGTACTCGTTTAGACGTAATTATCAGTTTAAAATCATTAATTTTCGTTAAGAAATTTCTACATTCGGTCGCCGCGCTGGCGCCCGCGATAAAAGCTATGCAATAGCTTAAAAACTTTCTGCTTTTATTTCTTTTATAAAGAATGGATTTACTTAAATGCCTCTGTCTTCTTTATTCCACTTTTGATATCCTGCCATAGGGACTTTTGCCTATATATTTTTTATGTAATCTTGACAGTGGCTGTTTTGTATTAAATGATATAACTGCCGCATTACATCGCGCTTGGTAAGACTGCTTTTGGATGTAATTTGTCCTCTTACCACCAATAAATTTTGCAATGATGCCGTTAAACCTTTCGAGAACATTACTATCTACATCATGAATTAGGCTTCTTGCATGTATTGCTACCTACGTTGTTATGTAACGTATTCTTTCCCAAATAATGTCACCCATCAAACAACTCATTGCATCCAGTGTTTCATTTTCCGACAAACAATTTTAAAAACTTCTACATTTATCATGGTTTCCAAATGCATCTATCGGGGCGTTCAAAATGTCATTATACAGGCAATCAATTTTCTCATCAATTGAAAAGTTTTGACATTTATTGTAAGCTACTGCTGATGTAATATTTCTTCGCATTTTTAGATTTTTTTTCACAGACATTACAAGTTGAATAAAAGCTTTTAAAAAGTAGATACCTACGTTTTGTTTTTTAAATTACAATTCTGCCTATCTGACGGTTTTCTATATTAGAACGGTCAGAATCGTAGCCTAATTGTATATTATATTTATATATGGTGTATAGCTCTGTCATATGGCTCAAATGTATTGGCATTATTTACTGTCCCCTTATAAACACACATTTTGACTCGCAGGAAGCAAGCTGAAGTGGCGCACTTGTTTTAAACTCGCATAAGATCACACCGGTCGTAGGTTCAAAACCTACCGCTATGTATATATTTTTTTTGTTTTTATACATAAAGAAACATTGTTATCAAATAAATGAACACTTTTTATTAAAAAAAAGTAATATTGTAAATTAAAAAAAAATAAAAAAATAAATAAATATTATTTTAGTTATTATTGTTTCTTTTTTTCAACATATGATTTATCATGTTTTTAAACCTCTTTCATTTACACGGTGAAATAGCCATCTAAAACCGATATTTTTTTACTTTCACTCTCCGATCCATCGAAATGTCAATTTGGTAATAATAAGTCATGAAACAGAGCGTCGCGAACGCAACCGCATATGTCGGCCTTCGAAGCCGAAATGAACCACGTTTCTAAGAGCCAATAACATTTCACTATTAAAGGTTGGCTGTTATGCCATTTGAATCAGTAATTGATCCCCACATAAGAACCATATTGACCCAATGTCGCTTGCGGCATTTTGAATGCCAGCGCGTCGTCGCGAGAAGAGCGCGCTCATCTCATTGTATGACAAAAATAATATAAACGGGCTCTGCAAAATATTATTTTTAAAATATACTGATATTTTATTTGAAAAAAATTATCGTCAGTACTATAAGTTTATTGTACATAGTTTATGTAAAAAAAAACAAACTTGAAAAAAAACACACAGTAATAAGTAATATTTAAGAGTGAATATGGATGAAAGTTACACTTTTTATATATTTTTTTTAACAAGAAAAACTTATTTTTTTAAATTCATGCGAAAGCATTCGTCTTTACAACTATTGTTAAAATGCCGTAGTATTTTTTTTGAGTTTCTTGATCGTGCAGTTTAGTGTGAGGCACGTTTCAAAAAATGCTCTAAAATGAAAATTTCCTGTATAGCTCCCAGATTTAATTATTTTCCTCAATTTTCCAATACTTTAAAAAAAATCTGAAATAGCTATCTACTTAAGAAAGGTACTGTGAGTTACGATATTTTTGTTTTGTTGGCTATCATCATCAGTTATTTCAGTATGACTGTTCAAAAATTGCCAAAGAATGTAATTTTCGAAATTTACCTACATCGTCGCCTTAATCCTAAAGTAAATTAGGCAGGCTCTGACGAATTCGCACTCGGTATATTGTATGTATGTGACAGTGGTACGGAATGACATTGCCGTGCTGCTGTCAGCAAAGTAGGGATTACCCTCGTGATCGTCACGCCACATAGAGACAAAAAGGCTGCCAAGGTAAAGGTTAAAGATAAGGAAGAGCGCTAACCCTCTCAGTGCCTCTCTAACAAAACCATTTCTTCACCCACTCGAACGGACTCAAAAAATGTAACGGATCCATTGTCAGCGAGGCTGTGACGTAATGAATCATGACAGGCTGTCAAGAAGGCATCAGATATGATCCGGAGAGCATCGGTTTGGAAAGCGAGCCCGCCGCACATAGGGCCGGATTGCATATCTAGCGGGACTTAATTAAGTCGATAAATTTCTAATGCCTTAAAAACCTTAAAAACCATTTGTGGACATTCTACCCTGTCCATTTATAAAAAGTTGTAACTGTTAGTCTAGTTCTGACGTAGTAGATATTGAAACGATGCTCAATTATTTCGATTACTCGATCAGTCATTAATGCGACGCTCATTAATTACCTCGGCTAGTCTTTCGTTGCGGCTGCGCCGAAAGTACGTTCTATTCACGTAGTTTTAAAGTTTTGAGGTGTTATTTTATTATGGAAGATAGAGGAGAATGAAAGTATTATGTACGTACTCAGATTTAACTACTCTCATATAGGGTAAAGGTAAAAATACCCTATAGTATTTTTGAGTGTATTTTTATATTTTTAATTTAGTATTTTTTAGATGCATATGTTTAACAATTAACGCCTACCGTAATGTTACTAAAATTTAGTGGGTATTCAGCGGGACACTAAACACGTCAGTTATCAAGGTAGCTTGTTCATCGCATATCTAACTAGACCGAGAAGATCTAGTTAGATATGCATAAAAATATACATATAGAAAGCATATACAATATAATAGAAGACTATTAGTTCTCAGAATTATATTGTGAAGAATCATCTACAGTATTTAGGTATATCGCCAAATATATGGCGTTATACCTAATATTTTAGTATTACGCCATAGATATGGCGTAATACTAAAATAATTACTAATGATAAATGACAATGATGTAAATATTTAATACCTAACATCTTGTTTTGTATGTTTTCGTACGTCACAATAAATGGTAGTGAATTTAATGTTATTCATTATAATAGCATTTTGTCTGCAGCTTGTTGCAACTGTATTTTACATATATTTTCTTCTAGGGACATCTACCAACTGCATGGCATAGGTAATGAGCGATATACCTAAATACTGTAGATGATTCTACACAATATGATTCTGAGAACGAATAGTCTTTTAGTGAACAAGTCGTATACATTTTGTGTATATTGTATATGCTGTGTATATATTACTGAATGTATATTTATTATATTAACTAGCTGACGTGACAGACGTTGTCCAGTCCAAATTTCAATAAATTGGTTTGTGATCATTTTGTGAATCTGTGAAAAGATATTGGAATATGTAAACAAAGTAATAAATCGGTTGTGTCATCCCAAGAATTTCCCGGCAATCAGACAACCCCCCCCCCCTTCCCCCACGCGTCAAACCCTTCATCCCCCCTCCAAAATCTACCCCCCTAACTCCCCCACCACCAACCTCCCCTCTAATCCTTCCTCCACAAACTCCACTCCTCCCTAAAATCCCCTTCCAATCCCAAACGATCGATTTGCATTGCTGCAAAACTTAGGCCATTGCACAGTTCTTCGAAAGATTGCAAGTTGGAGTTACATTGATTTGAATATTCAACGGCAACTTGAGTGTTGAATGAGCTGTTCGTCCGCCTTCCAACAACGTATCTGCAATCCTGGTGATGCAAGTGCAAGTGCAATGTCATTCTGCAAGCGAATCGTCGCTTAAATCGATGCGATCAAAAAGTTTTTCCAGTTCCACCGAGAGCATTTCATTTTTATTTATATATATAGAGTATGTTTCTAATAGGGACTGTTATTATTTTTTGAGAAGTTTATTAAAAACGTTTTAAATTTCGCAAATTATTTTTTATTTCTACAAAAAATCCTTTCGAACGGAAATTACTCGTCCGCCTCGAAAATAGTTTCGTTCGCTTGGCTTGTTCTAGCCGGTCCTCTGTGCGCCGGAAGAGTCACCCACGTCAAATTGATCGTGAGGTACTTGCGCAAGGCGTAGTTTATCTTAGCATGGCAACGATGGCGTGGGCTATCAACTTTCTACCTAGGCGAGAGAGTAATCCACTGAGAATCTGCGCGCCACCGCATCGCCCCACAAACTTAAAATCGTGCTAAATAAAGTCCATTACAAAATATTTTTTATTACACGACTGCCCAACAAAAAGGAGTGCAATGTGTCCAGCGTTCATGAATTTATGTTTTCCGTTTCTTTATTCTACCATAACTTATAAACGCTTGAACCGATTTAGAAGTGTGTTACAATCATTATGTCATCCCGAGTGTCATAGGGTACTTTAATTATCCAAATGTCAAATGAATAATTGTCTAAATGTCCAAATATTAATAAATTAAGACAAATATATCGTTTTTAGTATTCAAATGAAGTCTGATTGAGTACATTCCGAATGTATCTATGTATCCATATACATGTATCTATATATCTATGTGTATATATCTCCGAATGTATCTATATCTCCGAATGTATCTATATACATGTATCTATACGGATAAATATATAAACCACAAATATTTAATAAAAAATCGTTTTATGTTTCTTTATTCCACCATAACTTTTTAACGCTTGAATCGATTCATAAGTGTGTAGTATTTATTGTTGAATTGATACATTATTCCGGGTGTTATATGCCGAGTCAATACCGGCTCACGTGAAGCCCCGCTAAGGGCCAATTGCCCAGCGGAAGGCGACTTGGGCCTTGGATAAGGCCCATCGACTGACTCACAGACTGCGCATTCGTCTTTAAGCACTGGATGTTTGTAGAGATAACACGCGTCAAATTTATTTTAAAATGTAATTTTAGTGCCTCGCGGGGTTGCCATCGCACTTTTGTAGCATTATTTTCTCATGTATTATCCTATTACTATTAATGCTATTTATTTATTTATAATTAATAAACCGATTTTGGTATATCTTGGATTATATTTCAATTTAAAAAAAGAGTCCGTAACGGAGCATCCATAAATTGAATATTGTTTCAACGAATAACTTTATTCTCTAAAAACGTACGTTTCTGCGCGAACAAATTGTTTCTAATAATTATAAATACAATAGTTCACTTTTATAACAGCTGTCGGGTTTCTTAATTTTTAAAATTATTATTCTTGTTCAGCTATCATGTATGTCAACCGAGTGCCATGTTAGTGGCTCATGGACGACCTTGGAGCCAGACTGCTCTAAGTGACATTTTTAGCAGATATACTTTTTTGCATAATGCCATAAAAAAATCATAATTCTTCCATGCCACACTGATCTAAGGGCTCTTCGGTGATTGAGATGGATGGACGAATATTATAAATATTATAAATAATAAAAACTTTCCGGATGTATCAATCTCCGGATATTTTGCCGAGTGTCATGTTTCGACCAGAAATCTTTCAAAGCTAAAATTAGGACTAGGCAAATACATTTGTAGCTCTTCGATATCCTGGGGGCTATCTACACAAAATGTCTGCATAACAGTGGTGCATTCGGAGGACATCTAAAATAATAAGTATGAGATTGCCGCGCGCAGATTCTTCGCTGGGTTCTTCTAGTTGCGTTACCTAGTTTAGTTTGATACTGACAGAGCGCCGCTCCAGCACATTATATTCTTTGTAGAGAGCATCCAAGGTTTTCTCTTTATAATTTTCATAATCAGTTTTTGAGCTTTGACCAAGTGCTAAATGTGAATTTTCATTGCAGCTCTCCACCGGATCGTACCGTAGGGTAGGGTGGATTTACACAGGGCAAAGTAAACCATCTTAAGTATCTTTTGGTTCAGGATATTCTACGATCTTTGAAAACATACGTAAGTTTCCTCACTATTGCCGACATCTCCGATATGTATACAGACTGAGTTTAAATTAACCGGAATCCTTGAAGTGAGTGAATCAGTACAAGCTGGTAAGCAACTTTTAATAGAAAAAATGTGGGAAAACTTTTTTTTTTTGTAAATTTGAACGATATGACTTATGAAAAAAGTTTGACAAACGTTACGCGCGCTGCGCCAACTAGCTTACCGCTAGATGACGCAGCGCATTCAGCGATTTATATACTGATTACCAAAATATAAAACATTGAAGCTTAAAAAAAAAGAACTTCTTTTCACTTTTTTCCACATTTTTTATTAATACCTCGAGCGCTGAATTGTAGTTTCTCTTAGAGAACGCGAAGAAGATTACGTCACAACAAAAATATAGCGTTTCAGGAAAACGACGATTACTCCGAAACTACTATACGGATCGTATAAAAAAGACCTGTTTTATGTTCCCGTTGAAATTTGCTATTAGATACGTGTAACGTCGTTTTGTAAAGCAATAAGCATTATTCAGAATTATCTGTCAAAGTTGTGGTACAGAAAAAACTGCCTTGTCCAACATTTCTATATTTTTCTGGAAATAAATCACCCTATGCAAGAAATTGTGAATACTTTTATAATAATTATAATATGCTTCATTCAACCTATGACTTCGTTTTACTTATACCCATACAAAAATAAAAAAATATTCGGTGTTGAAAATCAACATGACTATTGAAGTTTTTGGTTTGGTTTGGTTCAATCATAGACTAAAAAATGGCGACTGTATGAAAAATAATGAACCAACTAGTTAACGACAGAGAATCTTCTCCTCTTTTCGCACATACCACAGGCCGTATGATTTATGTGAGGTATCAAGGGTAAATAATTGGAAAACATCGGCGCCGATCTCGGCTGGGACAGATGTCCCCTTTGCCGCTCTACGGTAATTTCAATTGTGGGACAATTGTCCCGTTTGCCGCTCAAGGGGTTAAAAGTTGTTTTTTTGCTCGTACTGGTTCACCCACTTCAAGAAAGCCGGTTAATTAAAACTCAACCTGTAATAACATTATTACTTAAAGGCAGTTAGTTGGTGACATTAGTAAGCCGTATTACATCGCTATCTGATGAAACTTTACTTCGTCATAGCCATTCTAACAGTGAATTGATGTCGATTGCTAATCAAACAACCGCATTGTTTCAGTTTAATGGAGTTATAAAAGACAGTAGAGATACAGTATCTGTGTACTGTGGCAGAGAACATAACGCCTCCTTCGCCCAATGTTAATGTTTCAATGTTAATGCCGCCCGCGTGGGGCGCAACACGTTCGTTGATCTTGCCGTGGGCTTTATCTTCACTTTGGTGGCCCAGTTCAAGTTCAAGCAAACCCGCTTTGCATTGCTCGTCATACTCACGACCGAGATCGACACAGAAGTGATTCTAGACTGCCGGAAAGCCGTTACTGTCTGGGTAGTGCAAAAATCAAATAAGTAATTGCATCTTAATATCTATATGTAAATAAATGGATGTTGGTATATCTGCCTGTTTGTCCGAGCTTAATAGACTCCGAAACCGTTTGACCAATCACCATGAAAGTTGGCACATATATGTATTTTTTTCATGGAGAAGGTTTGTATGATTTGCTTTGTTGTAACTTGCCACTAGATGGCTCTGCAGCTCATCAACTTTTATACCGATCAACCGATCGACATGAAAACTGGTATTCATAGGTATTTGAGGACTGATATAACACGAGCAACGCTGGGTAATACCACTAGTATTTCATAAGACATACAGTCGTAAGAACAAATTGGATGTTAATGCTAAAAAACTTATATATGGACAATTCTGCTTCACAGCTGGCAAACATGCGAACTCTTGTTAGTTATCATGAATCGAATTTTGTACCGCCCATTGTGAAATGTCACAATGGGCGGTAAATCCGCTCATTGTGACATTTCACAATGGGCGGGTTTACCGTCATACGACAATCTCTTTCAACCAACCTCTTCCCTCAACGTATTTATATGTATGTGTGCGTGTAAAATGTATGCCATGTTATTGTATTACATCGACAGAAATGAAATTCCGTTAATTTTATCCCAACGGAAAATGGTAACCCAGCCGGGAATCCAACCCGGGATCAGGCGACCTAACCACTATGCCACCGGGCCGTGTCTTTGTGGTGTTCAGCTTTAATCCATATTCCCATACTCAACCTTGCCAATGAGGAGCTGGAGTTCCCTCATCCTCCTGGCAATTAGAACTTACTTTCTATATGGCAAATTAATACATTTATTTTTGATACTCTCATAGGATTATTATGTTGTTTTCACGTAGCCTGCTTCTTACTTCGTATAAGGAAACCACAACACCCCGATATTATCTAGCATCTAAACTGGCCTCCCAATGAAGAATTTCCAAATTCCATATGTACTTTCGTCAAATGCTCCCAATTATTTTTAAGTGAGAATGGCAGTGACTCCTGTGGCATGCATAGAAATATTTTAACGATACGGTGAACGTTACCATAATTAGTTTTTTCTCAGTTTTTTATTAAAAAAAAGGAAACCATGGAGCGTAAAGAGAGAGCGGACAAGTTTATAGCAGGAAAGGCGCCGTTTTTAATAATTTTACCGTCGTAAACCACGATGATAATTTTCAGGTATGCAACATTTTTTAATTGTAATTACTCTTATCGGGTGAAGATTACGCAACTATTTAATATTTATACTGGGAGAGACGAGCGATAAGACCAAATATTAGGAGTAAAAATAATTAACAGCCCGAAACAGAGTATAGTCCAGATGCTAGAGGGACTTTCCAACGCATAAATACGGCGTGATGCAATTTGACTTCCGAAGTGAATTCTGTGGCCACCACTGCGTCGACCGGGCGGCCAGTTGATTTGCCGATCCCAGCCTGGGCCACCACTTCGCTTAGCGTATCAGATCGTGGCTCTCGGTATTAGAAGTACTATCTGACACATTGCATTTCATTAGAGACCCCGATGGTGATGACAGGACTGCATCGCGATAGCTCGTATAGCAGACCACCTGAAACCGTTTCGTCGGAGGACACGAAGTCGCTCCCTGGGCCGCGTGGTAAAGAACGTTCGGCCCCACGTCGTCTGCATTTTGCACGCCTTGACTCCCGCACATCGCGCCATCGCCACCGCTCGCTAGGCCGCGTGGTGCAGGCTACACGTTTCGTGTCGTCCTTTTCTAGCACGCCTTGACTCCTCGCACACGTCGTGCTGTTGCTTGTTTTTACTTCTTCTTTTTCTCGTATGCCTTGAATCCTCGCGCACGTCGCGCCGTTGTTTTTCGCGCACCACGACTTCTCGCACATCGTTTTTTTGAGCATACGGTCTCCTACTCGCCGATTGCATCAACAAATAAAATAGTTCTCAGCTATAATAAATTGCATGCTGCCGGCTCAGATTGTGGTCGGGTTACCAAGATCTTTTTTTCGAAAATACTAACAAAAAATAATGCATTTTGCTCATAATCACGTGTTTTTTAACATACGAAAAAGACTGGATGAAAGTTTTATTTCAAAGAACTTTCCTCCGCACTGGGCAAAATATTCCTTTTTTTATTCAAAAAATATTTATTTCATGAAATCTTCTATGAAACTAGCTTAAATGAACTTATTAGACTATGGATTAAGTTGTAATAGTCAAATCGCATTATTCGTGGTTCACGAACGAGCTCCTCGATCCCGAGCAGAAGCAACGACAAACTTGAATAGAAACAAACACGTTGAGGCAAAAACGTTTAGAAAAGCTGTTTTTAAAATATAGCTCTAGTATTTATATAGTCTTTAAGGAACTTTTCTGCAATTGTAACCTATCAGTGTACATCAGAATACAAATGGCAAGGTGCTACCTAAGCTCCACACTCTTCTGTGGGTTGAAAGGCAAACACGCATGCAGACCCTACGTAACAAACTAGAGGCCTTCCAAAAATGGGTTATTGTAGCTTATAAACTACATTATATAATTCAGAAGTCAAAATTCTATCACTAGTAAGTATTATAAAAGTAATAGGGTATATAGTTTTAGAGATCTTGAGTTAATTTTCGACCCAACACTACGGGTTGACCAGCATATTGTTGACTTAACCTTCAAATGCTTTGAGCTGCTCGGTTGTCTTTTCTACGTAGCAAGGCCATTTGGCCCACTTGTCTTGAAAGCCATTGTTTATGCACGAATCTGTGTTATGGAAAACTTATTAGGTAATACATGAACAATTCGGAAAGAATACAAAAAAACGCTTATCTGCTGGTTATCTGCTACTATATTAATTACTAATCTAATACTAATTGCTATAATACATAATAATTATAGTATTCAACCGGGGCGTCGACTTCGAGAATTATGATGCAAGAATATGATGCCATATTACACTGAGAAAAATATAAAGATGTGATACACGGAAATACGCATGTTGTAACAAGGATTTCGTATATAACTCGGACTGTGGTCTATACGTATGTTAAAACATAATGTTATTTCATTACGTTGGGAGTGTCACGATATTTTACAAGAAAATTCGATGGAATATAGAAAATTCGCCGGAGATCAGGTTCAGCACTAACTTCTTACCTAATATAATAATTACTATGTTATAATACACTTAAGTAGGTATTGTGAATAATAATAATCTACTAGATATGTAATTCTAGATCCGGTATAACATGTATATGCTATGTAATTATTATATAAAAATCTTCCATAGGTTTTACAAGTGTAATATTTAAATACTTGTCATGTACTAAATTACTTTGTAAATTCGTTGATTTACCTCTAGCACCTCGTCTAGTACGCGGAGCGGTGTCGTTGTCCGGGGAATACCTCTGTCAACATGGGCAGACTGACAATCGACGCTGCGCAAACATGCAACTATGAAAGAGGCACACGAAAATAGAGAGAGGATACTACTGCGGCATCACCACGGATCAATGCGGAATAAACTGGTTATCTTAGCTGTGAATGTCCTCCATAGGAATTCATTAGGTTTGAAAAAAAATAATTAACGGATGGAGCGTCATGATTCATGAATAACCCAAAGCCTCCAAGTTAACTAGTCAGCGGGACTCAGTCAAGAATAATGAGATCTTGAATCCACACTGAGAAAAATATTGGATTGATTCTTACATTACCATTTTCTTATTACGGTTTTATACAGAATAACGATGTTTCATCCTAATTTTATTCAATTATAAGGACTTTTTTTGAAACTCTATTACTCGATTATATGTATCAACATTTTCCGTTCGGTTAATAAGGATATTACAGTATACTGTAGGTTCAACATGATTCGTGTGGCCGAGTATAACCGTACGTATACTACTACACGCTGTCATGTTAGAAGCCAGATCCCAAGGTCGCGACGTAAAGAAATAACATTATTTTTTACTGTTACGGCACTGTAATTACCGTCTCACCAACACCGTCACGGGTCATGTTAATTCATGCGTATGCGTCACAGTCCCAGTTATATACTATAATATACTACAAATACGCATCCTTGTTGAAGCATGCATATTTTCGTGTCTCTTATATTTTTTATCTTTATATTTTTATCTTTATATCTTTATATTTTTGTCAGTGTACAAGCCACGTATCTTAAAAAAATGAGGATTTTTGGTTGCAAATCTTAGATGCATATGCGTTTACAACCTAAATAGATTATTTTACAAAATTTCAACGTTTGCTAGACGAAAAAAATCCCTCATCTTAAAAACTCAAAAATTTCACCAATAAAACGCCTCCTTAAAATTGACAGATTTCGCCTTTCAACCGGCCGTTTCCAAAATAATAAATTTACTTGATATACGTACCTCTACTTAATCCATAGACAGTAATTATTCATAGCTTAAATAAACAAGATTCATCATAAGAAAAACTCTTTAAATCTGAAAAATCGTCGCTTCTAAATGATCTTTTCACTCAAAAGAACAAAAACATATAGCCTGAATAGGCTGATTACACACAAAAAGCCGTCGTTTTTTATAGTGCCAACAAAAAACATATATGCCAATAAATTAAATTAGTCTAGGAACAATAACGATTTTACTTTGCAACAGGTAGGGTAGGTTTGATTTTGACAGAGCTTATAATACGTGGCTTCCTACATTATATACTAAGTTTTTGACCTACCTATTATCTTGCAAAAATGGTGGCTAAAACAGTTTTAGTGCAATATATCCTTTCCACCAAACTCTAGGTTGTCTGAATGAATATTATGGAGTGAATATTTATTTCTTTAGCCATTTTTAATAGATGAATTGTTTCAGAGTTACAAAGATAGGCCGCTGAGAGCGCGGTTCAGGTGAAACGTAGGCCTGACGTATAGCGTCCGTGAGCCGAGAGGAATAAAACAGAAAGAAAAGAGGGAGAAAAGAGGCAATATCCCCTGCAAAAAACATACCGTAACAAGGCAATATCAAAGAAGAGAGAATTTTGCTATATTTTGGATACAAGATTTTTTCGTCAGATGTAAGTAAAACCAAGTAAATGATTGATTCCTAGTAAAACCAATTAAAAAGTATTAACCATACAAAGTTTTAAAAAATCAAGTTGATAAATGGTATATACTTTCACAAATGTCATCTTCAAGAAGCCGACATACAATGCGTCGCTGTTATAGGTATTCGCTATAATAACTGATTTTGTACTTTTAACAAACTATGTTTTTTTTTATTGTCAAAATCAATGTTTGTGCTAAAGCCCTGCTAGAGCCATTGCAAGTTGCACAGAAATCTATACTAAAAACTATACTCCGTAGACCATATCGCCAACCCACCAATGAACTTTATATGGAAGCTGAAATTCTTGATTGTAGGCTACTTCTTCTTAAAAATCCCCTCTTAAAGCGATATTTGGATAATAATTCAACTTTTGGAATACTTCAGAACCTAAGACCAACTAGACAAGTTTTAGAAAATAGTTTAGTAATACAAAAGATGAAAACATAATTTGGATTAAGATATTAATTACTCTTATGCCGAGATGTGCACAATCTTCAATCGATATGAAAATGAAAATTAATTTGCCGTTTAGCGTATTTAAAAATAAATCACTCTCAATTGCTTCCTCCGTTGGAACTCCCATCTACATAATGTGGCTACAAAGGTGGGAATCCTTGGATATGTTTTCAAAGAACTGAGGAATATTCTGGATTCCAAAACCCTAAAAGTGTTTATCATGCTTTTTTTTTTTACTAACAAGGCATATGCCTTTTCGTGGAACCCGCCTTGTTGCCTATTGACACCATCTTCTAGGTGGGCATTTGTAGCATCACGCAGTCAAACACTCAGGCGGTCACCCATCACAGTATTGACCGCGCCCGCCGCTGCTTAACTTCGGTAACAACGAGGAGAACCGGTGTCAACGGGGCTACGGACGCTACAAATGTGAATCGCTTATTACTTACGGCATAATTGGATGGGGTGGATGTGGTAAAACCCTGTTAGAGCCATTGCAAGTGACGCGGAAATTTATACTAAAAAATATTCTCGACAGACCATATCGCCAATAAACTTTTTATGGAAGCTAAAGTCCTTGATTGTGGCAACTTTTTCTAAATACATACTTCCTTCTTAAAGCTATTTTTGGACAATAATTTAAATTTAGGAATAATTCAGAACCGAAGACCAACGATACAAGTTTTAAAAAATAGCTTAGTAATAAAAATGAATTTAACATTTAGACAATTCAAAAATAAAATAAAGAAATGGTTATCGAGTCATGGCCGACTAACCATACATCAAATGTTACAATAAACTGCCAGAGAATATTAACATTATATGTAGAAACGGAAAAATAGCCCAATTTAAATCGAAATTAAAAGGCTACCTTATTGCGAGAGAATTATATAATATAAACGAATTATAATTAGATGACTGTCAATTTCCATCTCGATTTTATTTATTTAACTTGACATTTGTACCATTTCATTGATTATTTTAGTATTACTATTATTTCTAATTGTCTCCCATAATCAATTATATTTCTTATTTATAGGACAATTTAATTTTAATATTATAATTTCATGACTAACTATAGTTATAAATATCTAATATAACTCAATTGTGTGGTGAGTCTCTAATGAAATATTTAGTATACATTTTAAAGTTATCTTAACATTAAGCGTTTTGAAGACAATAAATGCGATTTGATTTGATTTGAGAGATTATTATTTTATGAAACTTAGGTGCAGAAACTTAACTATATTTTTTAAATATGTATGTTGATTAATATTTTTTTACATTGAACTATTTACAAAAATTCTTACATTTCCAACAGTAATCACCCCTTTACCCCTTACAAAGAATGAAGGCAACCTAAGGAAAACTCCGTCAGGAACGATCCCTCTACCCCTTACAAAGACTACATGAAAGCAACCTTCGCAATCGTACCTCAACGATTTAATCCGAGCAAATGTATGCGGGCCACGTCCGGTGGCATTCCGGCACAGACCACAAAAACAACAGTTCCATTACTATCAGATCAGCGATAGCATCGTCTCGACTGAGGATCATCGTGCAGGAATTAAAAGTGCACCGCGCCGTCTGCGACTTTGCCCACGGAATATCAAATGAGAGTCGGGTCACCTCACTATCGCGCTAATGTCAAATAAGGGCATTCATTCATGTCCAGGTAAAGCACGGAATAGCGAGTCACTCAGTCGCCCGCTAATGCTGATGGCCAACTTTTCATCTCTGAGTATAACGGTAGTTTAGGAGTTCTAGAGTATTCTAAGCTCATCATCGTAGTCCTATCTTTTATTTTTAACAAATTGGTTTATAACTTTTTAAACTTGTTTAATTCCCGATGTATTTATTTTGATTAGGGTATGTGAAATAAGAAATAATTGCAAAATAACAATTGAGTTTAATTTCACGATAGTGGAGCCGATTAGAAACGTTTTAGTACCTATATATATAGTTCTTGATAACATGTAATCAATTGCAGGAAAAACGAGGAAGAGTTTGACAGAAAGGTGGGCAAAATGTATGGCGTCAGAATAGACAAAAAAGAACAAGCAAATGGGTTATGGCCGGATAGGTACTTCTAACACATGTTGATTCTCTATGTCTCAGAGGAGAAATGCTGACCATGTCCTGTCTTTTGAATCTAATTCATGGTAAAACTGATAACCCTAGCTTACTAGCCAAGGTGGATATTATCGTACCTAATAATTATCTCCGTGCTCGATCGCACCCGATCGGAGCCGTTCTTGCGCACTAACCTTACGAGGTGGAAGTTATTGGCGCGTGCTTTGCGGCGCTTAAATGAAATTCACTCGATGGCACCAGATTTTGATATTTATACCGCAAACAGTCATTCGTTTAAATTGCACGCCATCAATATCTATTTATTCTTAAAGTGCACCCTCACCGGGAGCATTCGCCTGTAATGTAACGTTACAGAATCGAGCAGTACATCAGTGAGGAGAAGATCCGAGCTGATTACAGTGCGCAACCTGTAATGATACAATCTGTAATATTTTGATACAACTTGTAACATCAATGCGCACCACTTGTAACTAGAGTTGAGAAACGCGCATCTTTACTTGTAACCGTCTATGTTACATTACATGCGAATCTATGTTACATTACAGGCGAATGCTCGTCAGTCAGGGAGGCAGTATTATAACGTAATGCTCAAAATCGAATCTAAAATGTTACATTACAGGCGAATGCCGAGGGAGCACTTTATATGATTGCTAGTTTTTGAAGTGACATTCTATTTGTATAATTACGGTCATATATTTATTATATTTTACTACTCAATGCATTGCTTATACTGTAATGGTGATTAATAATAAGCGAATAAACAAATAAATAAATAAATGATCTACCAATCAAAAATGAAACTTAGAAGAAAATAAAACACATTTACCTAGGACGACAGCATATCACCTAACTAAGATAAAATGTGCTATGTATCTGTGGAATAGTATTATATCCGGGAAAGGTTTTATTTATATGTGGAAATGTGAAATTTCAGCCGACTCGCAAAAAACAAGGCCAGCGCGAAGCGTCATGAATTTACCTAAAAATCTTCAAAAAGGGAAATCTATTCCCTCAAAATCAAATTTCTCCACGTTTCAGAACATTTAGAACAAGAAAAAGAAAGAAAAATCTGTTCGTCTGTCTGTATGTTTGTTTCATAGATATCTCAAAAACCCGTTGTACATTTATTTTAAATTCTTTTGCTGATCTGTTTTATTCATCAATGGGAAGAGCTGATTTGATAAGAGGATCCGTACCTACTATAGAAACGGGAGTTTCCATACAAACGGACCTCTTTGGAATCACATTTTAGCCGCGTATGATCAGGGCAAGCCGGGCGGAGGTGCGAAATGACCTGGGTAAGTCCGTGCAAGTTAGGTTCGGCATGAGTAGGGTAAGTGGGCTCGACTTCGGGCGGAGATGCGAAAAATACCGTAATTAAAATAAAACCGTTCTTTCCATAAATATTCATCTCTAAGAAAGTATCGTTTCTAAACAATATCGTACTTTTTGAAAATATAATTTAACTTTCAGAAAACCCCGTAGGTACTTTAGAAAATTCCGTACTATCAGAAAATATCGTACTTTGCTAAAATTATCGTATTTCCAAAAAATATTGTACATTCTGAAAATATCGTACATTTTTTTAAAAGTTGTACTTTTATAAAATAACATATTTAAAAAAAAATCGTATGTTCATAAAATATCGTACTTCGTAAAAATATCGGTAGAGAAAACACGTTTTTGGGGATTTTAGGGAATAATTTTTTCGCCCTTTAACGTAAAAATATCTTAAAACTGCTCACACGTGCGCACTAACTCTATTCTTGTGTCGAAAATCCTCAAACGTTTTATACACTTTCTTTAACAAATATTTCTTTATGGAAATTAGAAGAGAAAAATAATGTAGGTAGGGAAAAGCATCTTACTTTTTTAAACCCCTGAGGTCATAAGCTGTTGCACGAGGTCCAAAAGCTCAAAGAAGTGCAAGTTGTTCGATCTGAGAAAATACAAAACATAACATTTGGTTATGCATTTAACATTTAGTTGTATACATACTCGTACATATATATGAAAAATCCAAGCACTTCAATAATATTCGGGTTATGGACACGATGAAGAATTTATTTGTTAGAAGTCGCTTAGAGATAAATGTGGTCTTCTGAAATCCGTATGGAGATTTTTATATTATCCTAAGATTGGAAAAAACTTACAAGTTTTTATAAAGTTTCCTTATTTCAAGCTGTCTAGCAGCTTTATTCGTTATTCCAAGCAGTATTATTTATATAGCATTTCTGCATTTGTTCTAATATAATTCTGCATATAATTCACTCTTTTAAAAAATAATTTCTGACCATGTCATATATTTTTTAATTAATCTATTTCAAATCCAAAACCTTAGGTTGCTAACGAAGGGAGGTCTTTTAGTATCCAGTAAATCGTGCTCGTTCTCACTATCTGTTTGCGAAGCCGTTCTCACGCACCAATATAGTGTGTGGCATCTATTGGGGCGCGCAATTCAGCAGCATGGGGTCTTGACAGTTTTTATTTCAGTCCGCATCGTTTTAAAGTTTGTGTGTAAAATTATTTATTTACGTATAGATAAATAAATATGTGTGTTTATGATATCCATTCTGTGCTGTATTTCATTGTTATTGCTAGTATTAAGATCCATATAACTGTCTCGGTTACTTTGTTAAGTAGATTTGCGAAATAAAGGTAGAACGAAAAAACTAACATAATGCTCCATAACATATATTATACTTACATATTATAAATCTCCTTTCGTTACCTCTTAAAATACACAAAGATAAAATTCGTGTTAATTATACGGTTAATAGCATCGTTACGCGCTTATTTAACGGTTGAATGATTGTTCCACGTTATAAATAACTAATGGACAGAAAAAGAAAAGCATTTTAAATGCCACAGAACTCGTTAAAATATGCGACGGCTTTCTAGAGCAATTTGGAATATGCCAGTGATTTTAGGCGAACGTGTTTACTTTTTATATGTATCAAATAATCTTGTTTTTTTTATATTTGTGTATTTGTCAGCTTGTATGAATGCAAGTAATGTAGATAACTCCTGTTTTGATGCCTATTTACACCAAAAACACAAATTGTCAAGTCTGGAGTTCTGACACACTTTGACTACGACGAAAAACGAAACCCTCTGTAGGTCGGTAACGTCTGTAGGTCGCCGTCTTTTATTTCGGCTAGTTTAAAAGCTATCGATTTAAAAAGTGGTATTATTATTAACTAACTTGCGTGTCCGAAAAATATAAAAGTTAAAAATGTTTTTATCTGGTGATTAATAGGGGGCAAAGGCAATAGCAAGAAATAGGTGACCCAGTCAAGTCCAATATCAATTCATAGTGCTAATTTCGCTGATTTCAAAACAATATATTTTATCCCACCTTCATGTAAGAAAAATCAGTATCTTAACGCCCTTGTCTTCAAAAGTTTCTCGTCCGAAAGAAAATGGTTTTGACAGATATAATTATATTTTAATTTGATCTACTCGACTGCAGAGTTAAAGTTTTTTTAAATATATCTTTTGAGAAATAGTAGGTACGTATGAAAAACATTTTTTTTTTAAATTATACAATACAAGATTTTTAATTAAATTACTAAATTATAAACAAAATGCTTCCTTTCCTATAGAACAGTGTTAAAGCCTTCGGAACTTATGGTCGAAAGTAACGAACACCAATGCAACTTGCTAATTAAATAATATCAACATAGCCGTATCTGGGATCTGTAGACCCCCAGGTCCTGCCAGGATTTTTTTTCTAAAATCAACTAACAAAAATCGACATTTAGACCAATGTCTTAGAAGATATATTTACATTTTAGTAATTGTAGAAAGTTTTACTTTGCGGTATTCAGAAGTTAATGACTTTATGAGATAATAAAAATGAAAACAATTAAATATCATTAAGGTATTAATTAATATTTATTAACATTGCTATGAACAACTGAATACCTGAAGTAAAAAAGGCACTAAGTACCAAAAACACATTTTTCAAATTGAGTATGAGATATCACTCTAAATGCCATCGCCACCAACTTAAATAAAGCAGTATGTGCCCAGTGGTCGTATTTTAGGCGTTAAACCGCTTTGAACTTCGCGCAAGCACCATATGCCGCTCTATTACAAAATTTAAAAGGCACTAAGTACCATCTCGTAAAACGTCAGTTTCCATACAAAATGGCTGATGACTGCGCCCGTGCCTCTGTTAGCGGCGTCACAAAAACTAGCAAAACTGTGTGTAAAAATGCGAGTAATAGGCGGAAAATGCATAAAATCCATGGAGAACAATATGTGTCGTCATCGAAGAAGTGCATTCCTGCGAAAAAACCACTAAATACCGAGGTATGTCAGTAAACATAAATGTTTGGGGTATTTCGTTTTTACCAACCGTTTCGCTTAGGGATGTGAAAACTACGGTAATGGAGAACAGTAAACGCTATTCTCTGGAACATATTTTAATCAGTTCGAGGTTTAACATTCTGTGGAAACAGTTGTATATTGTTTATACATCTAATCAAAGTATATGATGGTCAGTTTAACATTTTTTTTATCAAGTAGGTATGTTATTTTTTTACGCTAAAATAAATAAATTGAAAGAATAACAATAATTAGGGACCTTCATAACTCTTTATATACCAACTAATTATATAATACTTTAAAGAATATTGCGTATTATGCAGGTTACCCTGGTGTCAGCCACCAAGATTATCGATATATTGATTTTGGATGGGGTTCTAAAATCGCTGCCGTTAAAATTAGCTATAGGAAAAATTGTTTTTAAAAAACTAGCAACCTCTTGGTGATTTTTACCAAAATGAAAGCATTTAAGTGCAAAATGAATTATTATATGATTATGTCGGCAAATGGTGAAAAATTCGGCTTCTTAGTACGTGTAGTTTTAGCAGTGGCCATTTTAGACATCCCAGCCTTGATTTTATATAGGTACCTAAAGTAAAAATCTGTATGTCGGTCTGTACGCACCTATATTTCAAGAATGAGTCGTCCGATTTTAAAAATTCTTTCGCAAGTGTCTTTTATTGTCTTTTATTGGAAAGAACTGATTTCATTAACTGGGAAGAATAAACTTAGGGTTCCATACCTACAATGGAAATGGGAGCTGCTGTATAAGGACGACTGTGAAATCAATTTATGAAGGTATTTCAGCCGTACCCCCCCCCCCCCCCCCCCCCACCGCGAATTATACCACACCCCTTTTCAGAACCGGTAAAGAAAGTATGTATGAAAAGAAAAGTATGTATCGTCATGAGAGCTTGTCGGGAGTTGATCAGTGAAAGAAAATTCACAAAAAACGAAAACAGCGGGAACAGGAAGTTATACAATGCTATTATTTATTATTTAGAACATTAATATTAATATCATAATTCTGTGCTTGTTTTAGGCAATATGCAAATGCTACAATAAGTGCGCCGAAATCCCTTTCGAGCAGAAACTTAAACTCTTTCAAGAATATTATAAAATGGATTCCAATGAAAAGCAAGGGTCTTTTCTAATGGGCCTTATGAGTGTCATGAAAATTAAAAGACGCAGGAACGGAAAGTACGAAAATCCACAAGAAAGCAAGCGACAATGCTCTGTGTCCTATACCTTACCTGACGGTAGTGGAAACTTGAAACCGGTCTGTCGTAAGACATTCGCATCTGTTTTCGATATTAAACAGAAAAAAATGCATATTATCTTACAAAAAATAAAAAATGGGGAAAATGCATATGAAGAAAAGAGGGGCAATAAAACGAAAAATCGAAAGTTTACCCCCGAAGATGTAGAGGCGATTAAAGCACATGTTGACTCATTCCCTCGACAGGAATCGCACTATGGGAGGGCGCGCTCACAAAAGGAGTATCTCAGTCCCGACCTTAACATGAGCAGGCTTTATAAAGCCTTTAAATTGCAGCATTCCGATTCTCATATATCCTATAAATTTTACGCAGACACTTTTAAAAAAGAGTTTAACAATATAAAATTTGGACGTAAAAGAACGGACACTTGTGGAACTTGTGATTTATTAACTGCGCAAACAAAAGCAAGCGTTCACAATAAAGACGAACTAAGTGTTAAATTACAAATTCATCAAATGAAAGCTAATAAAGCGTTGAATTTACTTTCACGAGATGTTATCAAATCCCAAATGCCTGGAAGTGAAACATGTACGGCCACCATGGATCTCCAGCAGGTGTTGGTAACCCCAACACTAACACACAGTCAAGTATACTACAGCCGGCAACTATCTAATTTCAATTTGGGCATTCATATTGCCGACACTAATGACGCTTACATGTGCTTGTGGCACGAAGGCATATCTGGTCGCGGAGGAAATGAAATCGCTTCCTGTGTAAAAAAAGTATTTTGCAACCGTGCCACATCAAAAAGAAAATTAACTATGTGGAGCGATAATTGCGCTGGACAAAACAAAAATAAAATGGTGGTACTACTGTGGCTGTATTTGATTAAGCTAGGTATTTTTGACGAAATACAACACAAATTCCTTGTCACAGGTCATTCCTATTTAAACTGCGACAGAGATTTCGCATTAATCGAGAGAAGAAAAAAAGCAAGCAGCCCCATGGTGCCTGTTGATTTGATAAAAATGATAGAAGAGGCAAGAGATAAGCCCTTCAAGGTAATGCCTATGGGTGAAGAGGACTTTCTAAACTTTCAAGCTGCTGCCGATTCCATTATTAACACAGACAAACTGGCTATTTCAAAAGCACAATGTATCAAAATATCAAAAGAAAAATCTTATAAAATAAGAATTCGGCGAACCCTAAACGATATTGAAGCATGGACAGTTGTGAATGTCCTTAAAAGACATAAAACTGCCGAGGACTTCAAAGCCCTTGAGATTCCTCGACTTCAGTGCAAGTCAAAAATATCTGCAGCGAAAAAACTAGACTTATTACAAATGATTCCATACTTACGAAAGGAAGTAGACAAAAAATTCTATACGGACCTATTAAACTAGCCCTTGACATCACTAGTAGATTTTATTATTAGATATCATGATTGGTATATAGTGCCTTTTAAATTTCTGTAAGCATTCACTTAGTGCCTTTCACAAGTTGCCTTGTTTGATAGTTAGGGCTTTCTGTTTTTTAGTGTTTTGTTTATGTTTTATGTCAAAACTGTCGATGTTTTCGGTATTTTGTTTTCATAACTAATTGTAATTAATATTAAGCTATTTGATTAAAAATAAAAAGTACTACCTCTATATTTTTTTCTACGTTTATTTTTATTTTACCTTTTTACTACGTTTCACGTCTGTGGCACTTAGTGCCTTTTTTACTTCAGGTATTCAACTATTAACCCTTGGAGTAAATGGGTATTTTCATGGATGCATCTGTCTCTTTTGCAGGATTTTCGGCGACATCGACCTTAAAGTACTATAACTACGAAACTACTACACCAATCATAAAAAGAACAACTACACAATGATTGCATTGAAATTTCGAATATAGAATATTGAAATATCATTTTGTAAAACAATTAGATAATTATGAATAAATATGAGAACGTCAAAGAAGTGAAAAAAACGCGGAACCAGATCTGGTCGTATCATACTCAACGGATAATTGTTTCAGAACCAGATTTGGTCGTATCATACTCAAGGGGTTAAGCAATGTTATTAAATATTCATAGCAATGTTAATAATAATCAATATTCAAAAAGAACACAAAGTTGAGATTCATGTCTATGTTGCGAATATGCAAATTTCAGTATTTCATTTTTTTAAAAGACCATATTGTAATTTTATATTTTATATTATGTAAACATGCAGATGCAAGAAAAAAAAAAGTAAAAACAATGAAATATTACTTATATTTACTTGATTCAAATACTGTACATTCCCAAAAAACAGACTTAAAATAAAACTGTTAAATAATGTTGGTGGCTAATTAGTTCACGGCAACACTTATAACATAGTTTTCTCAATAGATCATTTAATGCTGAGCAAAGCCAAAGGTTTAGCCTGTCTTGTAGCATGGAGAACTAAAGGCTGTTTTTTTAATGAATTTCAATAGTTTTTCTTTGTGGTATATGGATGGGCCCATAGGCTGAATCCTAGATAACATGTGCGATAAATAAGGCTGTTTCCTATTTAGTTGATGTAGATAGCATGTACGATAAATAAAGCCGTTTCCTATTTCGTTGATGTACCTAGGTGAAAAATTGTCATGGCATGTACACCCTTATTAATAATGTATGGAATACTCGGCGCGTAAGTAAAACACGCACTTGACCGGTTTTATTTTACTTAGGTATTCTTCAAGTTTGGAGAAGGGGAGGAAAAATGACAGGGGAGCGGTAAATGGTAAACACCTATTCTTAGTTTTAAATACCTATACTGATCTGTATTTCATGCAGACGAACGTAATAATCTCTATTTCCACAATGCGCGCATGTACCACTGTGATTGGGTTAGTTGTAAGAAATTGCCATGTGGCAATAAGCACGCCTGTTTGTATCATAATTAACTACAAATAAAGAGTTTATTATTATTATTATTATTAAACACCTGCTATGAGCGTTGACTTCACAACGCCAATATAGCGACGTCAATAAATCGCTAACTTTGGCGGCCTGCTTCGATGACGTCATCGTTACTTGCGAAACTCGCTCGTTCGAAACCAACCCTGATGTATGCAACAACCAAGTGGGTCAATACGACCCAAGGCGCAGACCTCCGTCGAAGATGGCGCGTGACCGGATGTCGCGTACAACAGCCGTATTACATCTGCACTGCCATATTGTAATTTGTAACTCTTCTGTAGTTTTAAAAAAAACTCTTTCTTACCTACCTAAGAGGGCAGATGTCGGTGATTTAGGATGTATTTTGGTACAGATGATACCCAATCAGCACTTATTTACTCACGTTCCCCGAAACTCCGGTCTATCAGACCTATACTTCTTTTATTTTCCGTGCTCGTAAATCAATAATAATAATCACATAAACACGTGCCACACCTTATAGTAGTCAGCGATGACTAATTGGTACTTACCTGGGATGACAGTAAAAGGGATTGCGTGTTGTTGCCATATCGATCGTATTTTGATTTTGCTGGGGTCTGAAATACCGGTGTTTCGGGTAGAGGATTAATTAGGTACTTTTTAGGAAGTTTTTCGTTTTTTTTTAATCTGACGTTTGAGAGAAAACTAATATACACAGCTTGCCATTTACAGTGAACTCTTAACTGTAAAAGCGCCATCAGAACTGATTTAAAAACATCCTAAACTGTAATGGCTTTTCGAAAAAATATATGGATTTTGGGTTGTGTCGCTTTTGAAGAGGGGTGCGTATACTGATGATACACCATTTAACACTCTTATGATACATCAGACGTTGGGCCTTAAATGTAACTGTTCTCAGTTTCAGAACATTTTGAAGTTTGAATAGCTTTAATGGTTGAAAATGCCCAATGAAAGATGACCTCATTCATAGGTTTAGTAAAATTTTCTTCTCGGGAAAATTACTCCGAAAAAGTCACTAAAAGGTCGTAGCAACAGGTGGCCGTGTGTAACTGATATTAAATATCGACAACGGACTTATTTATTCTCAGTGCGATATCAGTTGCCATATCTTACTTATGTGCATAATAATCATCAGAATTTTAATTATCCAAAAAAATCCACTCCTTAAGATCCTTACAGTCAGTCCATTAAAAGCCACCAAACTAGTTTTAAAAATATATCTAATCTTGATACTATTAGAGCAGTGAGTTACGATATAAAATATAGCATCGCTATACAAAAATACGGGTTTTAAAACCCGCGATATTCAATGGTCTACTTCCAAAAGAACCAGTCATGTTTGGAGTGGCAGGATGCAAAAAATGAAAAAAAACATTGAACGTGGTGCAATAATCATCAGGTCAGCAACCTGTTCTCCTCAAACCAATCGATCGCTGGGCCGAAAAACTCGAATGGTATCTACATACAAAAAAACCATATTGGGCCAAGATAGGCAGGGCCGGTTACCCACAGGCTCGGGTTATGTAATCTCTAGTTATTAAACTTAGCGAAAAGAAAATAAATATAAACCTAATAGATAAAGAAGAGCTCCTATTGATTGTTGTTGTATATAGCGGCGCCGACTCTTTGGGAGGACACCGACTCCATAGAATGTTTAAACCTGATTAACGTGCTTATCATTGTCATTATACGTATTGTAATTAGCTCATCTAGATATAGCTTTTTATAACAACAGCTGCAAATAAATATTTTTCAATTTCAATTCAATTTCAATACAGGCCTTAGTTGACCTAGTTAGATGAGTTTTGGGCAGGTGCCAAACACGATGTGACTGTTTCTCTGAACTGTTTATGTTTGATTCTTGAACTTGTTTGGTATAATTAGTCGTAACCATTGTAATAAGTACCTACTTATAAATAAATAAATAAAAATAAAACCCTGAATGTTCAGTTAAGGGGGCAGTTTCTGAGGCCCACTGGGGTTTTTGTTGTTTTTTTTTTAAATTTCGGTTACACAAAAAATACGTAACTATTCTGAAATTATACAAAGAGGAGCAAACTGATGAATGGTAGCTTCATGATTAATAATAGTCATTATGTCGAAAAAACTATTACAAACGCAGTAAATGAAGAAAAGGACTTTTAAATTCACCGAGTAGTAGTAGTAAACGGAGTGGGGGGGCTTGTTTACAGCCCTTGATGTCACTCGGATCTATAAGATCTTTTGTAACTACCCACTTTGTGGTTGGGTCAGTGGTCTGCTATATAGTAGCCCGGTACTGCTTACCAGTTCATACAGATCACGGACCTTCAAGTTGGGCAGATCGCTGGGTTCGAGAAAGTCTCGTCCCAGTAAACTGTGTCTTTTTGCGGCGAGGCCTGAGCAGCGACCAACGTTGTGTATGCTGTCTTCAGTTTCTTAGCCACATATTCACTGAGTAAAACAGGAATTTGGCAGGGGTTTTTCCAAGCTAATTCATTGAGATCAAAAAATATTAAATCCTTGTAAGTTATTTTGTTTCTATAAAATTATAGGAATGCTTAAATTATTGGGGTAAAAATTCCGTATAGTTTTAGACATTACAGCGACTTAATAATTCATCAAAAACTAAGTAGGTACTACGGCCATAGCGTCAAATGTTAGCAGTTCACCAGTTTTTATTTATATATTTTTTAATGAATTTCTAAGCAGATGTAAAAAATAAATTCCAAATTTAAATTCATAGACAACATATTTTTAAAAAATCTCAACAATAAATATTAATTATAATTATTAAATGTAGTGAATAAAGTCCAATTATGCAGTCTAGATTAACCTGCGGTTGACACAGGACGCGTCCCGAATGTACTCGATCGCCGTTTGCATATCGGTCTAATTATAATGGGAAGCAAAAGTATATAGCAAAAGACCGAGTCAATGGCGGTATAACCATTCCTAACTGGGCAACCGGTTGAAGAGGTCTTAGCGGCCGAAGGTTCTAAATAAACCTAAAATGTCTGGTGCAGAAGGCAACGGGAGACCACTGCACTATATATCCCTAGTTGTTAGCAATGGAAAAATCAAAAATAGCCATGGCCCCGAGTTCTCGGCGGCCCTTTAATGGGTCAGGGGTGCTAAGAATCCCCAGGTGGAAAACTGGACCGGGATCACCAGTACGGAACAGCTTTCCCGGATGGCGCAAGACTGACCAAAGTATTCAGAGCTAACGGCCAACCTCCAGTAAGGGAGAGGCACTACGAGAAGAAGAAGAAGTAGTTGTAACATACGTAATTTTGCTATGAATTGTACTAAAATTAGCTTACTATAAAATTCAGAGTGTTCAATTAATTCATTTCTTATAATATTACAATAAAATAATAATTAAGCGTAACACATAAGCTACAACACCAAGTGGGTGTCTTGTCACAAAAAAAAACTCTCAAGATAGAGTAAGTAATAAAATATAGGTACTTTTTTTAATGATCGTATCTATGGTTGACCCAGCCGGCCCTAACGATTCCACATAAGGCGCTCTTTACGTAAATGGACGCGAAAAGGGGCCTCGAACGGATCATTTTAAAAAACGTGGTCACGCAAATCCGTTTACGTAATCGTTGCGATGCTGTACTAATTAATTACCCAGTGAAATATTATGAGCAGTGTCAAGTTCGCCGCCGCTGTGGGTGTCGCGCCGAAACGCGCGGGTAATTCACCTCTCCCAAGGCTGTGCGTGCTGATCTAACAAAAAATCGGAAAATTACATCAGAATCATGTGGCATTTGGAACGTTATATACATAGCTCAAACGTTTGCGTATGTATAGTCCATTCATGAAGAAGTTAAGTTTTTTAAAAGAGTATTTCTGTGTTGATATCATGTCCATGTTAGTGCGAAATTTTCAACGATGTCGCAATATTTTGATGAATTTGAGGCATCCTACATATTTCGTGATACACAGTATTATGGTATATTTAACAAAAATGTATCATCCAGAATAATACACAATATATGCATATAATAATAATTATTATTTATTTAGTAACACATCTAGTAAACAATTATTGTCATATTTGTAAGTAAGATGTTAGCAAAAAATTGATGCGACATTATTTTTAATGTTTGACACAGTCGCCTAACTAGGCCTAGGCCTGTTCTAAGGCAGACTTTTAATGACTAGATATTAAGTGTGCACTGTCAACTTAAACTATAGTTAGTACTTATTTTTAAATCGACAAATATGAAACTATAAATATTTACGCATATACAAATATAGATACTCATATACATCTATAGATAAAATATATATATCCATATATGTACACATACACATACATATATGTATATGAAAATAATAATAAAACCAAAATAAATAAAAATAAAAACTAAAATAATATACATATATAAATCAATGACATATTGATATAACGTTTACATACCTATAATAGTCATTTCAAATTATCATCCACTTTACATTTATGTATAGTTAGCAGACCCGTGCCCACTTCGTTGGGCGGTAAAACTTTTTACTTGTGATGAAATTATGAGTGTGGTTCGGTTAGTACTGAGTGCTATGATTTTTATCCTGACTGCCAAAAGAAGGGGTTATATTTTTACTGCATATTTATGTATGTATTTGCATGCCAATTTGACTATATTACCGTTATTTGTAAGTGTCTTCTTGTGAGTGTCTTATTTGTGAGTGTCTTATCTCTTTAACCATTTATGCAGTAAAAGGGAAATTATATGCAGTAATAGGGGAAAGTCTTTTGTTTTAAACACTTGAGACGATAAGTTTACTTATTTTGATAAGAATTCATAATTGCTGATAATAAGACCAATAAACATGACCTAACGATTTAAATTTATTTTTTTTAATATGAAAAACTACTTTTTGTGAATAAATATAAAAGTTGGACATATGCTGTCGCTGACTTTTTTGTAGGCATTATCAAGCTCTACAACTTTTCTCTAGAACTTAATCATATATCTCTCATCGTTAAGGCAGCGTTAGTTAGATAGATTTTCGTTCGACCGTTTTTTCTCCGACTTACTTTGCAAATCCGACTACCACGAAAAAGTCTTTTAATTTTTCGGATTAATATACACTCAGCCTATGACACTCACAAATAACGTGGCTTTCTATTGGTAAAAGAATTTCCAAAATCGGTTCAGTAGATCCAGAGATTACTTCTTACAACCTCACAAACTTTACCTCTTTATAATATTAGTATAGATGATACTAATATTGGAATGTGTTTAAACCTTTATATCTTTAAAAAATGGTTCGCAATTTAGTGTGAATAATGAAATGTCTATACTTTCATTAGCAAAGTTTTTAAACATATGTATTATTATCTAATATCAGGCACATAATTATAGTATTCTTAGTTCAAATAGCTCTACTAGATACAGGCCCTAATTGGTATACCTAGACGAGTACCATGTGCCAAACAAGATGTGTCGGCTTCTCTAAATAATTTTTGGTTTTACGCCCAAAAAAAGGAGTGCTATGTGTTTATGATTCATGTATGTGGATGTTTTCCGTTTCTTTATTCCACCATAATGTATAAACGCCTGAGTCGATTTAGAAGCGTGTTGTATTGTTAGAATCGTTATGTCATCCCGAGTGTCATAGGGTTCATAAAGTGTTTAAATGTCAAATAAATAATTATCTAAATGCCCAAATGTCAATAATTTAGGATAAATATGTCGTGTTTAGTTTAGTATCAAATGAAAAGTCTGATAGAGTAGATTTTGGAAAAATATATGTATATAAACGGATTAATACACAAACCACAAATATTTCATAAAAAAGCCTTTTTATTACATGAGAACCGAAAGCAACCGACTAAAGTGCGGCGGCGCGCGATCGTTTCAAGATACCCGCCGCAGGGCTTAAGCGAACTTTATTCACTTACGAAATGTGATTTTCAGAGCGAACTATTTTTTTCTAATAATTCAAAATACAACACTTCACTTTTTGTAAGGGCAGTGGTGTTTTTTTTTTAAATTATTGTTCTTGTTTTATCTAACTTGTATGACATAATTAGTCGCGAAAATGTGTAATAAGTACTTCATAAATAAATTTCTTCGAAAGACGGGGAGATTTAGGGATTGGTATATAACACCATATATATAAATCTATTTGCATCTATGAATAGAAACCTCTCAGCATTGAAGAGATCTAAAATTTTAACCATTCTTGCTGTGGGAATTTTCCCAGAGCCATAGAGGAAAATATACAAGCGTAATTATAGTACTTAAATATGAAACAATTTAAAATTTGATAGAAGTACAATTAGGAGGGATAAAGTATATTATTATTTGTAATATGTGTTCGGGCGTGGATTAAGGTGTAACATGAGTAAAAGGCTGATTAGCTAAAATGTCTGTAATTAATGAGTGTCGAAGTCGTGGTTGATAGTCACTGATCGTTTTCCATCCCTAAAAGATAACGAGCATTTTGGGCCCATTTTTCCAATAACTGTAAATCATATACCAATAGAAAGATCTCTTAATGTAGAACATTTATTACTAGAACGACTGATCTCAATTATGAGCCGTTTCTGTTATATCCTATTAAATATGGCTAATTACCTGATATCCCCTAGGGCACCTAACACATCCAGGCATTGTAATTTTAATAACTATTTGAACGGAAACCGACGGAGAATAACTGGAACGATAATGTATATACGCTGTGTGAGTACAAATCATATATTCCTAAGAATTCTCGAATTTGTTAGCATTATATAGATGGGTAATACTGGGATATGATGCTTAAACTCTGTAATGTGTCTCATGATTTCATTGTCGCTCTATTTACTGAAGTATGTATGTAATATACAAAGGTCAGTTGTCCAACATAGTGTGCTTATGAAAATATCCTATCTGTCATAGCTATCCACTGCAAATAATATATTTTAAATAAATAATTGGTATTGGGGTTTTCTTGCAATTAGCCATATTTAAGAAGATTTTGAACTTCAAAACTTCTTAATGGCTTATAATTGAGGTAATTTGTAGTAGTCATAAATATTCAAGATAAATAGATCGTTCCAATAGTAAATACGTTATTATTATTGGTGGGCCCAGCGCCCATACATTTTTGCCCATTGCCTTTCGTCTTTGTCACCGTCTAACGATGCCTTTCTATAAATGCCAGTCTCTTAGCCACCATCGAAAAGGAAAAAGCACAGTCTTGAGCCCAGGGTTCTAAAGAAGAGGCGCGCACGTGGTTGGCGGGCTGGACTCTCTGTCCACCGGAAGGCATCTCTTGCTTCTTGCTTTACTCGCCAATTTCACCATCGGTCAATTGCCAAACCATTCACACCTATTCGTCAAAACGACTGCCTTATAACAAACAGACTTTAACCTAGTTAGGTGACATTAAAATAGGTTTTTAGCATATCACGTTATCAGTTGTTTGCTACTTGATTTTTGTCTATAACGTTTTAATTGTACATGTTTTCCATTTACCGTAAGTTATTGTGAATTACAAACAAAGTCAATTAAGGGCGTTACAGCCGTTTTGTGAAGCAAAAGACTCCGGTCCCCGCGATATGTATAATAATTGATTTTATATAGTATTATAATGCATATTTCGCTATTGCTTCCACAGTAAGTCATCATAATATATCCTAAAATAAAATAAATAATAACTCAGAATTATAAATTTGGAAAGTATGAGCAAGAATTAAAACGAATAAAACGTGCATACATTAAAACGAATAAAAAGTATCGAAAACTTATCTCAAAATCGTCTCTAGCGACCTTAGCAGCTCCAATAAATATTTATTCATTATTCACTACGTTTCGAACCATGTAGGTACGATTCACTGACATAAAGCTAAAAGCGTTATTCTTTTTTTGTGTGTTTCTTCGATATTTGGTATTCACTGAGCAAAACATTCGGTGATATCTTACTTCCCTTCGCGTATAATGATATGCAAATGCCCCCGACGCCCAGTGCCAAAACCGAACAGGAAAATGCATATATCTTGTGTTGTGTGAATCCCGCCACGGATGTTTCAAGATGGTGTCCGATAACGCCGTAAGTAGATATAAAGATATCATTTTAATATTGTCCATGGCGCATTCAGCAAACAATGAACATGCAATTAAAGGATTTTAATTCATTCTCGCAAAACGTTCCCCCCAATCGAATTTCATTAACTTCATAATTAAGTCCTCGTTACGATTCGAGTCCATTACGATTGCATTCGTTTCCGAGAGCTAAAATACCATATTTCACTGCGTTGGG